>JAWNMD010000112.1:1200000-1800000 GCA_035044365.1 Drosophila neotestacea
ATTTCCTTCCTATTTGCTTAACGGTCACTTGATGCGTCTAGGCGGAAATTCGCAATGAGTTGACTCCTCCACGTCCACATTCAGCGTCTCTTAACTCTCTTCTCAAATTGCTTATCAAGTTCCCCAGCTCTCTTTCCTCAACACAATCATTGCTAATTGGGCTGACCAATTGAAGTTCATTCACCATGAAGACAAATCACAAACACTTGCAATACAATAATACACATATTTCGCATCATAATTGTTAATAATTTCCTATTAAATGATATGAATTTCGATTTCGCATTCAATTTGATCATAACTTGCAAAAAACACAACTACCATGGGGAATACTTACTGTACATACCCACAATTTTTACTTTTTTGCTCTAATTGCTTTTCAATTTCGATAAGAGTCACGGTAGCAATAAAAGAAGCGTGCAAAAATAACAATAATAATTGGAAGAATAACAACAATAGCGACATCAATGGGAGCACTTTTTTTCTTTCAAATAACAGAGAGAGAGAGGAGACGACACTGATTAAAACTTTGATAATTAAATGACCTTGTAAAGGAGAGAGGCAGACAGTGTAATAAAGTGAGATTGATAATTAGAGAGGTACTTAAAAGAGAGCTTCAGTCAAGCATGCCAATTTTGTAAACAACTACAGAAAAACTAAAAATTTCATCTGAAATGCAGTTGTTGTCTGATTTGACAATTAATTTTGATTTGTAGGAAATTATATTTTAATTAGTCAAAACTTTGTTATGACAATAACAAGTCAAACTACAAATGTAGAAGAGACGTTATTTTTATAGTGCAGAGAGATATTTTTTAATTTGTCATTAATTAATAAATTTTCTGTTAAAACTTTTATATAGTTGTTTAACTAGACATTGATAAAATGTTCCTAAATTATGTCGGTATAAGTTTTAAGTTAATTTATTTCGCTCTTCCAATAATAAATATGAATATGAATTAAACATAATTTTTCGTGTTAGCTAATAAATTAAAAAAATAATAATAAATATTTCAATTTATAAAGTACTTTGACCATTATTAAACCAATTCGTGTTTTCTTTTGTTTTTCGAAAATATACAAGACTTAATTTTTAATTGCTTTGATTTTTCAAATGGTCCTCTTAAGTTTTTCATTATTTTTATTAGCTCGTTTTGAAATGATAGAAAATATTTTTGAAATGCTTAAAATTAAATTAACATTAAAATATATTGCTGACATTTTTAAAGTAGTTCCTTATATATATACAAGTTGACAAAAAACAGATCTTATTTTTACAATGTTATGACAGTTTAAATGAGCATGTATTGTCTTAATTTACAAAAGTCTTAGTTCTTTTGTCGTACATATTAAATAGCTGCCATTTAAGAAAGTGTATGTATTCATAAATTATAAATATTTAAGGAAAATGCCACAACATTTTCTATCTGCACAGCCACAACCTTGTCAAATGTACATATAACGATTGCCATGTGGTTTCGGTTTGCAATAGGGTTTGGTTTCTGCTTTTACACTTGTCAAGAAGTAATTGATTGACAGTCGTTGTAAGACGAGACTTGACACATATTTATGTACATAATAAAGCAAACTTTGTCTAAACTTTATCATCCCATAAGTTATACTAAGTGTTGTTCCAGTATATGCGCAAAATCTCCAAGTCCAATCTCGATAAGTTTCGTGTTTAGGTTTTTTTTTGAAAACTCTCTTGGCAATTTCACACGCGACAACAACAACGATTGCTGTTGTTGCTGATCTGCCAAAACAACAAAATTGTGTTAGATTTGCGTGCAGCTGTTGCTATTGTTAATGTTGCTGCTGTCGTAGTTGTTGCTGTTGCTGTGTTGTTGGGTGGGTGTTTTAAATTTCAACGGCTACTCGTGTTAAGCATCGAACCAAGGGAAATTCTAGACGTTTTACACGTCAAATGTGGCAGCTATTGTTGTTGCTGCTGTTGTTGCTGGTGCTGTTGCTGTTGCAGCCGCCTGTCACTGCGCATGAGTGAACATTGAGCCGAGTGTCTAGCTATGGGAGAGCATGACAAAAAAAAAAAAAACAAAACCAAAACAAAACAAACGTCGACAACGACGTCAATTGTAAATTTCGCGCGACATGGCGGCAAATGCAACAGCAACAGCAGCAGCAGCAGCAACAACAGCAACAACAACACCCGCAACCAGTCGCCTCTCAGCCAACACGTCAACGGCATTTGCTTGTTGTAAATGATATTGTCGTCACACGAACACACAAACACATTCATATACAAACATATTTGCATAGTGCCCTGTTGTATTGCTATTGCTGTTGCAGTTGTTGCTATTGCTGTTGTTGCTGGTGATGCCGTGGATGCCACAAAATGTAATGCCCCAAGACAACAGCAATGACGCTGTCAATACGCTTACAAACATTTGCATTAGTTAATGCAACTACTTAGACACAATTGGGGCATAGTTATATTGTTATTCAGTTTAGCAATTGAAGTGCGAAGAACTGAATAAATCAAAATAAATAATAAATAATTGTAAATAAAACTTAATAAAATAAACCATAAAGAGCCAATATAAATAATTGGAAAAATGTAAGATTAAAACTACCACAAAAAGTATCAATTTAAGAATTGGATATATTTGTATACTTTGGAATTTTACTTAAATAAATATTTACAGACATAAATGTTTACTCAATAATTAGCTTTTTAATAATTTAATTAGCTTAAAAATAAATTAGAAATACTTAAAGTAGGAAATATATTTTGAATAGCACATAAAATAATAAGTATATTAATGTATAGCAGGAAACTTAATAAAAATATAATCAAGTAAATAAAAAATATAAGACATAAATAAAAAATATATATAATAACTAAATTTATAGTCAATAAGAATATTAAAGAATTGGCAACTCTGATGTTAAATCCGATGGCAAGTCTAGTTATTTTCCATTAAATTCCCGATTTTTGTTTAATTATAATGAAGTTATTTGCTTTTAAGATGTTTCTCCAAGAGGTTTATAATTAAGTTTCTGAAAAGTTATAAACTAATTAATATAAAGCAAGCTTTAACCTTATAAGTGTTTACTAATCATTTCTTGAAATTCCTTGTCACTTCAAGTAGAGCAACTGAGATTCGTTTGTTTGCATAGTTACGACTTTTAAGGTTTTGCCTTACCCACAATGGTTGATGTTGTCACAGGCACTGAACTATAAAATGCGCTCACTGCGGCCAGTTATATTGTTGTCAGCCCAACCTCCAAATGCAACTCACCCACACCTCTTTATACCCTGTAAATGCCCCGCAACCCACAACCCGCAACCCGCAACCCGCAAAAGCTCAGCTTGCAATTCACTCGGCTTTTGTTTTTTTATAATTGGCACACGCAAATTGCGCGCACATAACCTCAAAGTGACTGGCCCCAAAGCGTTCCAGTAACCCCTGCTTCTCCCCATCTACCTCCCTTTTTCTCCCCTTTTCCCTCCCCCTGACATGCCACAAGTCTGACGTTGATGACGCGGCTTTAAGTTGGCAGAAGGCACGCGACTCTCGGCTAATGAAATATTAGAAGCTGACAACGCGACGAAGACGATACTTGGCCAGGGGTGGGTAGGAGGGGGCAAAAGGGGAGGTATTTTGTGTAATTATAACGTAACGTGCATTAAGCTGCAATATTTGTTGTTGCTGTTGTTGTTGTTGTTGTTACTGTTGTGCATTGTTTTTGTAATTAATGAAATGTGTGACTATCTCTCTCAGCTGTCAGAGTGACGTTCTCATTTTCTCTTTTTCGCTCTCCAGCGCAGTTATTGTATTTCTTTCTCTTTCCAACTCACCCAATATATTTCTATCTTTCTCTCTCTTTAGTTTTCTCTTTTTCTCTCGCTGTTGTTTACGGAAATATTGACGCAGCAAAGCAAATGCGAGCGACCTCTTTATTGGCCCCTGTCCCTGATCCCTACCTCACTCTCTTTCCCTACTTGCCCCCTTGCTCCTCTCTGTCTCTCTCTCTCTCTCTCTCATCAAGCGCACTTCACGCCGCATTGTGCAATCTATTGACTTTTTACACGTGACTGTCAACTCTCAAAGATTGTTGTTGGCCAAGTGTCTGGGCCGTCGTCGTCGTCGACGTCTAATTGCCTGCAATGTCTACCCCGAGAGGCCCTTGGCTTATGTAAACGGAAACCGACCAATGCGTCAACTGTTGCTATCATTTTTTATTTACGATTTTTACTATTTTTAGTATAAGCAATCCTTGTCATCATTATCATGTTGATTATCATCATCATTATCATCATCGTCATGAGCGCTAATAAAATTGCAGTTTTGAACTTGATTTGAGAAACGCAGTCAAGTCAGGCAATGGCAATTATTTGGGCCGCTGAACCGGTTGGCAGTTGCCAATTGGCCAAATTGTTGGCCAGCCAACAAACAAATTGTGGGCCAATGTTGGCAACATTTTGGGGCATGTGTGAGATGAAGCAAATGTAGATTCAGATATTTATAAAATTGATATCAGATGAGATCTAACTATAAATATTATAGTACGAATTAAAGCAATTACATTTTGTTGCTTAGATATTTATAAAACGTATGACAATAAATATGTAATTACTGCAGAATAAATAAATGTTATTGTTTACTTGTTTAAAATATATAAATAATAAATATTGAATTATAATAGTTGCATATTGCTTAGATTTTTATATTAAAGAATATTTAAAAAGAAAAAAACAGAGTAAATGATATTTTTTGCTTACATATTATAAATTTAAATGTATTGTATCAAATATTTAAGTTTAAAAAATTATTTAAATATTTAAAAAAAGGAATTTATAATAATAATTATATTTTTTTTTTAATTATGTAGGCAACATCAATTGTGTATTCTATTAAAATTAAATATTACATTTTGAAACTGTTTAACAAAGTAAAGAACAACATTTATTTATTCTGCAATTACTATGTACATATTTATTGTGGCATTTTATAAAAATTTAAACAATATTAATCAGTACAACAAATAAATGTGGTTAATAAAATATTAGTTAATAAATCTATTGTTGTCGCTTATATATTTATAAAATTGTCGAAAAAGTGAAAAAATAAATAACTGTTGCTAAGATATTTGTAAAACCAACAATAATAAATATATATAAATAAACAAATATTCTGGCTTAAATGTTGCATGCAAAATGTGTGCTTGTTAAACTCTCGAGTTAGTTGTGCGCCAGTTGTCGAGTCATTGCAATGGCAATTGCAACAGTGCGGCAGCAACTTGTTGCCATTGCCATTTCAGCAGTTGCTGTTGCTGTTGATGTTTTTGTTTTTGTTTTTGTGTTGGCACGCCCATGCCGCCTACTTGTGGCTCAATTATGCCAATTGCAGTTGGTTTTGCGCCATGACCTTAAAAAGGCAACATGGAAATGTCTGTCTGCCCCACATGCCACTGTTGCACAGTTTGCTTGCAGCTGTTTGATGTTGCGTCCGTCTCGAGTTATGCAATTTTTTTTGCAAACATTTCGGTGTTTAAATTCTGCAGAACGCTTTTTCGGTTAAATATTTTAAGTGGTTTTAGCCAACTATAAGCTAAGCAAAAGCTTAGCTTGATTCGTCTGAAAACCAAAACGCATTTGACCCACTAAATGTTAAGCCAACGCGGTAAGCAATTTTCCATTTTCATTTTCCATTTTCCATCAGACCATTGGCGCATTTTCAAGTTAATTATGGCGCACATTGTTGTCATTCATTGAGAGGCAGCTCTTCTCAATTTGTGAATCAACCAGGCGACAACCTTGCCAACAACTTGCCGGGATGTTTGTTAAAGTCAACCACCAACCACTTCCCCCCATCCCACTGATCCAGTAACCACCAACCAGCAACCGCCAATAGACAACCGACAACCAGCTCATGAAAAATTCTCATGAAATTCGTTTGAAAAAATATTATTATATTATTTTCATTTATTTCCTTTCGAGCAAAAATATTTTGTTCATTAAAAAAAAAATGTTGGAAAAAATAATAAAAAATTGCAATGAAAATAAAAGAGTATTCACAGACAGTAAAATCAATGTGGGCGTGGTCCACGTCGACGACAAACGACAAACAATTTCGGATGCCAACAAAAGCGAAAAAAAAAATACAACAACAAAGTGAAATAATTTTGAAAAAATATGCCGAAAGTGCAAACAAGCAAAATATTTAAAATTTATGGGAATTTTGCATGTAGCTTTTAAACAGGGTATATTAACTATGCGTAGAACTATGAAAATGTTGCTGAAAATTTGAGAAAATGAATTTGAAAGCAGCTTTAAATATAGACTAACATAAATACTGTAAAAAATTGGTAAATTGTACTTACATACTATCCCTATAACAATTCGATTAAATTTCTGAACAATTTAGCACATCTTTTAAAGATTTGGACAAAGCTTGGTATATTTCTCAACATTAGAGAGCATTTATAATGTATATTAAAGAAATTTTTTTAGACTAAAATAAATGTTGTTATAATTGATTGTTTTGATAGTAGTTACATACTATCCTTATAACAAACAGATTAATTCTCTGAATAGTTTAGCACATATTTTAAAGATTTAAACACATCTTGGTAGACTTCTCAACATTAGAGAGTATTTCTTTGGCTTCTGTGTTGTCAAAGTTGTGAAAATCTCTTTCTTTAGGTATAAGTACAGTCCAGTTTTTGTTGTTTTTCTCATCTGGTTGTTCTTGCCATGTCAGCAACAATTAGCCGACGTCTTCGTCGCCTTTGGCTCTGCGTTTAAAAATAGGCAGCAAATAAATCAAATTATGTGTGAAATGGCAAAAGACAAAACAGAAACAGAAACAGAAAAAAATAGCAAGAGAAACGCAATTTATAAAACGGAATGCGTAACTAACAAAAGTTGAGAGACTGAATAGAATAGCATATAGCAAGTGCCTTTGGCGTTTTATCTGTTCCTTGCATTACGTATACGTAATATTACGAGTTTCTTTTCATTTCGCTTTTAATGACAAATTCGTTTCAGCTTTGCATTTATCTTTTATCCTTTATCTATGGTAATTTGCAGCGCTCTATCATGAGGCATTAATCTTTGGCAAAAAAGGCAATTAACCCATACGAGTTGCACCCTCCCTCCAAGTTCTTCTCGTCCTCCAACCCCCTCCTTTTTAGCCATCAATGCAGTGCGACCCTCTGTGTACTTAGTGCAGCATTCCCTTGGGCAATGCTAATTTTTAATGATGGTTTTATCTTTTTTTTTTAACTTTAGCAGCATTTTAAATTTTTAATTGCAAACGCATTGCAAATATTGACAAAAGTGCGTGTTTTCCCATTCCCTCTGTTCCCTTTACCATTCGACTGACCTAAGACAAACATAGATAGCATAGCAACAACAACAACAACAAGGAGTAGGACAACCCCTAGCAAAAATACGAGTATCCTTTCTATCTACAGCACACACAAGAATCCATCCCCAAAAGACAAAAGTAAATTGCGAAGCTTTTAAGATTGGCAAAATGCGTAGAGCATCAGGACAAAGCAACACCTTGGAACTGAGGGTTGCTTGAATCTATTATATGCTATAGATTTATACACACACATACATGTGGTGTCAAATAGTTGTAGGTATGGCCTTAATGGGAGGTTGGTTCATGAAGTATTGTTTTAGACGAAAGAGTTAAGCTTAAAATCTTTGTCCAACTTGGAGAAAATAGAACCGAGAATTTTCACTAAAAATGAAATTTGTACTTTGTATAAATTTATGATTATGTACATACTTTATTAAAAGAAAAATGATATAATTCCAATTTAGTGTTTTTTGATTTAAGAAATAAAATTTGAATCGCATATAAATTTTATTTTTAGCATAGATATCTATAAACATAGTTAGAATGTATAAAATATTATTATTTCAATGATTTCCATCTTTTGCTGAGCCGATAAAAAATATTCCACTTTAGATCACTTAAAATATAGTCTATTGATCTAGGAAATGATCAAACTATATTTGGATACTTAATTTAATTTTTTTTTTTACTGTACATATACATGTTTTATTTATTTTATTTATTATTATCTAACATCCTAGCGCTACAAGGTCTCCCTTACAAGTAATTTAGTGCACTAGTCACAATGTTTTCTAAGAATGAATAATTCTAATAATAAATAAACTATTCTTTGTCAAAAATATTTTTTACTAAGCATCACTTCTTACAATCCTCTTAAAATTTCTAATTTATGCATAGTTTTATCACAACATTAACTTTATTTCTACAACTCAAATTTTAGTTAATTGTATTGTATAATAATTGTTACTTTTGCCTTCTTTAAGTTCTACCCTCTTTAACAGTTTGCCATTTATATGTATGATTTCTTTATAGACTTCTCTTACTTAGCTTAGGGCATTTTCTTTGTTATTATCTTTTTGTTTTTAGGGTAGGAGTTGTTTCTTTCAGGTAGCTCAACTGAGTGCGTTACGCAGTTCTCCCTCTCTCTCTCCCTCTCCCTATGTGTTCCTCTCCATCTCCCTTTCTTTTTCTCTCTGTATTCTTTGCTGTCAGTTGCCCTCACTTTAGCTTAAAGTTCATCAACTTTTGTGCGGGACACTTATTCTCTCTATTTTTCTTCCCCTTCACCTTTGGCAAGTTGAATTTATTAGATTTTTGCACTCGTCTCAGCATTTATCCTGATATAAGATCTGCACACAGTTTGCTGTTACCAGGCAATGGCGATTCCCTTAAAGTATATAATGTTCTTGACGCTCCTTGTTCCCCTCTCTGTGGTCGTTAAAGCACTAACAAGCAAACATTGCCAGTTGTTAGACCAATGTTCAATAAATGCGACTTGGCAATGTCTAGAAAATCCTTGAAAGGTTAAAGACTTTGCAGGACGATGATGACGTCGTCGTCGTTGTCGTTGTTGTTGTTGATGAACTCGTTTTCCGAACCTGCTGCGGTCGCTGCCCCTGGCCGCCTTCAGTCGGTGCCCTCTGTTTCCTATTTAGACCCTGTACTTGAAAAGTACAAAGGGTTTAAGAAGTAAAAAACAAAAATATTGATCATAACAGTTTCTTGATATGTAGAGTGTCTTATCTTCTAAAAATCGACAAGAGCTAGAGACACCAAACTTTTTATATAAGCTTCTTTATATAACTACGAAAATTTAAAGCTACATCTTCCACATAGTTATTATAAATATTAGAGTATTTATAGTATAGTTCGAATATGTTCCTAAAATATCATCTCAATTGGATAGTACATTTAAAAGTTATGGGATAGCAAATTTTTCTTTTATTTTTTTGTTTATTTATTTTGTTTCTAATTTTGCGCATCGTTGGGCAAAAGAAAGCATAAGTACAGGGTCCCATTCAGTTGGGTTCCTTTGACTATAACCTTTCCCTTTACTTTTGCTTTGTTAGGAGCCAAGTTTGCATTGTTTTTTTGCTTCCTACTCGCCGCTCAAGTTCCTTTCAATGACAATGCGTTCTGCGTTTGCTTCTTCTTCTGCCAATTGGAGGGCAACATGTCGTCATCGTTTCTTGTCGTCCTCGTCGACCTCATTGTCGGTGCGTTGTACTCAACTGATGCTGTTGTTCCCTTTTAGATTCTTCAGCTCCTGCTCCTACTCCTACTCCTACTCCTGTGTTTGCTCCTCTCTGACTTCGTTTTCATTAGGGACGCTCGCGCGCACAGAAAATCCTTATTTTATGTGCCCGAGAGATGGAATTGTAAGAGATGTTTGTACTTTTACATTAGGGGTGCACATTCCATTACAACTTCTACTCCATCGTCATTGCAACTTTCAACTGCCAACACAGTGAGTGCAAATCCAAAACTTCCAGCTGCCATTAGGGATGAGCACGTGACAGAAATCATACTTTGGCTTTTACAAAATTGCACATTTTCTATTCTTTTGTTAACGCAAAATTGAGTTTTCCAAACAATTTATTGGCAATTTTGAGAAATAGCTGAGCAGGATTTTAAATAGAATAAAATGATTCTTATATTGATAAGGATGTTTGTTCATACTTCTTTCTATCTACATATATTAAATTATTCAATATTCATATATTTTCTCATCGTTCCTTTCTTTTCTATGAAAAGCATATATATATTATTTTTAAGCAGAGTTATCATTTATACTTTGATTAAAATGTATCTATAGCTTTCTCACAAATTCTCCTAAAATTCTTTAATAACTAAACAACATTTGAAAATCTAAATATTTTGCTTTATTCTTATCTATCTTAGATTCTTTTGCATAATTTTTTCTTCCCTGTTTTTCCCATTTTATGGAATGCTTATGAATCAGAAATCTAATTCAAACCTGGGCTAATCAATGATTCATAATTTATTTTAAATCAATTTATGTGACCCCAATTTTTCAACAATTATTTTAGCCAAGCTAAAGATGATGTATCTTTGGCAGTCCTACTTTGTATCTTTAAGTTGCCAGATTCAGAAAATATGCATAAATATTGACAGCAATATGTTTTATGCATTCGTCTCGCGCGTAAAGTACAAAATGATGCGTAGATTCAAGTAGTTGTGACTTGTAGATACTTGTATCTGTTAGATACTTTGGCCAGCTGTGAATTAGTGCCGCCGCGTCAGTCGGCGACGTTGCCTGCGAATTAATGCCGCCAACATAAATTATAAATTAAGACAATTTTAATTAAAACATTTCGTTGGGTTTTTCAGCTAAGAGCGAGAGTGAGAGCGAGACCGAATAAAAGTGAGAGAATGAGAAAGCATAATACTTTGACTCTGTTGTTCTGTCTGGTCTTTGGCTTTTGCGTCTCATTTGCTTTGCTCTATTTGAAATTTGCCTTTGCCTCTGTCTTTAGGCAATATATACATATCTACATATCTTCATACATACATACATATTTATGAATATAATACACATTGATATATATTTTATTTATTTTTTTTTCCACTCTGCTGTCGACAGTTCTTGTTCTTGTTGTTCTTGTTGTTGTTGCTGCTGCTGACAATTGGCCAAGCGCCAATGATTTTTATACACACTTTCCCTACTGTCATTGCCTTTTTGCTTTTATCGTTATGTTGTTGCTTTTCTGCTATTTCTTCATAGCACAAAATTGTTTATTAAAATTAAATTATTTATTATATAAAAAGTAAGCTAAGAATGATATTATATTCTAAAGTTTACAACTTTAAACCAAATAATGTATTTTGAAAATTTCACAACAATTTATTAATATGTTTTTTTTATTAGAAAGGGCATCTGTTAGTCGTTTAGTCTCGTGTTTAGAGCACTTCTATTTGCTTCTTGCTGGTTGAGGTCTGGGCTCTAGTTATTGTTATTATTATTGTTGTATTTTCACTCTTATTGTTGTTGTTGTTGTTAGTGTATTTTGTGGCTGTTTTATTTCATTTGCTTTTGCTTATCGCTGAGTTTTATTTTTGTCTGGTCGTCGCGGCATCGTCGCCAATTTTTTTCTTCTACTTTTTTTTTATTTTTTATATAATTTCAAAATTTCTTGTCTAATATATTTCTTTTTTGTTTTTATTTGCTAGATAAGAAAATTAACGCCAATCTTTGAGTTTGTGCTCATTGTTATAGTTGTTATTGTTTTTTACTGATAAGATTCACTTGAGTTGCTTTATATATATTTTTTTTTGTTAGTCGGAAGACTTACGACAGACATTTGCTTCGTTTTCAAGTAAGAATTTGTTAAGCTTCTAGGGCATGTGTGTGTGTGTGTATTTATGTGATCCACATTTCATTGAGAAAAGCCGCCTGCTTGAAGGTCAACGGGAGATGTCATCACTTGACACTCTCCGTGCTGCCAAATGGACCGCATCATCATCAACATCAACATAAATATAATCCTCATCGCTGAGCTGAGGTCTCTGCAGTTTGACTTTCTTGGCATCTTTTGTCATGGCACTCTGACAGTCAACACATTCAAAATCTAATTATGCGTAACAAAGGGAAGGGGTTTCGGGTATGAGGGGATCCATTTTTGGAAGCATGTGGGGGCTGTTCAAGATCAATTGGTGGAAGAATGAAGTACTCCATTATCAGATAATGTCTTATCAAATGAGTATTTTCGGTAGCTTTCACCTTAAAAGTGTAATTTGAATCTAAAGTTTCATATTTAAGATTTTTTGGCTAAGAACATTTCGATTTCTTATCGAAGTGTACTTTGAATTGTTTGATTAGAGGCAGAATGAGTATTTCATAAGTTTGAATGTGATAATGACATGTGAAACTTATGAATTAGTTTTTTATTAAGTGCTGCTACTATCTAATAATAATATTTTAATAACTCATGTGAAACTGAAACGACTTTTGATTACTTAATTGAATATAAATTTTAAAATATTTCACTTCCAAGAATATTTGGATTTTCACAAAAAGTATATAGTTATTATATGTCAATTTTTTTGTAGTACTAAAATCTATAAACATCAAAAATTAATGACTTTATTCCATATGTGATCTATAATTTTTCATCCAGCAAAGTAGTTTTATTATTTCAATTCTTATTAATTTTATTTACTATATAAGAATCACTTAATATATATGAATGAAATCACAACACACGACTAAATCTCTATTATTCTGTTATTTTCTTTCAATTGCAGGTATGTAGACAATTGCAACTTGAGCTTAAAGTAATCCAAAAGCTTATCCGAGGGCAGTTACAAGTACTTGTATGTATATGTATAAGAATAAGTCCCCTTCGGGCAGCTGTGCGAACATCACACAACCATTCATCTATGTCGTCGTCGTCGTTGTTGCAGCTCCATTTCATGTTGCAAGATGGAACAAGAACTCCTTTGGCCTCTTGCTGACTTGCTGTCTCACTGTGGCTGTCGTCTTTTGTGTCATTTGCACAAAATGACAGTTGCCTCGTACATTTCCGGTTCTAAATGCGTAAGTCTAGTCAAATTAAGGCAAACTTTGTTTTGCCGACTCCACGACGAAGTGAAAGATAAAAGTCGCGAGTGAGCCGCACAATTTTTTTTTAGCGTGTTTTTTTTATTTGTAGTTGAGACCGTCTAAGACGTTAGACTTGTGGAGAGACTTAAGGCTCTGTGTTGCATCCTCAATGTTATTTGTGTCGTCTGTCTTTTTGGTCTGTGACATGCCTGGCACTTAGTGCAAAACACCTGCTCATCTGCCTCGCTGCATGGTTGTTGCATGTTGCATGTGGAACTGGACTCTGGCATTGGCTTCGTCTTTGGATTGTTGCATGAAAATGTTGCAATTAGATAAGCAGAAATTGTTATGTTGACATCAGAGACAAGATAAAACCTGCCACATTGTTGCCACGCCCCGAAAAACACACGCTTGACGTTTAATATTCTAATTCAAATTGGCAACATGTGGCTGCAACTTGACCACAACCCAAAAAAAAAGAGAAGAAAAAGAAAAGAAAAATGTTGTAAAATAAAATAGATATAAAGCCAGATCTACAAATCTCCGGGGCATGTCGTGTGCCATTATTTGCGCTCAAGTGCATCTCAGTTGTCAGCTCAGCTCAGCTCAGCTCAGCACCACTCGCCTCCTCCTCCAACCCCCTCAACACCACTCTTCTCCTCTTTCTCCTCACTTTTTTCGCAACTCTCTTTTCCCCCTTTTGACTCAAACGTTTGCGTTCGCAATTAGTTTGCAATTGGGCCGTGAGACTAGCGAAAAAAAAGCCGCCAGCTCATTAAGCCAAACACCAGCTAGCTTACAACAACAACACAACTAACTGAAACCAACAACAACAACACTAGCTACAATAACAATAACAACAACAACTACTCAGCTAGCGACACCTCGCTAAACGTGAAATACACGAAATAAAATTACTAGTTCCGCTTTTTGGCTTCGGTTTTTTGTTGTTGTTGTTATTCGGTTTTTCGGTGTTCAGTTTCGGTTCGTTTTATGGTTCGGTTTTGGGTTCGGGTGTTGGATCTCGGGTTTCGGGTCTCTTGCAAACATTTCATCCAACGTTTTGCTGTTTTAGTAACCCAAATGTTATTGTTGGTTTTGCTTGAGCTTTGCCCGCGGCAAGCCACATGTGTCTTAAAGTACCAAAAGCGTTGATGGCTTGTGTTGATGATCATTAACATCACGATTACAATGATACTGCCGTTACAGTGGTGCCGATATGTCAAACATAGTGAAACAGATAGTGTGAGGTATGTAACGATCATTAGGTGTTTAAGCAATGACATGATCGATTATTTAGGTTTAAAAATTGGCTAGATTTAATTGTTAACATGGAAAATGTACAGAAAAGTTTCTTATGCATTTTAAAAAGTAATTTTTATTTATCAATCAACTGAAATTTTATTTAGTTACAGTATGTTTTTATTATTGCATACAATTTTGTAATAGCAAATAAACAATAATTAATTGCTTCCACTTATACTTTTTTCTTAAACTTTGTATTTTTGTACTATTCATCGGAGCAACAGCTGTCTTGCTATGAATTATTTAAATAGTGATAACACAGTCAATTTTAAGCTTCTGCTTAAACTCGTTTTCATAACTCGTATAATATTTTTACAGTATGTAATAGAGTCTAGTAATTCCGACAATTTGGTTTAATTTGAAATTAATATCAGCTTATTATTCATAAGGTTTTGAAACGTGGCGATATCTTGATATCTTATACCCTGTTTCCACTGTCTGTAGGATTCCGAACAAAAATTGTAAATAAAAGGGATTAAAAGCAAGATTTTTTTATTGTGTAAAAATGATTCTAACTAATTTTAACATCAATGGGTTTTAGGATTATTTATTTAATTAATTACTATTTAAGTAGTTTAGGCTTTGCACTAAAGTCTAGAGATAATTCCTTGAGTTAAATAATAGTGTTGGAGCAGTTCTAAAAATCCTGTTCAAATTAAAAGCTGTTGAGCTGATGAATTAGAAAATGAATTTGGTTGCTTAATTGCTTGGCTTTAAACCACTGTGCGTGTTGTGGAGCTTGGTCAATTGACGAAGGCATTTGGCGGTCGCTGCGTGTGGCTTTTTCAAAGCAGCGTTTAAATGTTAATAATTTTTATTGCCGCTCCGTTGTTGCCGACGCCGTTTGTTATTGTTATTGTTGTTGATGTTGACGTTGTTGTTGTTGTTATTGTTGGTGTTGCTGCTGATGATAATGCTAATGGCGTTCGCTGGTTGGGTCATTGTCTGGTCATTGGCCGCGGCGCGAAGCGACAAAGTTTTGCACACATCAACAGAAGAAGAAGGTGACAAAGAATTGCGGACAGAAACTGACGACAAATTTGAATTGTAGTTAGAGCCAGAGTTGAAGTTGAACTCCGTTTATTGTTTATTATGTATGCCTGCCACCACATGTGGCATGACAAATGCTGTCACGTGGCACAAAAAACCAAAAGCGGACCATATTCTAAGGTTCAAACGAATATTATTTAGTGTGCACAATACGCAATTTACAAGCTGACATTGATTTGAGTTTCCGCACATTGCAAATGGCATTTAGTTAATTAAAATATTTTGCATTTGCAATTACAACAAACAACAGCAACTACACAATTCAGGGTGTCAATCACAAGTTGCAGGCTGCACTTGAAATATATGTAAATATTAAACAACATCAAAAATAAAACAAGTATCATAGAATGCAATTAACAAATCAAAGCAAAGAGACATCAAAATCAAGGCACAACCAATGCAGATACAGATACAGATACTGATACGAAACTCACAGATACATTCGTATCTGAGTTGACTGAAAATTAGCGTTACAATTACCAGTCGTACAACTGACAGCTGGCTCAAAGACTCGCATTCAGTCAGTCAGTCAGTCAGTCAGTCAGTCAATCTCTCATTCATTTGGCACAACTTTAGCTTCAGCTTCAGCTTGATATATGGCCTTCGCATTGTGGCAAAATACGTTACCACAGCTTCACAGTACATTCATCTAATATACAGTTCTATTCTTATTGCTGATCTGAAGACTCAACTTAACTCAACTCAAGTTGAAACGACGCTACGCGACGCGACGCGATTCAACTTGTCTCGTCTCGTTTGGTTTTGCTTGCTGAGAAAATCAAAGCATTCATTGATTTTTGCAATAACAGTTTCAAGTTCAGTTCATCATCAATCAAACTGTGACAACTGGCAGCCATCTAAAACCGAAAACAACGACTATGCCAATGCTCTATAAATAATTAAATAACTACTAAAATGTATACTAAAAGTAAACTTTAAATGCCTAGAGACGAACACTTTCACCATTTACGATTCAGCTGAAACTTTTAGGATTATTAGAGCTTATGTTTATAACGAGATAAACATAGACAACGTGTCTATTTTTGGGCTTGTTAAATTGATGTTATAAACTTGGGTGTAATTAACTTTATAGTTAGCAATGATAAAATGACAACAATATAGCAATATAACAGCCTTAATGGAACTATAAAACAGCATCAAAATAGTTGGAGTATTATAGAGATATAACTTGAGAGATATTGGTTATAGTCCTGTAGGCATTTCTATTAAAGAGATCTTAAAAAATAAATGGAAAGTTAATATTGTTATTGAAGTTTTCAAGAAAGTTTATTATTGACGCTTTAAATTAAATGTGTTATTGAATAAATCGAAAATAAATAGCAATATTTAATTTAACTAAAAATTATTGGAAATTGAAATGAATAATGTTTGAAAAGATAAATTGGGATATTTAAATGTCATAGTTATAAAGGGATGCCTACTAAAGAGATTTTGTACAAATGATGTAAAAGAAATTAAAGATATTTGTGACTGTACATTCAAAAGTATTAACAAGAAGAAATTTAACTATCAGATTAATTTAAAATAAAATCTCATTCCATAGTCATAGTCAATACAACCCGTCGTGTAATATTCATAATAATAGGGCATACAAATTGTGCGCGTGCAAGTAATGTGCTTAGGGGTAAAGAGTAAGGGGTAAATAAAAGGCAAATGAGTGGGCAGAGGCATAAAGGGAGAAGGGGAGATGTAGCTAATTCAGCAGCACGTCTAGCCCATAAAATTGCCATTGAATAATCGCTGTCCAGACGCCAGAAATGTTTGCTAAACTATCGTAATGATCACCGACACATACGTGTAAATACAGATACGTAGATACGTAGATACATTTGCTTATACGGTTAGATAGTTGATGCGATAGACAAGACAGACAGTTGGACAAACAGACGGATATGTAAACATCAAAGCATTTGTCTGGTGGCTGCCTTGTTGTCTGATCAGATCGCAAGATCGACAACTCGACTGAAATTTTTGATTTGTTGCCTCTTCGTTTTCGCGCAGTTTTCCATCAAAGTGCAAAAATAAACAAAAGAATGTGTGAGATAGACGGAGAGAACAAAAAAGAAAGAGAGAGATAGATAAACAGAGAGAGAGAGAGAGAGAGAGAGAGAGAGAGGCAGCCAAACACAATGAGCTGCCTTTCTACAATTTTTGTTATTTTTTCCCTTTTTCTTTTTTTTTTTGCTTGTTTGCTTTGCTAATTTATTTTCGAATATGATGTAGAGCTTTTAAAATAAACATCAACCGAAAAGGCAAAAATCTCTGACAGCGACAAGGAACAGACAAAAGCGCAGACAAAGCTAACGAAAGGGACAACAATAAGATATTATACAACTATTTAGTTGTCCTGCTCACTTGTCCACTTTCACTGCGTTTGAAAAAAAGTCTCAGATTAGATGTGGTGAAAATATTGCGCATACGACAAGTTGACCGATAACCAGAGTCAACTACAACTCAATGTTCAAGGTCAATTCTTTTCGTCTGCTCGCATAATTATTGCTGTTTTTCTATACTTCTTGTTTGTTATTATTAGTTATCTTAATGTTGTTGTCTGTCTTTTTTTTTTTTGGGGTACTTTTCCGCCATTAACACGAAAAAATGCGCCTCGGGTCCAGGTGCTAACAAAAGCGTTAATGAATGACATGTTTCCAAAAAGCCAACTTAATTTGCCGCTGCAGACATGCAACAAGCGCGTGGCCAACAATAAGAATTTTGTAAAGAATGGAAAGAGTTGAAAACAGAAAGATGAATAGTGGAACGGTAAGGGTTCAAAGGGAAACTTTACAAAATGAGCAGAGAGCTAATGACAAAAGTCAAATTAGGTGACATGCTTCACAGCTGGAAGCTACGTTTATTTTGCAAAAAATATACAGTGTTGTAAAGCACATTTTTTGTTTGTTTTAAAATTCTGATATCTTAATTTTTAGCTGAGAATTCATGTTCATAAATATCATTCAGAGCTTTAGATGAAACTTTAAAAATGTTTCGGATTTTATTTATATAAAGTGTGGAATTTTGGGAAATGTATTAATAACTTTTAAACTTAGAATTATTGTTTATTAGAAATTAATTAATAAATTTATGTTAATATATCAGTTTGAAAAGTATTTTAGATTGATTAAGAAACAAATTTAGGGTTTTGTTTGCATAATAAATGTATCGAAATTTCCAAATTTTTTTTATTAAATTCGGAATATCTCAAAGCCACAGGAAATTAAGTAATTCTAAGAATTTATTTGAATAAAATATGAATAATAAATTGAATTATCTAGTTTACATAAGTGTAACTTTTTTCCAACTAAGTACATTACTCCTCTTAGACTGTTTGTCCCACTGTGCTTACTATTTCTCTTGTTATCGTTGACAATGTGCAGATAATCAATCAACAGGCGACCAAATAACAATGGGCCAACAAAGTGACGATGACGTCATGGGCTATGCAACGGTAAAGCGGTTAATCGATAAGCGATAATAACAGCAGGTCAAGCGCTACAACAATTGAACGCGAGGTGGCGCTTTTGTCTAGACATTGTTTTGAATTATTGAAAAGAAAAAAAGCTGAGAATGCTAATTGATATGACAGCAAACTTTGCAATTTTTCATTTAGTTGTCGTTCCATTTGTTGTTGTTCCCTTTTTTTGGTTTTAATTTGAAAATTGCAATGGCCTCTGTTGTTGTTGATGTTGTTGTTGTTGTTGTTGTTGTTGTGGTTGCTGTTGCAATTTCAAATTGCAATTTGTTATTTTCCCCCCATTTTTAGCAAACTTACGCACATTGAATTTGCCGGCGTTCTAACTGTAAACACGACTCGTCAACGACAGCGTCACCATGTCTGGGGCTGAAAGGGGCGTGGGATTAAGTGGGCGGCCAACGAACTCGGTTGTTGCTGCTGTCGTTGTTGTTGTTGCTGTTGTGGCTCCTCGACATGAATATGAAACGTATGCAAAATGAAGGGAAACGCGTGCAACTTTTGCAATTTACAGATTGTGGCGAGTGTTTTTTGGTGGCAAGAAGAGTGTGACAGGGGTAGGGTTAAGAGTAAAAAGTTAGTGAAATGGTAAGGGGTATTTTCATGGGGTTGTTGCTGTGGCTTTTAGCATTGCAGAGGGTTTTGTGTCACTGGCATTGGCATCCTACATATTATTTTTGTTGCTGCTGCTGTTGTTTTATTTATTTGTTCAACATTTTATGCCCCTGCAGCAGCAGCAACAGCAGCATCAGCAGCAGCAACAACAACAAACTGTGGAGCATTAACTGACAGCAGCAATAACTGTTGTTGTTCTTGTTGGAGGGGAGACAACAACTTCAAATTAATTGGCAAATGTGCTGCATGCCACATGGCTGCATCAGTGTCATTAGACGACGCTATGCGCCTGCTTCTCTTTTATTTTTCTTATTTATTTATTTTTTTTTTTTGTAATGTGGGCGTGTCCACCGAAAAGAAAAAATCTTTTGTAAACATTTTTCATCATTTGTTTGCGCCCTATGCCTCATGCTGCATGTTGCCAACGGGATGGCAGCTGCAACATTGACGCATCTCCTCCTATTTCCCATTGCTCTATCTCTCTTTCACACTCTCGCTGTCTGTCTTTCTCTATGTGAATGTGTGTGTATTTGTAAGTGTGTGTGTGTGTATTTGTGCCCTGAGGCACTTTTCTTATTTATTTGCGTTATTTATTTCTTGGCGCTGCTTTCGCTTTTGGCAGCGCCAGACGCCAACGTTGTCGTTGTTGCTGTTGTTTGCATTTGTGACAAAAATAAATGCGCTGGCATTAATTTGCCGTCTGCAATTTGCCAGTGGCCAGTTTGCCCCTTTCTCCTCACCTCCTCCACTCTCTCTATTCAACGCTTTCCGCTCTCCATTCTCGACTCTACACTTTTGTCTCTTGCTGCAATCAGAAATTCAAGCGAAATGCAAATGTTTGACAACGAACTTTTCCCCAATTGCTGTTGTTGGTATTGCAGTTGCTGTTGTTGATGTTGTTGCTATGATTGTTGTTCTTGCTGCAGACTGAGTCAGCATCGAGAACTGCATTGAGTAATAGTTATATGGTAAGCCAGAAGCCTAGAACTCTTTTAAGCCATTTATAAATGAAGCTGAACTAAAGAAAAAGTTGAAACTTTAACTAGAAGTGCATTTTATTAATATTTATGTGATTTAAAATTGTGAATGTATTCGGAATTGTGCAGGCAACTAATACAATTTTTTTTAACAGTATAAAAAATGTTTAAGCCCATAGTAAAATATATAAAGACTTTGTTGTGGAGATGTTATGAATTATTAACATTTTGTAAAAAAAAACACACTTCGCACTGGTTATGAAAATTTGAAATTATCAGCATTTATTTCTCTTCAGTTATATAAACAAATAGAATCTTTACAAAGTAAATTATATATTTATTTTATGGCTTTAATTGAAATAAAGAGAAGTGAATTAAAATATTTAGCAATTTGATATTTTTTTTGCAATTTTTCTTGAGTATTGAAGAATTGTACATATTTTACGTGTTCTTATTAATTAATATTTCATTTGAGAATATACTGAGTAGAAATTGAGACTTGTTCATATCTGTTTATTATAGCATTAATTTATCAAATTTCATTTAGATTTCGCTATTCGTTAATTTCCTGCTTCTTCTTAATAAATGAAGAAATTAATTCACAAAGTTCAGCTCAAAGGCACAAAGAACACATAATCAGTTTTTTGCCAAAGGAAAAGCGTTAAAGGAACAGTTTAGCGGGGGAAAGAACAACAACAACAACAAAAGCGGCCTGGCACTTGCTTTGAGGCTTTGACCTGGTAAAAGTATTGTTGTGTTGTTGTTTGAAAAAGGACTTTTGACTTGGCAAAGGTGTCAGCGAACCAAACAAATTAGTGGTGGCATGCAACGACTGCCGCGGCCATTTGCAATGTGTTTCACCTGGGCAAACAGGTGTAAAGTCAAAGCGACAAACACGGCCAACAAAACAAGCAATCAAATCAAACCAATGCAAATCAAAGTGCAGTAAACCAAACCAAACAATCACAAAGCAAATGATAGACAATGACACATGCGTATGGCTTGACAGTCAATCAGTCAGTGAATCAATCAGTCAGTCAGTCAGTCACTTTGTGCCGTCATCAAAGTCATCAAAGTCATCACCTGTACATAATTATTGATATAAATGTGAATCGTGCTGTCTATAAAAAAAACCTTTGTAATAAGTAATATTGTCGTTAGGGGTAATCACTGCGTTTATCTTCTGTGTATTTATACTCATTATGAATATGAATATGAAGTTGAGTACATACACCATGAGTTGACACATCTAATCTCTAATGAGCACTGAGTGCGTCTGTTCCATGAGTTTAGATGTTGATAAAAACAAGCTAATCGGTTCTTGAAAGAGTATATTAAATAGGTATATATATGTATTCCTAAGGTATCTGCATTAGTATATCGAAAGTAGAAAACGAGAATTTGTTTAAGTTGACTATAAGTGTGAATAGGAAAACAGACATACATACAATGTGTATATAAGTTGTTTAAATTGCAATTAAATTTTAGGAAACTAAAAGCAAGACGAAGAAACATATATAATTAATTTTTAATTGTAATACTCGTAATAAAAAGACTAATTTCTATATTTTGAATTCTATTTTGTATGATTATTCAATATAATATATATTCAATATATATTATAAATACATACATATAGTATGTGTTAATTTGGCTAGATCATATCTTTTTAGTAAAACTTACATTAATGGTGCCCTGTTTTCATTTGCACTTTTCATTTCGTATACGCCCCGTTTTGTCAAACCCAAAACAACGAAAATTTATGAAATTTTTACAAACTACACGAAAAACGAAAAGTGTATACATATTTATACATATGCAGTGACAATGAGCAGAGAGAGAAGGATAGAAAATGAGGGAGTGAGAGAGGGACAGGGAAAGATTGTTCGGTTTCGGCCTTGTTGCCACCTGCAATTGGGTCCACCTACGCAGGACCAGGTGACATTCTGTATTTGTGTATGTTTGACAAATTTATGAACAAAATCAGCAACAACAAGAACAACATTTGTTGGGCTAATGGGAGGGGGTAAGGTTAGGGAGAGGGGGCAACAGCTCAGCCAGGTGGCGGTCCAATGCATGCGTTGGCAATTAAAACTGAAGTTTTGCACGCTACATTTAAAGCGGCAAACGGCAAAAGCAACAACTGCAACAACTGCAACAACTGCAACAACTGCAACAACAAAAACAGCAACTGCAGCAACAACAACTGCAACAAACTGCAACAATGTAAAAATGCAAACAACGTCAACGGCGACGGTCATAAAAAATTGTGGCAACTGCCGCCTGCAACGAGACCTGAGTGCAATGCGGACGCAACGCGGCCTCAACTCATGTGGAATTGATGTGCCATGCCTCGTCTGTCAGTCAGTCAGTCAGTGGTTAGGCGAGACGTAAAGAGAGAGAATAGTAGAAGGAGAGAGAAGGTAGAAGAAAGGAGCGAGGAGCGGTCTGTCCGCTTTATTTGAACTTTGTTTTCAATGTTGCAGCGCGCAAAGCATTGCGGCTTTTACACAGTTATGGCCACCCTCACACTGCCTTGCCACACTGTCTCCCCTCTCTCTCTCTTTCTCTTTGCCTATCTTTCCCTCTCTCGTTTACCCAATGTCTTTCAAGTCTCACCACTTGCCATTAGCCGATTTGCAATTAAAAACTAAACACGTTTCGGCAACGATAACTTGGCCCACCCACAATGCCACAAGCGTCGATAGTCGATAGTTTGCGTTGTTGTTGTTGACGCTGTTGGAGTTGCCACAATGATGAAGCCAAGGCCAACAACACGTGCTGTGGCATGAACATATATAACTCGTCCCCAGAAGATGACATGAGCCCAAGGCGGCAACATCGTTTCAAAGTCTCTGGTTTTGTTAGAGATGGGTGCATGGCACAACATAAAGAGCAATACATATATCGACTTATCGTTATATAACAAACTGGAACTATCAAGAATAATATTTGATTCTTGTATTTTATTTTGAATATCTGATAATTTTTGTTGTCAACTTATTTAAAAACTAGTTAAATAAATAATAACTAAATTGCCTAAAGTGTTAAACAACACTCACGCGCACATCTCTAAGAAGTCTCTTCATTTGTTAGTTATGGCATAGACTTAGCATAAGTTTCAATATACATAGATGTGTGTGTGAATTGTTGTTGTGTGTGTGTGTGTGCTGCATTGGCATTTGCATTGGCATTACATTTGGAGTTGTCCGTCGTTGTTGATTATCTGACTCAATGCCATTGTTGCAGTTGTTGCTCTTGTCGTTGTTGCTTTTGGCAATTGTTGCTGTTGTGCTTATTGTTGTTGTTACTGTAATTGTCTGAGCGATTTGTCTGGCAGAATGCAGAGCGCAAATGTCAATGCGACAGGCACAGCAATCAAGTCAAAAGCCAAAGCCAAAACGTGAGCTGGCAATTAAACAACTCTCCAATAGAGTAAGAAAGAGACTGACAATAGACAAAGATAGAACGATAGAAAGAGATAGAGAACGAAGATAGACAATGTCTGAGCGATCCTCAATCGACAATGTCACAAACTCCTTAAATATTTGAATTTCCAAGCTCAGTGCCATATTCGTAAGTCAAAAGAATTTCTCAAGATTGGCGGGGAACATTTTGTGGCTTGATTAGATTTTTTCCAGCTTTCCAGTTTTCCCTACATGCTGATGAGAATGTGCCACAATCTTGGACATTTGTGTGACGAATGCGCATCAATAGCCAGCCATGTGGCAGTGGCAAGTTGCAAGTTGCAAGTTGCAACTGCAGCAAACAATCTTCAAGTCTGTGGCCAATTTGTGTACAGTTTACCATTTCCGTTTGCATCCACGGAAAATGAGTAAAAAGCGCGCGAAAATTGTGTGAGAATTTCCAAGAAACTCTGTCTGTCTGCATAAATGAATGACTGATTGACTGAATGATAGTCAGTCTCTCTCTCTCCCTCTCTTTTTCTCTTAAACTATCCTTCTCTGTCTCTGACCAAAACGATGTTAATCATTTAATTAAAGTCTGCATTTGTAATTAGTTCAACGGAAATATAGTTAATCCAGTTCCAGTTCCAGTTTCAGTTTTCAAAACCTCTGGCTCACGCAATTTGTAAATTTTGTATAATTACAGTGAAACGCTAGTATGAAGAACGTGCTGCATTTGACTTGTCTTTGCACTTGCACTTGGACTTGGACTTAAAGTTGGACACACGCAATCTTAAGTGTTCATTTCAGTCAAGACATAGAGCAGTAAATTCACAAATACAACTACAGATACAGATACAGATACAGCTATAGATGCAGATGGAGATAGAAATGTATCTTGTATCTGAATTGCCAGCAGCTGCAATTACAACTTGTTTTATTGTGCGAATTGTGCGGTCATTTACATCAATCAAATTGTTGTTTTTCTGTTGGGCAGCGAAGCGCATTGGTCTGACCACGCCTACTTATCCACTTGGGCAAAAAAATATATGGGCGAAGTTTTAGGCATACCAAACTCTAGTTGAAGGTCTGTTAGCAGTCTAAGAAATCGTTATAATCTTTTAAAATTTAAAAGAGAGGAAATTACAGTGCTAAAATAGTTATTCTATTTGTTTTACTCAGTTTTTCTATTGTTTAAAACTATGCTTTCATTGCTCCTTTAAATTTGGACTTATGAACATTTCCAAATAAGAATAAAGTAGGTAAAAAAGGTAAAAAATTTACATAAAATTTGTAATGGAGAGTGACATTTTAACTTTAAACGAAAGGAGTTTTTGAACCCTTCTAAAGTAGATCTATGGAAAATATATTAATGTATAATAAACTAACTGAATCTTTTATTTTTAACTATTAAAAATTCTAAAATAATAAAATAAAATTTGGTAACTCAAAGAAAGCGCATAAGCGGGAAATAGAGTCTTGAACAAAAAGGCAATTTGTTTATATTTTATGTGTAGATCGATAGATAGACATGTCAATAATGAGAAGTATTTTATTTTTAGAATTTGTGCCTAAACTTAATTCAGACATTAATATTTAGCAATTAATCATTTTGTTAAGACAATCAACTCTTAAAATGTTCCTAAAAAGCAGTAAGTCGTATCGAAATTTTAGTTTAAACTTTAAAGTGTTATTTTTATTGATTAGCTCACACAAAAACTTCGATTAAAAACTTCTTGTAGACGTTTGGCGAAAGTCAAATGAAATTAACTGTAGATAAATCTATAACTAATAAAGTTAGTTTCTTTTAATTTACATAATTATACATACGTTTTAATTTAATTAAGATATTAATTTAAAATATTTTCATATTTTATTTAAAATTTAAAATGACTTTAGACAACTGATCGTAATTGAAGTTTAATAGTTCAAATAATAAAACTATATGTATTTATGTATATAGCTTAAAGCACTTAGTGGTTAGTTTATGACAATATTGTTCACATTGTAGACTAACAGAAGAGTTTTTGGAATCTAAAAATCCTTTAAAAATTTTAATTTAAAGTGTTGAAGTTATTAAAGAGCTTTCCCACAACTAGAAATACTCGGAGACTCGTAGTCTCTGGGCGAAAGTCAACCTAAATTGGTTTCACAGTGAGACACATGCATGGGGATTGTCAACGGGGCAGACGATGATATGTGTCTGTGTGTGTGTGTGTTTATGTGTCATGGAGTGGGTAGATAGATGCCACAGTTTGGCATGTCCTGCGGCCTGGCAACAAGAACAACAACTGGAAGACTAAACAAAACACATAACTCTGTGGCACAGACGAAATGGGTGCAGCTCCTGGCCAGGATAATTTCTATGCCAGTCGCTGTTGGTTTATTCACATTCACATCCACATCACTCTCCTCTCTCTCTCTTTCTATCTCTATCTTTCTCTGTCTGTCTCATTTTCTGTTTGCTATCTCTGTCAGCTGCTGGCCCACTTTTGTTAGCATGTCCCTGTGCCATTTGCATGACGATAACGTGTTTATAATTTTGACCCAGTTTTCTGCCGATTCACTGCAGCCTTCTCCTGGTCTTTCTCTTCATCCTGCTTCTACTCCTGCTGCTGCTCGTCCTCCATCTTTTTTGGACCCAGTCAGGAGCTGGAACATGGCGGTTTTGTGGCCAAGTTTCACTGCTGCTGCTGGTGCCACAGATTTTCACAGATTTTCCAGCTATGTGGACAGCATTTATCTTTTGGAGCATGCCAGGCGCATCCCAGTTTTGCCCAGAATGTCCTTAATTGCTGCAGGCTGATGTCCTTGTTACTCTTCTTCTTCATCATCTTGTTGTTGTTGTCCAGCTACATTTGCGGCTCTGTTGCAGTGGCAGCTGCTGTTGTTGCAGATTAACAAGTCCACTGTTATTTTTTTTTTTGGCAGCTTGCGCCTCAGACTGATTGTATTTTCTATATAGTTATACCCTACCTCGCTCCCTCCCTCAGCGACCTTCTCTCATCATTTTTTGTATGCCTCAAAAAAACAACACACATTTTTGCTCGCATTTTTTTCTATTCTTAGTACGCTGCATTTTTATTTGACTTGGGCGCTAATTAATATTTCAGTGCAGTTGCTGAACAAACAACAACAATCAGCGGGTTGAAGAGTGTGAATATGATGGAGAGAAGGGAAGTGTAGGAGATTTCGGGGTAGGGTAGGGGTATTCTTTTGGCATTTGCCATATTTGATGTTTGTTTTGAGTGGCGTTAAGAATTTTTCCTTGCGAGCTTTTCAATTGCAATTCGCGGCGCACATTAATTGAAAATTTGCTGCGCCACATTTTCCATTTTCATCTACATTTCTTATTTTTTTTTCGCTCTGCAAAATATTTGTTTGTTTTTTTTTGTTGTGTGCATTTCCCATTTGACGTTTATTTGTTGGTTTTGTTTGTTAGTTTTTATTGCTGTGGGTTTTTCACAATTTCTGCCGCTTGATGAAAAATTTAATGTGACGCGTTTTTTTTTTTTTTACTTAATTGAAAAGGTTCTGCGCGGTTTTTTACTTCTCTTTTTATATCGGGGAAGTAGACGAGACGCATTAATTTAAATTAATCACGTGGCTTTATTTTAAGGGCTTTTATGCGGCAAGGAGACATTTAAATGGGACAACGCAGTCATAAATTACAATGTTGTTAAAAAGAAGTGAGACAAACAAACAGTGAGGAAGAGGTGGTGGAGGCGTGAAGAAAAGGGGGGTACCAGGAAGTGTGGATAGGCGAAAAGCCAAGTGTTGAAATATGAAATATGTTAAAGTGTTGGCAACAATAAAATTAAATTGATAATATTTATATATGTTATAATTAAATTTTTCATTAGCTTGAATAATCGATAGACATAATTTATCTGTGTGATTAAATATTTAAATCAATTAGTTTGTGTATTTACACGTACTCTAAAAATTTAAACACAATCTTAAGCTGTCCAGTCTGAAGATTGCAGTAAATATATTTGTATATCGATATTTGGATCAATAAAATAATGAAGTAGAAATCATGTCTCACTAAGAACACTAAGTAAACTTCAGTTTTGACCAACACCTCAACTACGTATACTTTTTCGATGAAGGCCTTTTCCGATTATATTATCTCATCGATATTAAAATATGTATATCGACACAATCAGAGCGGATAATGATTTGTCTGCAAATTTATCGATACAATTTAACGATATATTTATCGATATTATGTAGGTTTATTTTTCAAACAATTGTAATTCTTATATAAATCCGTTGCTTTTTCCAACACACCCACTGTGGCCCCATTTGTCAACCCCTAGGGACCAATGTCTCTTAGCCACATTGCGTATCTCGCGGGCATCGCAAACTCATTACAATAAATTATGCAAAACAAGCGAACAAGCGAACAACTTGGATCCGCTGGTAACGGGATGAAGAGGCAGCAAGTCAACGGGACAATGGGACAACGGACAACGTTGACATCCACAAACTCCAAGTTGTAATTAGAAGGCATTTTCGTGGCAGAGTTGCTTTGATGTGGCCTGAATGCCTGGCAACTCTGTCGTCTGTTCATCTATCTAAATGTTGCAACGCTATCTGGAGACATCTCTCGTTCCCGACTGTCTCTCTTTCTCTCTCTATCTCTCTTTATATATATTTCTATCTCTATCACGCTGTCACACTCCCTCAATTTAGTTGATGTACTGTGGCCTGTGGCCAAAGTTCCTGTTGTTGATGTTGTTTCGCTGTTTTGTCACTGCATCATGGTCATAATTAGCTCACTTTGCATTCACCGTAAAGAAGAGAGAGAAAGAGTGAGAGAGAGAGAGAGAGAGAGAGAGAGATGTAGAAGAGACATAGATAGAGAGGGAGACAAAAAAGTTGCACCTGTCGTGTGGCTTCAGAATTGTTGTTGTTCTTGCTGCAACTTGTGATTTATTGTTATCATGCAAAGACAACTGTTTTAGCTAAGCTGCCTCTCATCTTCCATCCGTTTCTCTCCTCTTCCCACCTTATCCTTACTTCACTTGTGCAACGTGTGCTCATCCTTAGCAACTCCATGTAACCCGAATCCTAACCGAACTCTACGAGTTTAAGCTCTATAATTTATATTGCTGAACATTGTTAAATTATGTTCACACTTTCTACCGCTTCTTTTTCTCTTACCCCTTTCTGTTGCTTTTTCTTTTGCTACCATCGCATTTGAACTGTAAATCAAAACTGTATTTTTAATGGCGATTAAGATGTCCTGGCTGCCTGCCTGACTGTCTCTCTGACTGACTGCCTGTCTGCTTTGCACTTTGGCTATTTTTTTTCTTTACTTTGTTTTTATACTCTTGCAGAGGGTATATACACTAAATGTGTATAGCGTAGTATACATATTCTTAATCAGGGCAACGATCTGCTTCGTCAGAGCCTTAAATTTTTATTTTTTATAAGTAAACTAACTATCTTAATCAAACTTTTCATAGGTCCGTCATTTTGGTGCAGGCAGTAGTGAAGTCGGAATCGGTAGAATTTAACCGTTTAAAAATCAGCCTATGGTACATAAATCTTTAAGTACTTTTTTCTATTTAACGTTAAAATCAAATATCAGAAAGAAAAACATTTCACGATTTTTAGAATGTCTTTGGATATTTTTCTGGAAGAGTGTAAAATCATCGGCGTGTCGCAGATAACTTTCCTGTCTTGGTTTTTTCGTAGGTTTTTTTTTTGGGGCAATTAGCTGGCCACCAAGCAAGTGACTAATGCCCCTGTGTGGCGACTGTGTGTGGATGCCACGACTGGCGGCACAGGCGACACGCAATAAATTAGCGTAAATTTACAACATTTGCTAAATTAAAAATGGCAAAAAAAAACGCGAGAAAGGCAAATGCCGCTGATGTTGTTGATGATGATGATAATAATCATTTTGGTGTTGTTTCTGTTGTTGTTGTTGTTGTTGCACACAAATTTTAGCAACATTAGAGACGCATTAGTGTGTGTACGATGCGGCATACAAAAGGCTCCCCCAACACACACACACACAAAACGCATAGAACATTGGGAATGCCGCATGCCACATGCCTCATGCCTCATGCCCCATGCCTCATGCCTCATGCCTCATGCCCCATCTCCCATTCCCAACTGTTTGCTCGTTTATCGTTGCTGTCAGTCAGCTCAAAGGGGGCAATTAACGCGCCCAGCCGAAGAGCAGCAACAACAGCAGCAACAGCAACAACAGCAACTTGAAGGCGTGGCAGTGGCAGGCGCGGAAAATAGTTTGTCCGGAGTTTGGAATAGACGCTGTCGCCATATTCCAAACGCTGGGCGACATATTGGCGACGCCATTTTGACGCTGTCGCCGACGTCGACGCACGCAAAGGACAATCCACAACAATAACAACATCAATGACAGCAACAACAACCACAACAACAACAATGACTGCGTCTCGCCCAACGACTGGCGACACAAACAAAACTGTCGCCAATTGCCTAACCTCCCCTCTCATAACCACCTAGTTGACACCCTACTATTCTAACCCCCCTCTTCCCCCTTGCCCCTTCCCCACTTCTCTTGGCCATTTGACGCATCGTTGTTGACATTTTTGTACTATTTTTTATTTTCATTGAATTTATTGTGTTAATTTATTGCGTTTTGCCCATCAAAGAAGTCAACGCGATTTGCATATTATTGCAAGCATTCCCATAATTTATGTGCCCTATCTCCCCTATTCTTCCTATATATATAATATATCCTATCCCCAATTCAAATTAAATGCTACTTCAACACATTAAATGTATAGGTTTAGAAGACATTTTACTGTATTGGAAGGAACTTTATAATTAACTGATCTACGATAATTGGATATTTTACTATAGACTACCATTGTATAGTAAAGAAGGTTTCTAAAAGGTTCCGATTTTCTATATAACCTTTATCCGAAGCGTTGTGTTTATTGTGCAATTTTTTCTAATATTTATCATTGCAACAAAACCAGTTTTTCAATAAAAAACTTATTGATTTATCTTTATAAAATATTTACCTTAAATATTTGGCAGAATATTTTATCTAATTCAATTCCGTGATGTATTAGTTTGTTTATAATATCCTGTACCATAAGTCAAGACGACAATATCATTATGTCGCATTTGAGTAAGTTTATCTATTGTGTTAACAATTCAAATATTTACATAATATTTTGGTCGCAAATTATATTTTTTAAGTACTTTAAGCTAGGCCCTGCTGTGCGACATTAACAAAAAAATCACTTCTGCGAGTAGTTCGGAAAATTTTAATGTATTATTTAAGATAGAAATTAATTAAGACTTTTCCAAAAAATAACGTTTATTAATATTGATTTTTAATACATATCCGTCCATCCATATAATAATAAAAATGTCTTTGTTTATTTTAGTCATATTTTTCTTGCCTATCTTAGCAATTGACTTTGTCAATAAACGAATATAGAAACTTTCTTTCTTTAGTGCTTAAATTTTATTTGCATTGTGCATTATGGCTAAAAAGCCAAATGCAATATTTCTTGAACAAAACAGAAAGGTGTGGGAGAGACAAAGAGAGAAAGGGGAGATGGAATTAGTTGACCCGTTTGGCGTTTGAAACACTTTTAGAAAAATGTACGCCCAACGTCAAAGAGTTGCTGGCTAAATAAAAAAAAAAATAAGAATTGCAACAAAAATTGTAAAATAATTTGCCAGGCCACAAGTCAAACAGTCTGTTGTGCCAAGGGATGCAGAGGGGTGTGTTGTGTTGTGTGTGTGTTTTTGTGTGTGTGAGGGATGGATAAGAGCAGGGGCCAAGACATTTTGGCTAACGTTGCTGGCATGCGGCACAACATAAATCTTGGCACAAAAGTCAAGCGATCCACGGCCCAGCGAAGCGCATGTAAAACTGTTTCGCAGTCCCTTTCCCATTTTAGCCAACACTTGTTCCCACCTCCATCTCTCTTTAATCCCCTCCCCTTTTGGTAGGACCATATATTTGGACAGCCTAATGCAATTTTTGTGTGTTTGTGTTTAGCTTCTCTTTCACTAAAAGCCAAATGAATTTTATTGACAAATTAATTGCAGGCAATGCTGCAATTAAAATTGCTTCTGGCGCAAACTTGTGCAACAAAAATAATAAAAGATAAAAATATGAGGAGAAAATAAAGAAGAAACGTATACATGTGTGTGTCAGAGTATTGAAATAATAGAAACATATACATATATGTATATGTAGAAAAAAATTAAAATTTTATTATAACTATTGCATTTATAAGTATTTTTAAAGAATTTGTCGAGGAAACACAAAGCAACAAACAGCAATGTGAAAAGATTTAAAAAGAGTTCCCAGAGTCTTATTCATTTGTTTATGATATGTTTATTATTATTTATTTGTTTACTATTTATTATTTTGATAAAATGAATATCTTTTTTTCTTCATATTCTATCCATACTGCAACATGATATAGTATAATATACACAAACAAATTGTTTGAACCGCTCTTAACTTATCAGTAATAAAACAGTTTGCAATTCCATTTTTATTGTATATAAGTATGTATTGATACATTTATATGCTGTGGCTTATTTTTCTCCTTCATTTATTTCTCTTTTCAGGTGAGTTTGAATCAATTTCAATCATTGTTGACCGTTAACAATGACCATACCAAAAAGATAACTGCGTGGAATGAGGTATTTATCCATATTCGACTGAGAGATGCCCTTACTAAAATAACATGCCATGGTAAATGTGTTTACAGTCTCGCATTACTGTAACAATGTTTACTAAAGGGATAATATTACAATAATATTCTCAGCTTCCACTTCTTTTCATTATTATTTCAGTGAACGATTTAAGAAGTTTTTTTTTTGATTGATTTGTTTTGCTTTTTAAAATTACATCACACTTATTTTGATTCTTAGGCTTTACACAATTTATTGACATTTTTGTTGATTTGTAAAAAGAATGATAAATGCTTTACCATAGCAAAATTTAAGGCCTATTCAGCTTTTACACAAATTACTTTGTAGACTTTGAACGGGCCAAAAAATTGCGCAATCGTAATATGCCCAAAACTGATGCCTCCAGCTATGTACTTAGTATACCTACAACGGAACGGCAACAATAACAACAAATTGAATAAATAATACTTATAACAAGCCGAAACGCCAATCGAAAATGATATTTTTCTCTTTTATTTTTTATGTCAGATTATAAACAATTAGAGCAGCTTATGCGTAGTTCAACATTTTCAATGTACAAAGTTTCAATTGAATTGAGTTTTTTTTGTTAGCGATTATTGTTGACCAACTAGTTTTGGTTTGTTGTTGTCGTTTTGGCACCTGTTTACACGCTTTACGTCTATGTGTGTAAGTGTGACCGTAAATCATTAAGCTCCGCCGAAAAAAGTAAAAGAGTTGACAGCAACACGTGTCGATGCCGGCTGGAGACTTTAAAGCAACAACAGAAAACAAACAACAAACAACAAACAACAACAACTACAACTGTTGTAATTGCCCAAGTGACAGCAACAACAAGAAGTACAACAACGCAACTTACAATACGCACGTGGGCTTATTAAACTTGAGTCTTTCAATTTATTGCATTGAAATTGAAAAGCTAGCGAAATAAAAATTACTGACACCATTTCAGTTGTGGAAATATGAGACAGCAGCTAGAGAGCAAGAGAGAAAAAGAGAGATATAAAGAATGAGAGAGTAGAGTACACTTTTAAAAAAATTTTAGTGCACAAAGTATTTCTTAGATCAAAACATAATTTAAAGATCGAGAACCGAAAAATCCTTAAAAATAAAGAAAACATCTGGATTGTAAGAACATTTTTTCTTTTTAAACTAATGTACTTATCTTCTTGATTTTAAAAACTGGCTATATTTTTTAACAGTGTAATGCTGCCGGCAGGTCAGCAGTCAAACCCTCTTTCTACGCCCCTGCCTTCTATCGATAAATTTAATATGAAACGCAGGAAATGTTGAAGGCAGCAACTGGAGTAGCCTAGTTTCAGGACTCGAGGCACTGGAGCAAAGAAATTGCATAAAAAGTATTCTCAACCAGCATCAGAACAAGTTAGAGTGCTAGACGAGCAAATACCCTGCATTAAACAGTCTTATCTCTTTAACAAAGTATTTAAAATAGCCATTAAAACTTGCTATGAAACTTTTAATCCATAAACTTTCGGCATTTGACAGAATAGTTTATTCTGTTTATAGTAGGCTACCTCGAAATGAGTTTTATCTCATGTTTTAACTTACAGGGTATACAGGGAAAATACTTGTTTAAGAGTGAAACACCCTTGAAACAACTCACATAAAAGTCTGTGCTGCTGATAAACAAAATATGGCAACAAAATGGACGAACAGAATGTCGCAAAGACGCAAAACCTCAAAAGCAGCGCAAAAGCAGGCAAAAACTTTTGCACACACACATACACAGATTCAACACGCACTTGAAGCGGAAGAGTGTATGTGTGTGTGTGTCACACACACACACACACACAGACAACTCAAAACTTTCAACGATTCTTTCTTTATTTTGTCTGCCCTGGCGTCTGACGTGGTAAGAGAGTCTGGGTAAAGAGAGGTTAGGCAAAGAGAGAGCTTTGGTTTGTGGTGTGTGTGTGTATGTGCGTGTACAACAGAGATAGCTATAGCCAAAAGCGTCACGTCCTCAGACAAATTTTGTTGCTGTAGGTTGTGTGCGTTGGGCTTGGAGTTGTTACAGACGAACTATGCAAGAGACAGGGGGTGGTGGTGGGTGAGGCCAGAATGAGAAGAAGGTGAATGAGAAGAGGGAGGAGAGCTGTAACTGTGGGCTGGGTCAACTCATGGCTTACTTAATTGGGTGGCTGGGCAGCGTCTGTCGAGACAACGACGACGCCACAGCCAAGGGAAATTGCTTATTTTTTGCTTTACTTTACTTTTTGTTTGGTTATTTGGACCCTGTACTTATAAAGTACAAAAAGTCTGTTAAGTTTGTCAGAAAAAAATATATGTTTATATACTTGCTTACTTACTTGTATACTTTTTATGACCCAGATCTGTCGTAAAAGTTACTATCAGGGTATAAATTCGGAAGTTGTTTAGGAAACAAATGAAAAAACCTTAACGAAATAAAGCATAGTGTCGAAATTATTTCTATCATTTTTTTGATATCAAATAAAACAACATTTTTAATTTAGTGTGCATTTGAATTATTCTTATTGTTAGATAAAAATATACTTTTCAACTTTTCTTTGTTAATCCTTCCATTCTTCCTATATTTTTATTTGAAAGGCTCGCTTCTTGCTGCTTCGTCACTAGCGTGGACTTGATTCTTCTGGGATTTTTACCGAATAAGTACAGAGTCTCTTACAATCGTGTTTCCTTGACTGCAGCCTTTTCTTCAAGATATTTTTTTTGGGCACGAACGACTCAGCTTAGTGCTCGGCTGAGCTTCGTAACTGTGTCGGTCGGTTGGGCGCTTTGCGCTCGTATATCAGGCGTCGAATGTTGAATGTGTGTGTGTGTGTGTGTGCGTCTGTCTGTCTGTCGCTGTCTGCCTTTGCCTGCATTACTAGACGCGTCACGGCGCCCCAATCTCGCTCACTCTTCCCCACTTTCTTTCTCTCCCTCTCTCTCTCTCTGTTTAAGCTCCCTCTCTGTCTTGCATGCTGTTTGCTTTAGCACGACACTGCGACACAGTTTTATGTGATTGTATATATGTATGGGTGTGTATCTGTGTGTGAGTTTGAATGTGTTCAGCTAAAACTTTGTTGTGTGCTTTTCTGTGCCAAATGTCGGTCGTTTTATGTGCGTGTGTGCAGTGCATATATGTATACATATATATGGTACATATGTATGTGTATGTGTATGTCTGTATTTGTGTGTGTGTGTCTGCGTCTGTGTCTAAAACTTTGGCGCGTGTTTGGCATTAGTGACAGTCATGTCAGCAAAAGTTTGAGGCACATTCAACATTCCAAGTTTATGTCGTAGTTGTTGTTATTGTTGTTAGGCAATAGCCAGTGCCTTGGGGCGTGGCACAGTAGGCGTTGGCAGACATGCTCTGCCTTCCACCTCATCATCTACATCCTGATTGTCGCCCTGCTTTTTCTCTTTCTTTGAGTTTTTGCTTCTTTTTTGGGTTGAAGCACATTAAAGCTTCGACTGGCAGCTTAAAGCCCAAACACACAGTGAAATTTCACGACTTTCTGTGCATAATTAAGATAAGAGTTTTTGGTTACAGGCGATGAAATTCTGGTCCTTCTCAATTTGGGATCTATCGCTAAGTAGTTTTGTGGTCTGTTTTTGTGCGAGCATTTGTTTTCGGGGTAACTTTTGTCACTTTGTCCCAATTCAAACATATTTTTCCCTCATTTGTAGTCTGCTTAAGTACTAGGACAATCAGAAAGCAAATGGTGTCCTTTAGAGTTTTCGGAACAGCAGTAGAAATACTTTACATAGAACGTGCCTTAAAAACAAGTACTCGTAATTCTCTGATATTTTATATATACATACATATATCTTATTTCAAATGCTAAGTTTAGTCAGTCTGAAGATATGTAGTACGTTTATCCATTTCTTATACTTTTGTTAGGATTGAAGATACGAGTATATTACATTTATGCCTATCCTTTTTATTATAGTCTAGTATTTATAATTACTATAGACGTAATATATCCTTCGCATAAGCTAAGATTTTAGATCCTTTTTGGGTTCTGCTTCGTAATAAGTTCCTTATTTCTTTAATTAAGAAAATATTTGACAGTTCTTTAAATTAAATTCCCTGATACTTCGGTAAATTTCATATGCATATTGTATAAAAATCCCATTTATAGGTAAATTAGTTGGTTCGCTACCTAGTTAAGGTTATAAACATATGAATAGTCAACCAATCTCTTACTGTATCTAATATCTAGTTATTATCTTCTATAGTTAGGGTTAAAAAATTAAATATATGTATTCAATTCTGTTTTCCTTTACACTTTCCATTTATATTACTCATGCATATATTTATATTCCTTTATCCCTACATTCTAATTAGTTCTTCTTCAATTTTTCAAAACTTTCCCTTTGTTTCAATGAAGACATTCGCCTATAATTATTGTAGTAAAAGCAACAACAAGAGCAAAACTATTTTTGAAGTTAATGTCACTTCAGTTTGCATGCCATAATCATAAATTATTAGCGAACTTTTTCCTGTTTTTTTTTTTTGCTTTTGACTGGTGTCAACTCAATTTGCTAGCAGCGTCTTTGGCTTTAGCTTTGTCCTTGGCCAGGTCACGCACATCTAAAAGCGCACGCGTTTCCTCGCGTTTTCTGTGCGATTTCTGTGCACGTTTTTAGACGCGCCCAGCAATTACTTAGTGAGGCCAACCAAAGTTGGCTCCATTTGAGCGTTTGACCAGTTGGCCAGTTTGGCGATGCCTATCAATTTGTTGAAATCATTTCCGCAATTTTATTGCCTCTCTCTCTCAGTCTCTCTCGCTTTACTCCTTTCTCTATCTTTCTCTTTCTCTTGTTGAGCATAGCTCGTGCCATCAAGGAACGTGGGCGTCAACGGCAGCACACCAAGAAGAAAGAAATTTGTTCTTCAACTCGAATTGGAGGCGTCTACCATGGCCATAACTCTTTTGACCAGGCAGCTGTGATTTTTATACTCTCACAGAGGGTATTATAGTTTTGTACCACACAGAGTAATATCTTAAAGAAGGCGTAACAGACATCGTAAAGTTTACTGAAAAAAAGTGTAGAACCAAGAATGTTTTTGCTAAAATGTTTTTTCATTATATGGCAACTTAAATAGGGAAAATAAAAAAAATATGTTACAAACCAGATATTTTTTTCTCATTTTAAGAAACCACTGTGTCTCGTTGCATATCGAGACTCTACTGTATATTATATAGCAGTCAGAGGATATATCAGACAACCATTTAAAATTAGGGTATCAAATTTACGGCTAGCCAAAGATGCACTTTCTTTGTTTTATTGGTAGTCAGAAGAAAATAACCAGAACAACATTTTCAAATGCAAGAGCAATGTCTAAATTCCATGGCTAGGTCAAGTTTGGCCTTTTAACTAGGTTGAACACGAGCCTGGTTGTTAGAGACCCCCACCCTCTGCCCCACCTCATCCCTTTTGGCCAGATGTTCGTTTGGTAATAACTTGTTTTGTAGCTGCTGCTGTTTGTGAGCTGCCAAATGGATTTTTGCATTACAATGTCAGATTAATCAAAACGAACCAAGCAAGCAAGCTACAATAAAGAAGCAAAAAAAAAACGTTAGAGAAAACCGACAATTGTTTGGAGAAGGGGCAGACAGGCGGGTGGTAGGAGGAAGAAGACTATAGAGGAGAAGGGGGTGCTTCACAAGAAATACGAATGCATAAAATTTTATGTTTTTCTGCTACTTGACGGTGGCAACAAGTGGGCCAAGCCAACAGTAACAACTGCAGCAACAAAAAAAAAAGCAGCCATGGCCACAACCGCAGCAGATGATTATCGTTCAGGCCGACAACAGCAGCAACAACAGCAACAACGACAACAACAACAGCAACAGCAGCAACAACAACAACTGCCACTGCATTAGTTTTTATTGAGGCAGTTGGCTGAGCTGACGGCGTGGCAGACAAAGCGGCGTTGCAACAACTGCCACAGCAACATTTTCATTACCATTCATCACCTGGCGACTGCCGACAACTGAACATAGCCAAGACACCCAAAGCAGCAACAACAACAGCACCAACAACAGCAACAATAACAGCAGCAACAACTGCCATGCAAACCTTGTGCCAAAGATAAAGCCAAGTCAAGACAACAACAACAACGTGAAGACCTCGACTTCCTTTGGGTCGCCGATGACGATGCAGACCTTGTTTCTATTTGGAGTCGTCTCGAGACGACTTCCAGTTGCAGTTGCAGTTGCATCTATCGCTTTTTGTCTGCAGGCGCATCTCACAAGCCTGGCGGCCATGAAAAGCTGATTTCTGTTAGAGTTATGGGCCCTTGTCAGTGCCATATGAGAGCCACAAAGAACTACAGATTAACAAGAAAAACAGCAGCACTAGTCAAGTTTAGAATAGTTAGCATAAAGATTTATGTTTTGAGATCGCAAATAGTTGGGGAAAAAAAATAATAAGGTATTGCAAAATTAGATTTGCTATGTTGGTGTTCCTATTTATATAAAATTATAATAAATGTAATATTTTTAAATATTTTTGAGATAATATTAAAGTAGGATCAAAGGTTTCATTAGCTATAAACGGAAGGATATACATATATTTATTAACTATGAAATACTTTTCACCACAAAGATCTATAATAAATACCTACATACTAGCTCTTTCAATAGGATCCTTATTCTTTCTAAATATATTTTTTAAAAACATTTTCTTTCTAACAAACTTTTCGAGCTAATTATGAAAATATTAAGTAAAAGATTTAATTGCATAAGAGATATTAATTTGCTGCAAAAAGCTATTGTATTGTTAATTTATATCATAATCAGTTTACGATAGATATAGAGCAATTAAAATCGAACCAAATCTTTAAACTGTAAGTGTAATATTTTTGTTACCAACTTTATATGTTTTTGCCAAAGGTATTAAAAACTATCCAACTTTGAGTTATTCGCATTTCCTAATTTCCGCTTTGAATAGAAAAATGTTTTTTTAATTTGCATTATATTTCATTCACAAGCTGAAACTTTCAACAAAACATTAAAAACTCTGCTGCAGCTCATTTCCATAGTTTGTCTGGGATTACATTCGTTACTTTATCTCCTCAGACAGGGAGAGAGAGAGAGAGACAGAGAGAATTAGGGATAGTATGAGTGAGAAAATTCACGTGTGGCATGTTTTTCCTTGCGCTCTCATTAACAACTCGACTCAAATGAGTTTTAATTAGTTAGGAACCCCCGCCTGTTTAGCAATGCCTTTTGTTTTCCATGTTAGATTCCAAATTGTGGAATATTAGCGACTTGACGATAATTTAACATGAAATATTTGCTTGCAAATAATTTGGCACATTTTGTTTATATTTATTTTTTTGGTTTTATTCAATTTCTTTTTCTGGGTCGCACGCGCAAATTATTGTCGGGCAGTTGAGGAAATTGTTAAGGACATTTGGCCGGGAATTTGATTACGCAATGGTTGATAATGAGATTCTATTTCTCCACGAATTAGCGCCTGTCCCTGGCTAGACATTCATTAGAGCCTAAAAATATACGACAAGTACAAAGGGCATTGGAGCACAATGAATGTCCTTAGATATAAGATTGTACATACAATGTCAATATACTGTATGTGCTGTCATTCAAAGGACAACACAACAAAGGCAAAACAAAAAAACAGTCGCCACAGTTGGTATATGAGCCGTCCAGACAGCGCCAAAACCAAACCCAACTAGTCTCTGGACGCAGACTCGGCGTCAGACCCCAACCCAGACCTAGTCTCATTCCTAGTCCAAGACCCAGACCATAAACTATTTCCACACGCAGTCATTTTCGCTTCGTATTATAATAAGAAAGGGTATGTAATTTTTGAGAGCATATTGAATTTGTTATAGACTTTATATAGACTTTATAGACTTAAATCTAAGTATTACAGATTTGCAGACTAAGGATTATTTACAAATAAAAAATGTTTTCTGAAAATTATAGAACTGTGTTTTCTATTACAAATATTTTTTGAAGCAAAAGCAACTAAGGCTAAAAATACTTTGTAACACTTTGTCAACAAGATGTGTATAAATATATCAGAAATATCAAATCAGAAATAATTTGATCGTTAAAATTTAAAAGACGACATATTTTCCATTACAGAAAGAGTTTTCTTAGTAAGTTAAAAATGTATAGTGCATATTTGATATATACCATAGATTTAATTTCTGATCATAAATTACTTGGAAGTAAAATAAAATTCCAACTCTATAAATAATTGAAAAAGTTAACATTTAACAAAATGCTCAATATATATTCCCGATGAAAGTAATGAATATTCGATATAAGCATGAGATGTTAAGTATTCAAGAGTCTGTATCGATAATGCTCTAAAAAGTTATTTTCATTGAGAATATGTAGACAATAGCTAGTCAACATTTTGAAAACAGTCGCTTACTTAAATTTCATTGTTCATTCTTTCTATTTTTCGACATAAAATATTCCAGCTCAATTTTTCTTTTTGCTGAATTTGCAAGCTTTTAACTGACTGAAATACTAGAAAATGGCAGTAAGATTCCTAGACAGCTGAAGTCTTTCAAGAGAGCATTCAAGTTTCGTTTTGTATACGACTTTGATTTGTTGTTGCTGCCAACGCTTGTTTTTTATGACATGTCGTGAAGGACACACAGCGGCAACAACAAGCATTTGCTTTTAATAATAAAAGGAATCAAACTAACAAACAGACAAACAAACAAACGAAACGAAAGGACGAACGAACAAGCGAGTGAAAGGACAAAAGGGATGAGTTTGTAACTGTGACTGCGACTTGGGCAGGTCCTGGCAACATCGATAAGAAACGAAACGAGAAACAGTCGAGCACAATGGACAATGGGCTGACCCAGCAACAGCTAAAGGACACACGCACTCATACATACATACGTACATACATACATTCATACATATATAAAATACATTTACAATACATATACAACATCCTTTTTCCTGTCTGTGCCCAGCCTGTTTGCTGTTGTAGCCTGTCTGTGTTTTCTCTCTCTTTCTGTGTGTGTGTGTGTGTGTGAGTGTAAGGTCCTTTTTCCCACATTTCCCTTTACGTGTTTGTATTGGTGCGCGTGTCTGCTGCGTCCTTTGCAACACTGTCGCCCGGGAGCGCCTGTCGAAAATGTTTTCCATTTCAGTTAGCAAATTATGTCGGCCAAAGCAGAGGATGAAACGCAGACGAAAAAGACGGCAAAATAAATGAAAACTCAGACGCGACGCAGCTACCAAATTTGTGAATGTGACAGCAGCAGGAAGAGAAACAGGACCAGGAACAGACTGGTGGCTGGAGGGGGTATTGTGGATGAGGCATGTTTTTATGACATGGCGGGACGAAAGGACAACAACAAAAACAACAAAAACATGGACAACATCAACAACAACAAAATATAATAATAATAACAAAAATGTAGAAGCGCCATTTTCGTCCTTGTTGTTGCTGTCTCTGTTCGGACGCCATTTGGAAGAATTTTTATTTTCCATTTCTGTTGCAAGACCCTGTAGCTAAAATGTGCAAAGAGTCCATTGTAATAACGGAAAATGTGCGTTACAATCTGAAGAAGGCGTGGCAGATTTTATAATTAGAAAGGAAAATGTTATCAGAGGCTACTGTTGTTTATATAAACTTTTTTTGAATTTTGTAATGCCCAAAATGTAAAAAGAAAGCTCTAACTTTAAAAGAACCTAAAGACTTTTATTTAATTAATTAGAATTAGCCAGCTAACTAATCGGATATATTTTATAAGTAAACATTTATTAAGACATTGAAAATAGGGCCTTAATATATTTAGTAATAAATAAATCAGGGCTTAGCAAGACTTATACAGGTTTTAGGCCTATACTGAAAATTTCATTTTGATCAGTTAATAAATTTTGAAGCTTCGAACTTTAAGAGAACACCAAAGCTATTAAAAGATAATATTTAAAGAAGACATTTTAAATTGAGTCTTTAACATTGTTTTAGTGTTACGACAGTTTGTAAAAGCTTACAGAACTAGTACAGGTGCTTTCACAGCCTGGTCTGCTCGACTGTAGCCTTTCTACTAGTTTTCTCTATCTTTTCCTTTTTCTTCTTTTTCTTTTTATACCCTTGCAGAGGGTATTATATTTTTGTCACGAAATGTGTAACGCATTGAAGGAAGCCTCACAGACCCCATAAAGTATATATATTCTTGATCAGGGCGACGAGCTGAGTCGATATAGCCATGTCCGTCTGTCTGCCCGTCTGTCCGTCTGTCCGTCTGTCCGTCTGTCCGTCTGTCTGTCTGTCCGTCTGTTTCTATGCAAACTAGTCTCTCAGTTTTGAAGCTATCTTGATGAAACTTGGTACAGGTCCGTCTTTTTGCTGCACGCAGTACATATGTCGAAACCGGCCGGATCGGATAACTATATCATATAGCTGCCATAGGAACGATCGGTTGGAAATAAACATTTAGTATGAAAAACTTTTTTGTTTCTCAAGATATCGCAACCAAATATACACATTGTGTGTTTGATTAAGTTTTAAACAGGCTGACCAAATTTGGTGTAAATCGGACTACTATATCATATAGCTGCCATAGGAACGATCGGTGCGAAAACAACATTTAGTATGAAAAACTTTTTTGTTTCTCAAAATATCTCAACCAAATATACACATTGTGTGTTTGATTAAGTTTTAAACAGGCTGACCAAATTTGGTGTAAGTCGGACTACTATATCATATAGCTGCCATAGGAACGATCGGTTGGAAATAAACATTTAGTATAAACAACTTTTTTTTTTCTCAAGATATCTCAACCAAATATACACAATCTATGCTTGATTAAGTTTTAAACAGGCTGACCAAATTTGGAGTAAATCGGACTACTATATCATATAGCTCCCATAGGAACGATCGGATCGAAAATAATATTTAGTATGAAAAACTTTTTTGTTTCTCAAAATATCTCAACCAAATATACACATTGTGTGTTTGATTAAGTTTTAAACAGGCTGACCAAATTTGGTGTAAGTCGGACTACTATATCATATAGCTGCCATAGGAACGATCGGTTGGAAATAAACATTTAGTATGAACAACTTTTTTTTTTCTCAAGATATCTCAACCAAATATACACAATCTATGCTTGATTAAGTTTTAAACAGGCTGACCAAATTTGGTGTAAATTGGACTACTATATCATATAGCTGCCATAGGAACGATCGGTTAAAAATCAACATTCAACAAATTTTGAAAAAAATCTGTCGGCTTACGCAGGGCACTGCAAGGGTATCCAAACTTTGGCACGCCAAAGTTAGCTTGCGCTATATTTTTTGTATTGTACTCTGCACTTGGCTTTTATGGTTGCTGGCGACGCGTTCCGCTTGAATTACGCGGCCAGCGAGCCATGAACAGCGGGTGGGACGCAAATAAAGTTGCAAAAAATTGAGGAAGAAGGCAGTAAGAAGGATAGAAGAATAGAGAAGGGAGAGTCGCCATTTTGAAAACTGTACACATACAAAAAGTGACTGCTGGCAATCATTGTGTCATCGATGATAAAGATTAAACACGACTTGGGGGCAAGCAAATGCTGTCGGGGGAGAGTTGAATGCCTCTGATGCTTCAACAAAAGCAACTGCAATTCCATTGTAAATAGTCGAGCACTCATCACACACATACACATGCACATATAGTTTGCATTTGTATTTGTATTCGCAGTGCTCTCCATTATGTGATGCTCGTCAAAAATGTGGTGCTTGGGTCTCCATTTAGCCAGCAGCACCAAAGAGCCTCGAATACTCGGATGTATAAGAGTAGTATATGCTCTGTGGTTGTGTGTGTATGTGTGTCGTGTGGTGTGGTGTGTGGTTGTGTGTGTGGTTGGGCAAAGTGGTACAAAGTGTGGAATAGAACTCAGACTCGGCAGCTTGGCAGTTGGTTTCAGGCTGCTGGTTTCTCATTACAAGCAACGACCTTCAGCTTGGTCTGCCACGCCTCCAACTGCCCTTTTTCTCTACCCCAGTAGAATGCAAAAGAAGTGCTGAATCAGGTCATGCGGGTGGTGCAATGTGGTGCGGGGAGAGAATCAGGCTAAAAACCAAATTGTAACTAACAACTTTGTATGGTCGAGAAACTGAGTTGTGTCGCTTTTGCATTTAGAAAACCAAAGCAAATACATTTGGTACAAGCACACACATAAATACACACATACTCACACACACACACACACACACACACACACACATGCACAAAGCAACCACATAAAGTTGGTTGCAGCTGTTGGGAGACGTTGACAGACAAATGACAAAACTCTTGGCAACTTTTGTGGTTCTCGAATGTGTTTAAAGATCAAAGAATGGATTCCTTAAGTCTTAAGATATGCTAAAATCTCAAATTTTAATTTTTTGCTGTCATCTTTCATTATAAACAACATAGCATAACATTGTACCACATTGCGTATACGCCATATCTGTTTATAGTTATCAACTGGAATCAATAAGACGAAAATAACATTTGCTAAATTATCCACAAGCACGTCTGGGCAATTAGCATGAATGTTGCTAATTAAGAGAATAGATTGGGAAAATAATGGGTTTTACGGGAAGGCCTAAGCATGATAAAGCAGGTCTGTAAATCTTGAGCGAGTATTTATTTATTTTTGCTATTTGTGAAACTTTTCTACAATTCTTAAACATATTTCATTGAGTTAAAAGTATCTCAAAAGATGTTTTTATTTAACCAACACTTATTTTTCAATGTCTATATGAGGTCTTAAAACCTATTCCTATTTATTTTATTCTTTCTATCAAATTTTACAAGTTAATAAATATCATATGACCATAAACATTATAGAGGCAGAAAGTATTATATATAGAAACAATTCAGAAAATATATTCTGAACTGCTCTTAAAATTATAAATATATTCTATTTAGTTCCTTTCGTTCTAAAAAAAATTGCTTACATTACTCACATGATTTGAAAAATTTATGCAAATATACTGTATATTTTTCAGCTGTTGTTATAAAGCTTTCAACGTTCGCATTGCTGAAATTTCTTGTTTGCCTTGCTTTTACTCTGGATGTTATGGAAAAGTGTACAAAGCATGGTCAGATGCAAAGAGATATTTAAAAAGAAATATAGAAAAAACTAACAAAGCACCCACGACAATTTTCCAAGTACCCGGTTTATGCAGTTGACGACAACAACAATGAGAACGACATCGACCCACCTGACCCACTGACACTGCCCCTAACAATCAAGCAAACAACTGAACCTACCCCTATATGATGTTGCTACAATTTGTTGTAGTTGTTGTTGTTGCTGTTGTTGCTGTGTCAAATCATATTTCCGTTTTTGTCGCTCACTTGGGGTGCGTTGTCATCCATGCCAGTTGTTGTCCATTGTCCGCTGTTCTTTATAAATGCAACGCAGTTGATGATGCTGCATCGTCATCATCATGCTGCTGATGATAATCAACAACACATGAACGTTAATCGTCATCTGTCAGACGCGTTTTGCGGTCGCCAACAAATTGAATGTAGGTCGCTGTCGTTGTGGTTCCAATTCGCGTGACCACAACGCCATCGATCAGACGACACAGCAGCAATCATCATTATTATCACCATCATCATCATCGAGGGGAGCAAGGGGAGTAAGTTGAGGCTGATTGGCCCGCCGGCATGTCTGCCATGTTCATGTTCTCTCCCCTCTCCAGCTGCTGCGGTCTCTCACATCCACACCCAATTAACAGCCCAAATGCGAAGTGCATTGTCGTAGGTTGCACACTTGCTTGCTCCACTTTTAGCACAAACCACATGCCACATGCCACTTACATAACCTATATAATGCGGCTCCACCCACACTCATATATACACTCACAAATACTTAAACATTTCTAGAGGGCACTTTAGCAGTTTCTGCATCTTGTACGCTCATAAGTAGGCAATGCTTTTTTATTGTTGCCAACATAAAGTAAAGTGAAGTAAAAGTTTTTTCTTTTGTGACTTTAAGTAGGGATGTAAAGGAGCATCGATGAATCGGTATACGATGTTTTTTAAGCGATGCATAGTTAGTTAACAATTGTTTTTGGCGAACTTAAAATTGACTTTTTGTTATATACATTGTTTATTTATTAATATTTTTTTAATTTTATTAAGTACATTTGAAGAATTTTTACATCTGTGTTATTTTTAAAACATTTTAATAGACTTCAAATATAATTGGCATTTTTAAAAGCAGCAGCAACACAGAGAGACTTTACTTCGATATTTGTTTCAAGCAAATTATCGATGATTATATTTTACGTCCCTAAGCTTTAAAGCAATACCTTTAAAAATGTCTTATGACCCTAGGAGGGTTGTACCAGGTAATGGATGCTGAGCTTAGTTTCTGTTTGGTATTGGCCATTAAAATATTCGTTGTTGTTGTTTTCGTTGCTTTTACGACTGTCTCTGGTCTGTTTGTCTATGGCACAGTAGCTGTGTCTGTCTGCTGGCCATTAAAAGGCACATAACAGCCGCGGCAGGAACAACAACAACAGAACAAGTGCCAAAAACAGGCACACTCACACACGTGCTCTATGTACTCTATATAAATCTATATATGTATGTACTTTGCCCTAAAATGTATGCTACAGTTTTTGGCGCAGCTGCTGTTGCTGTTTCTCCTGTAATTGTTGTTGCTGTTGCTGTCTCGTCTCTAGAGCAGACACTCCTTTTTGCAGCGCACACACTCACTCACAAATTTATATACATACATATATACATCCGACACGACTAACTGATTTTTAGGTCGCTGGCGTAAACGACAGAACGACAAACGTTTACTGCTTTTGGCTGGCTGGGCTCATCGTTAACTCACAGACACACAAACACACACATAGTCAACAAAATGGCAGACAGTGAACAGCAGCAGCAACAACAACAACAACATCCTCATCATCATCATCATCATCATCATCATCATCATCATCATCGTCGTCGTCGTCACAACAACAACAACAGCAAACAGTTGCCGCTGCCATAGCCCAACCGATAAACCCAAAAGCCCGCAACAACTAACAATTCTCAACTGGCTAGAACCGACCTCCCTCTCTCTTTGAGTCCCTCTTGTTCTCTCTCCTTCCCTCTGCACTTTCCACTTCATCCTGCCGCTGCTGCTCAACAATTTGGTTAGACATGAACCAGTTTTTATGCCATTTTTATTTTTTTATTTTTATTTTTGTATTCTTTTTTTTTTATTTTATTTTGCCAACATTTGCGCGCGCACTCTCTCTGCCTCTCCCTGTCTCTTCTTCATTCTCCCTCTCTCTCACCCAGCTGTCTAGTGCTGCTTGCTGTCGCCAGATGGCGCACCCGCTTTTATTTTCATACTCCTACCATCTAACCGAAAAATGTTCTTTTCCTTCTTTATATATACACGCTATGTATATATATTTGTTTATATACAAGACTATATATTTACATTGCTGTACATAAGAGTTTTTCCATTCATTTCGTTTTATTGTCGTTACTGTCGACTAGAGTACAGAGAGGGAGGGAGGGAGGTAGGGGCAGCAGACAGCCGTCTGCTTCGCCTGTGTGGATTTTTTGGTTCGTGAATTGTTTGCAGGGTCTTTCCCTTTTTTTTTGGCGCATAAACTTGCCAGTGAGGAGTTAGCCCGCATTGTGTCCCTACCTACCTTCCTTCCCTTCCCTTCCTCTCCATCCCATTCTCTTTTCCTCTTATGCTTACTCCTACAGTTGCCTGATCGTTTCAGCTGTGTTGGTGTTTGGCTCGTGCGCTCGTTTTTGGCCAGCACTTTTATTTTGTTGCTTTTGTCTGCTTTGGTTTTTATTCTTGCCACATGCCACATCCCCTCCCCTGCTGTTTTTGAAATTTTCCTCTGACTGGTTTTGTGTTGCAGCTTTTGCTTCCATTTTGGCACGTCGCCGACAACGAGAAAGTGGAAAAGGGAGGAGAGAGAAAAGAGAAGGTTGCATGAGGACGACGATGTCGTCGTCTAAGCTGGGAATTTATGTGCCATGTGCGTTTCATATTTTTACGTTGCTATGTGGACTAAGCTCTGCTTCTTGCTCCCTCGGGCTGTGCACACACACCCACACACATACACACACACAATTATGTGTGACTGCTTTGTTACTTAAATTTTTGTGTGCTGGAATTTAATAAATATTGAAAAATGTGTAAAGTTTCCTGTTATGGTCGCACGGTAAATTTAGTAAATTTACTAAAATTTGAAGTTAACTTTTAAATGAAGAGCCAACACAAAATTTAGCAACTGCAGACATTTATATATGCGCCCAAGTTCCAAAGTGACAGCTAATGAACTCTGGCATTCTAATGGCTAACAGGTCGTATGAGCAATGGTATTTACCTTAGCTACTTAACATGTCGTATGCGTAGTATTTCAAAGGAAAATTATACGTAAGCAAACTCAAGTTTACTTAAGCTAATTAATTATTAAATATATTCTATAATTAGATCAACAGTAAATACTTGACTTTCGTCTATCTGTAAAAGCTAGGAGATCATTTTGATTAAGGACTAAATTCACTTGCAATGTAAATAATTATATTTTAATTAGATATTTCACTTGAAACACGAATTAAACCAAATAATCAAAGTTATTCGCTTAATGTAATCAACTAATTTAGTTTTTAAAATAATTAAAATCAAAATGTTTACCTTTTTTGCCCTTGGTCTAAACAACTAATATTCAAACAGAAAGATTTTCTAAAAATGTAAAATATACTGAACGAATTATATTATGTATACTTACAATGCTATCAGATATCTTTCTTAATTATACGCCGTGTTTATACATACATATAGTTCATCTGTGTCTAGTCTACTTTTAGTGGAATACTCGTTTAACATATCTTACATCTGTATGTATGTATGTATATAGCAACCAAACGGTAGCCTACTTATGGGCGTTGTCTTAGTCCACTAACTTTTAGCAAACTTCTATGCTGGGTTATTGTGGTTTGCTTAGGCATTTTCTTTGAGTGTTTTTCCATGGGGCTAGAACTGAAGTTGGGGGTATGAGTTAAGGGCTTTCCTGTCACGACAACAGCCGGCATGTCCTGCGGGTGCTACGTATGGAAAAATAACCCAAAAATGACGATGTCGACGTGGGCAAGTGTCAAAAGTTTGGCTTAACTTTCGCACGCGTCGAGTGCAGAGAGTGTGGGTGAGAAGAAGTAGAAGAAGTAAAGAGAGAGAAGAGTGTAGCACAGTTAGCTTCTGAACTAACCACAAATTCACACACGACATACACAAACACACACACACACACTCTCTATAAGCAATTGCGTTTTCTGGCTTCGTTGATTATACCTCCAACTTTAATGTGTATCCCTTTCGCTTTTTGGGGTCGCTGTTGTTGTTGTTGTCGCCAAGACCACACCACACTATACCACCTTAATATGCTACACCCTCTTCTCCCTTTGTCAACGCCTTTTTGGGTTTGCCTCATTTGCCTGTGTGTGCTGTCTGTCGTCTGTCTCTTGTCTCTGTCTCTGTCTCTGTCTCCATTTCCATCTCTGTCTCCATCTCCGGCTTTAGATTTGCCACTGTCTTGTGTTGTTCCTCTTGACTTGACAGCCGTCGCTTCCGCTGTGTTCTTTCCCTCTCCTCTGCCTTATCCTTCCCCTCTGCCCAAGCACTAATCATCAACGACGACGTCGGCATCGTTTTGCCTTGACTCTCTGACATTTGTCTGTCTGTCAAACAGCTTCCCTGTTAAGACATTGCACACTGGTTTAAAAAGAATTAACAAGTAAACAATAATTATATATAGAAGCAATTTACATTTTATTTTTTGGAAGAAAGAAAAAGCCCATTATATTTTAATGTAAGATAAGTATATACATTTTTATTTCAATTCCTTTATTATTATTGTGATCATACCAAAACAAGATGTGTAGCAAATAAAATTGCATTGTCATGGGAACTATCAATAAAATTAAAAATATTGCACTTCAAGGCTGATTCAAGAAATAAATATAGAGAGAATCTGGAGTTCTACGACTGCATTTTCTGTTTTAGCTCTGGATATGTAGTTAAGTTTGGTTGGGCTTACTATATTTCTTTTCATTTACGTTTAGTTTTGAACGACTGTGCGTTGTCTGTCTCTTGGCGTCCACACGTAGACACCTGTACCTCCTTTCTCCCGTTGTCGTCTCTCTGCTCTCTTCTCAGTTAAGTTTCGCAAGTGCCGCCCCTTGTGGATTATTTCGGCACAATTTGCATATTCAATGAGCCTTCGACGATGAATCCTGAGACGACTCCGTTATCTTCTATCCCCTCTTGCTCTCTTTCACCCAGTTTTCTCAACAATTTCCTTTGGCTTTTAGGTTTGCAGACACGCACGTGTTACATAAGTTTGCAACGTGTCTGCTGCGCGTTTCTCTTCCTCTTGTACTACCTCTCTTACTTCGCCTCCCTCTCTTTCATTCTCTGTCTCTCTTTCTGTCTGTCTGTCTCTGTGTGTTTGCACGTGGCAAAATTGTTTCATCGTCGGCAAATGAAATTTGTTTGCCCATGTCGAAGTCTCCTCTTTGTGTCCTTCCCGCAGGCTCGTCTACCAAAAATGCCAGCACGTGGTTGCCATTTGTTGGCTGTGTATGTGTGTGTGAGTGTACATAATTTATTGATTACTCTCACTCTCTTCCTCTCTCATTCTCTCTTTGTTGCTGCTTACGCATGCTTTCCATTTTGTTTATAATTGTCTGGCATTTCGCTTTATGTCTTTTTTTGGCTTTAAAGCTGACGTCGTCTTTGAAGCCAGCCACAAACACTGACTGACTGACTGTCTGACTGACTGATAGACTGGCAGACAGACAGGCCAACTGACTGACTGATTGACTGACGCAGTGTCTGATTGTTGCCGCAGAGCTAAAATCACACGCATTACGTATACGTCGCGTGTGCTTCAAGGTCAATTTGGGCAGCGTATGTATGCGTGAGTGTGTGTAGGTGTATTTCTGTGTGTGTGAGTGTGCGTGTTGCGTTTTGTGCTGCTTCAAATTGTAGACAGCACAGACAAATATTTATTGCGTGTTCAACGTGGCGTATGCGTAATATTTCTGACAGCTGCTTTAAGTTGTCGACTAAGTCAGACACACTCGCAGTCATGCTGGCAACTACTTAAGCGCAAATCCTGCGCCTAGTTGACAACATTAACAACAGCAACAACGACAACAACAACGACAACAACAACAACACTAACAACAACAACTTTTAGCTAATCCGACGCCACGTCAGCAACAGCGCACATTTCCTTCTCCTCCTTTCTTATCGTACACTTCTAGTTGACATTGCCTACGAATTGCCAAGTTACTTAGGCAACAACCGCAAAAGTGGCACTTAGCATTTACCAGAGCTGAACGACTATGAGTTACCACGCACAGATTGTAATAGAACTATTAAGAGTTAGTTGGGAAAAGATCATTGAATAATTTTATGAAACTTTTAATTTTAATTTATTTAATATGCAGTCTTAGCATAAACAATATCATATACCTCTTTCTAATTACCTAAACAAATTTTAAAGTTTGAATTCACAAAAATTTGTCTTTAAAGTAGTAGTAATAAGAATTCATAAGTTTTCTATTAAATATGAAATATCTAATTAATTGAAATTTTCTCATATCTTTACTTAACAATCAAGTCATATGCTGATGTATGCCATTCTACTCTGTTTGTTATATATTATTATTCTAAAGTTTGTAAGGATTTGTTTTGATATCAAATACATCTATACATATTAAATTTTCATATTCTTTTCATTAACAAATTTATTGCAATGATTTATATAATTAATTGGGGCAAAGTTTAATTATAATTATAATATTAATGTTTTTCAAAAATCTAAAAATAGTTTTGATATTATTTCTTAGAAATTAAGCTTATTTTTCGTACTTTTCAAATACTACAAAAACAACTTTAAAGCTGATATACTCTAACAGCTGGCAGTTTGGAGGATATACAAAAAGTTGATGATGCAAAGCTAGGGAATAGAAAGGAAGTAACTGTTTCAAGGGAGAAGTAAATAGGGAGGGTAAGCCAGAGAAAAAGGGAAAATGTCACAGCCAAAGGTCTGGGCACGTTTTTCACATTTCATGTCGCTTCACTTACCAAAAAAAAAAAGAAAAGAGAAGTAGGAAGAAGACGAAGGCATAGTAACTGACACCAGGAGAGCATACTTCCATAGCAACACCACCATTGAGAACAACAACAACAACAACACAGCTAATAATGAATGTGACTGTAGCCTCTGTTCATCAGCAACGAAGTCAAGTCGGCAAAGTTGTTGTTTTTACTATAGTTGTTGCTGTTGTTGTTGCATTTGATGTTGCTGTTTGTTCTGACAATGACATGGAAATGAAAACGAGCGTCTGAAGTTGACTTGAAATCGGACTTAGGTTTCTCCTCTCTCTCTCCTCTTCCATTTCATCCTTTTCCCCGTTCCTCAACGGACTTCCACTTCAGTTGTTGTCACTGGCAGGCACTCGACATGTGACTGCATTAATCATCCAACAGAGGAGTGGAAAGGATTCATCAGAGAATCTCTGGTCTATTCTGCTCATTAGGCAGCTGGCGGGCTGCATTTGCAACGTCCTTGCATCCCTGAATCTTTGCATCCTTCCATCCTTGTGCCAACATTGTGCGGATGCCTACTTCATTTTCACTGGGGCTTTTTCCCGCTTTTGAGCCATGCAACATTCATGACGGTTTTACTTTTTTGCCCTTTTGTTTATACTTAAAGCATGCATCTCTGATAGAGAAAGAGAGACAGGGAGAGAGCGATAGAGACAGAGCAGAAGATAGTTAAGCAGGGGTGCTGCAGAAAGGAAAAGAGTGAAAAGCGAGCATAAAAATTTACCACATTTTTCCTCATCGTTTTTATACCCACTACTCGTAGAGTGGAAGAGCATATTAGATTTTTGTATATTGTATAACTTTTGGGACTGTTTTTGTTGTTCATTAACATTTGTGTAAAACTTTTACTGTAAATTCATAGATACAATTAAATTATATTTTATTTGATTAACGGGTATCCCATAGTCGGGAACTTTACTTTTCTTTCGTACTTGTATTTGGTTGGAGGCCTCTTGTCTTGTTTTCTTTTTGCGTAATTTATTTTGCTTACACACACGTGCACACTGTCCGCTTGCCACGCCCTTTGCCTCACACACACACACATACACACACAGAGGGAACGCTGCACCGGCACACGGTACTCGGCAAAACAAATAGCGTCCGCGTCTATACACAAAATCAGACGCTCAAGGACTCTTCAGCTTGCCAGCGCTGTAGTTCTCTCTGTAGTTCTCTCTCTTTCTTTCTCTTTCTCCCTTTCTAAAGGTGCTACAAGCCCTTCCCTACTACAAACATGCACACACACACACATTTACACATAGTTACACCCACTTGAAAATGCCGTGCAATGAAAGTAATTTCGCCAAATAGACTTCGTCCTGCTTCTGACATTGCTTGCGTTTTGCACAGTTCGCTGAGTTGTTGCTTTACTGCTTACTGGCTACTGGTTACTAGCTTCTAGTTACTGGTTACTGGTTACTAGTTACTGGTACTGGTTTTTATACCACTGTAACCCGAGGACATCAGTCGGGTCTTAATGTTTAACTTAACGATCAAAGAATGACTTTCTTCCTCAAGGGATTTTATTGGCATAAATATTTGATTGTTAGAGTTTACAGTTCGAATACGGAAAAGAAAGAGTTAAACTTAATCAATTAGAGAGTTTTCAAATAGAGATGGTCTAGTAAAATATTGAACAAAATATATAAAAGAACAGAAAAGTAGGCATGAGTGAGCATAACGTTGTGGTATAGTCCATTGTGTATGGATCAAACTGCATTCGTTTTTTGAAACTAACTATATGAAGTTGGACTAAATATACCTTTAGATATTAAAAACTATTAATCAATAATTTAAGCAATTTGAAATTTTAGAATTTTGTGCTTTACGAATGATGCTTAGTTAAAATATTTTCAATTTAAATATGAATCAAACTATTCAAAAGTTTCGCATACTATCGGTAAATTGAACACTAGACGCTTACAACTATCGATAACATTCACTAATAACTGAAAATAATTATCGACTGTGTTTGTCCTGATACTACCATTAAATTAATCACTTTCTCATGTTGTAGAACTCTAAGGTTCCATTAACTAAAACAATATTTCGGAACAGAAATAATTTGGGTTGGATACATAAAAGTAATCGAAACTTTGGGCAGAATGGCAAACACGCTAATGCTGTCTATCGTTAATTAGAAGACTTTTGTAACTTTAAACGGAAGTGATATTAATTAGAAAACTTTCCTTAACTCTTCTTTTTTATTTGCTTTCTATTTTTTACATGCAAAAAAAAAACATGATTCGAAACTTTACGGCGAGTTTGATGGGGCAGCTAGTCTTTTGTGCTGCATCCAAAATCTAAACTTGGGCATATGTATACGTATGTGTATATATATATATGTATATGTATTTGTATAGGGAGGACCCTCGACAGTCGTCAGTTCTAATTGCTTTTCATGGCAATGTCACAACAACAAGAACAATTCGAACAAAAGTAAAGGAAAATCTCTTTAGGGTATCCCGCTGTGAGCCGCATTTGGCATTTTGCTTTTCCTCTAGCTTTTCCTTTTGCCTTTGCTCTATTAAAGTTTCTATTCCCAAACCCCCTTCCCCTCCGCCGAAAAAGTTGTGTACATTGCGTACTATTCCCCGATCTTCTTTCCCCCAAAGCTGTCACTATCCCAAAAGTCTCTGTTTCTCTCTCTATGTGCAACTTGAAACCGAAAAGCGCAAAAAGTTTTTCATGCGGCTTCGGCTCTTTTCAAATTCCATGCCCCATGCCCCATGCCCCCGTGTCTTCCCATCCCCCTCTCTCATAAACTTTTCTCCCTTTGTTTCCACTTTACCACCCATTCTTCTCTATTTCCCTTTAGAATCCCCGCAATCATTGGCATTTTCTATGGTTTTATAAGCAGCGACAGAAGGGAAAAGCTGAAATTCTTAGAAAGAAGCTGACTTACAACCTTCCCCCGCCCAGTTTCCCCTTCAACCATTATACGCCCCGTTGTCTGTCTAACAGTCGACTGTCTGTCAGTCTGTCATTCAGTCAGCCAGGATTGTGTGTGTGTTTTTTTTCTTCTCATTTTTTGGTAGGTAGGAGGGAGTGGAAAGAGAGAGGGTCTAGGTTGTTCTGGGGTCTGGCACTGTGGCAATATATCCACGTCTGCGTCAACGTCTGCTGTCTTCTTCTTTTGCTTCTTTCTTCTTCTTCTTCTTCTTGCTCCTCTTTCTCAGCTCGCTTCTAACTGTTAGCTGTCGGTTTGTCTGTTGTCTGTCTCACATCTCCCAGTCTGTCTGTCTTTGTGTCTATTTGGCCGCTTTATTTGCCTGCTTCTTTTCAGTTTGTTCTGTTTTCTGTTTTTTTTTGTTTTTTGTTGTTGTTGCCAGTTTTATGCTTCCTCTTCCTCTGCTGCTTGCTCTTGTTCCTCTTCTTGCACTCGTATTATTTCGCCTGGCAACTTTACATTTTCATGCTCGTGTTCCCATTTCACAGCTTTCGCTTCCTTTTCAGTCGCCGTCGCCGTTGCCGTCGCCTCCCAGCGCCACCCACTTCCGTTCTATTTTCATCTACTTGAGTGGAATTTTTATTTGTCTACTGCCATTTCTCATCGTCGTTCTCGTTTCGTCATCGTCATCATCATCGTTATTCCTTTCGCATTGTCGCTGTAAGTTCTGATACTCTGTAACACATATGACACAAGGGGTTAACGGGAGTGCTCGTATTATTATTGAAACTTGAAGTTGAACGAAACTTAAATTGTAGTGGTGCACTTTGATGAGTTTCTATCGATAAATTTAATATTGAATTAATGATAGGTCCCCAATTTAATAGCTGTATTGATATCTAACTCAAACAAATCTATCAATAAAATATTTTCTGATTCACTTCCGATTATGTCGATAAAGTTTTTCATAAATCCAAATTGTTTTTCATATTAAACTGAATTTACTTCTTAACCTAACTATTTAATTTCCGAGTATTCCAGTAATTTCCTCAGCTTCCAGCTTTGCAGAAATGATCAGAAAATGTAATGAAAATTATATAAATAGAATTAATTTTATTTACAGATTTTAGGTGAAAGATATATATTTAACTATTATAATTAATTACATCACATTTGCAGAATTCTCTAGCTTACTTAGTAGGGGTATTCAAAAGTCCAGCTTTGTTACAATATTTTTTACAAAACTGTTGTTTTCATTATTTTTGTTGCAATCCTATTCTTATCGACATTACCTTTGGGTAATCAACCTTGCTTTTAGTAACGCGCTAACCCCTGGGAAACTCTTGTCCTTTGCAATGTCTCTGAACAGGGTGAGTGTGTGTGTGTGTGTCTGTATCTGTGTAAGTTGGAATCCTTTTCGACTGCTTTTAATTTCTAGTCCTGACTCTACTGATTCCCCAAACGCAAATTCATTATGCTTTACTCAACGTTGACTTTGTAGAAGACTTTTGCAGTGTCATCAGTGGGATTGTGAAAAGGGAAGAATAAAGAGGTGAGGGAAGTATAAAAGAAGCAGTAGTATTCCTACTGGGATAATCCTTGTGGCATCATTTCCACTGAAACTAAAACTTAACTCTCTCTGATCTTGTGCTTCATGTCAGTTCACAGCGGCTACTTCAGTAGCATCTTTTCAGCAAACTTGATGCTTGACCATGGCCAATATGCCACGCCCACTGCGCCTACCTTCGATTTATCTTAAGTGGCCGCTGTGAATTACGACAAATTTCTATAATAAAGCAGACAAAATCTTACCAAATGGACGCCAACTGAGGCCGGAGGCGCGTCCCAGAAAACCGCTACTTGGTTGAAAGATGGCCATGGCCAAGACCGCGAAAACAGATAACAATATGTTGTTGTTACTATTATTGTTGTTGTTGTTGTTGCTATTGTAGCAGTTGTTGTTATTGCCTCTCTCCAGTTGATTTCACCATGGAAAATCTTTTGGCAATCAATTGGCGTTATGAAAAATAGAGAAGCCAGAATTGAACAAAAAATATATTCTGGCTAATCAATAAATTTGACGTACATTGGAGTATTCTGTGATAAGGTTTGTAAAGCTTGCCGCCTCATAGAGGAGCAGGGAAGCAGGTCGGGAGGGAAATCGCCTTATCTTGGGCAACTAAATGAATTGCGTGGTCCGCCTGGGGCTTGTAAACAAAACAATCATCGCACTTGGAAAGTGGGCAGCCTACTGATAAGTAAACGACCTTTGATTTGAGCTTAACGATGAGTGGGAGCGAGAGGGAGATATGAGGGTGAACCTGTCGTAATTTCCCCTAGCAATGACTCCAACATCCCTCAACATGTTGTCAGTGCGTGTCACAGTTGATATATCAAAATTTTGCTGCAAGTCATTGCCATGGCAATAAATGTGGTGTTGCCAGACAGAACAAAAGATGGGGCAGGGATGGAGTAGTAGATGAAAGGAAGGAGAGGTAGGGAGGGGGCAGAAAAAAACAGAGGCTGCGGCAATGACTGTGGCACCTGTTCAACGTGGCCAATAAACCGGCCAACTTATCAGCATCTCTGTTCTCTGGCTGACTGGACTAACTGAGTGGCCAACTAGCTGTCCCTCTCTCTCTCTCACTCTATCTCTTACTCTCTCTCTTACTCCTCTTTCAACACATTTTCCACTGTTGTGGTTGCAACAACGTGTCGTTCACTTTGCAAACGAGCAGCAGGCGATGCCCAGTTGCTATCGATATCGTCTATTGCCTTCCAGCTGCCTGTTGCCTCTTGCCTTCTGCCCGCCAACTCCTTCTGAACTCATTTTGGGGCACTGCACAGTGGCATAACGATATCAAATTATGATTAGATTAGAAAATATAATTAAAAAATCTCTTAAAAACTCGAGAATTTATGCCAAAAATAAGTGAATTAAGTTTAAAAAATGTTGTAAATTCCATTTCGAAAATAAGACACTAATTGGCACATTAATCCCAAATTTTCCAAATTTGTTAATAATTTTGGAGAAATCTTTGTATAAATATAAAGGCGTTTGTATATAATGTATATAATAGTTAGTTTTTTGATATGCTGAAACCACGGTAGAAACAACGCCACCAACCCACAAAGCTCGTGCGTGGCGTGGTTCTGAGACTTGGGATGAGGTGAGTCCTCTTCTGGCCTGGCATGCGGCTCCACGCTTGTTCATAATCAAAATTAATGATTGAAATTATCTAGCAGCTAAAGTAGGCAGCCATAGTATAAGCGGCAACAGTTGCAAGTTGCAGTTGCAGTTGCAGTCGCATTGCCGAAGCAACAGCAACAACAACAACAACAAGTCAACAACATCATCGACAGTGGGCAACATTGGAGAGTGGCCCACTGATGCCAGCACTTAGACAAGGCTATCAGCACCCAGCAGAAGTAGAAGTAGCAGCCAAAGTTGGCCAACAATTTCATATTAAATTGCCAAGTATTAAATGGGCAGGAGAATAGGAAGAAGCAGCAGCAGCAGCAGCAACATTAGCAGCAACAGGAGAAAGAGATGCAGGAAGAGAAGGAGCTATAGCTGAAGAAGTAGGAGGTGATCGAGTTGCAAGTTGACCGTTTTACTTCCTTGTTCAGCAAGGTGCTTGCTGCGGATTAGCAGCAACTGTAGCCTAACTGTTGGCCTAACTGTGGCAACTGTTGCAACAACCAAAGTAGCAACAACAGCAACTCCTCCTTGTTGCCTGCAAGGGCTAATTTGTGCAACGCGCGCGTTTTCCTCTTCTTTTTATACCCTTGCAGAAGGTATTATCATTTTGTCACTAAATATATAAAGCCTTAAAGTTTAAACTATGCTTAGTATATAACATAAAGTATATACAATGGTTTAACTAATTGCTTTGAATATATAAAATATTTTATAATCAAAAACAAAAAAAAACACTTGATTGGTTCAATATTTTTGAATAAATAATGTCACTTAAAAAAAAAACAAAGAATAGTAAAATTGCTTTCAATACTTTTTGAATTAAAACTAAAAATGTGTTTTTCTTTTTTATCAACTTTTTATAAACTAGCTAGTCCGAAGCTTTAAAGTTGGACCAAAATTTTGAAATATCTCAACCAAACTCATAATTAATAAAAACAAGCTGTTAAAATTTTAAATATTAAATCTATCTGCTGACCACTAAAACAAAATAGATTTTTGTACAAAAATAATTTACTATTTTACATATTTTACTTGATTTATGTGAAGACGATCTTGTTTGTTTGTTTTGGATAAACTTATTTTAATGTTACTGTTAAATAACATATTAATGTTTAATGTAAATTGTTTTGCAAAGGTATCAAATATTCGGCTAGCCGATACTTCCTATTTTTTTTATCATGTTTTTTTATTTTGTATTTGCTGGACGCGGCAATAAAAACTAATTATGCCAGGCAACAAAGCGAGACCCCAGAAACCCGCAGACTGATAATAATCTGGCATAATGATAACAATGTCCAAGTGGCAGCAACTGGAGCAGGCGGTGTGGCAGTGGCAGTGGCAGTGTTAGTGGCAGCAACTGTTGAACTGTTTGTTGCACAGGCTCGAGGCAGGCATTTAGCAGCGCTTAGCTGCCACTTGCAGCTCGTTGCAAGCCACATGAAATGCTAGTGCTAGCAATTCACTGAGAGCAACTGCAACTGCAACTGCAATTCGCTGACTCGTGGCAGATTCTTCTCTGGGCAAGTGGCAAGTTCATCAGCAAAGTTGGCTGCCACTTGATTGGCAGCTGTAAGCGCAATTTCTGAACGGCTCCAAAACTCAATTATTTTAATTAGTAGATTTGCCAATTGGCTTTTTTCACACGCTTGTGGCAAGTGGCAAGTTTCAAGTGGCAAGTAGTCAAGCCAATTAAAATGTAAACAGCATGAGACAATGTGTTTTTTTTTGGAATTCGATCGCGCGATCAATGTTGTTTCCTGTGTTAACCAACTGTTCCCGGCGACAATTCCAGCCGATCTCTTAACTTGGCCCATTGACAGGCGATTTCCGTTGTGGCGATGATGGCGGCGGCGGCGGCTTTAAGACTTTAAGCCAAGAGACTGGCGCCAGTCTTAGCCCTGATCAAAATAAGACACGCGCCGTCAGCGCAGCTTGGCGCCAAGGCGGCATTCAAATTTGTGCCCCGCTAATGGGCCTAGACAAGACACAAGACACAAGGCACAAGAATGGGGCAGCTTCTGGGCACATGTGGCTTCTTGCCACACAGCAAAAGTTCACGACGCCGTTCATTAAATCGATGCATAATCTCTGCGATCGCTGCCTTGGGGGCACAAAGGACACGCCCACTGAGATGCCATCTAATGATGACTATGTCGCGGCAGGTTGCAAGTTGCAAGATGCATGTTGCAAGTGCCCGATTCAAATTGCAACGCTCAACGGACTAATCACAGACGCCGCAGTTGCCGAAGGCTGGAGATGATGTTGCTCCTTTTGCATCCTCCTCTTCCTTTCTCTCTCTCTCTCTCTCTCTCTCTCTCTCTCTCTCTCTTTCGCTGTTTGCTTACCTTTATTATTTACTTTAATTAGCATTTCCGCAGAGCAGCTAGTGCAGCTTAGTAGTAGAGTCGAGTGGCAAGTGGCGATGGCTGAGTGAGGCAAGTGGCAAGTGCAGAGATTCCGCATCGATAAATAGCATTAATTAAGTTGTTCAGTTGGCACTGTGCCACACCCATACCGCCCACCACCTGCAACTGTACATTTTAATTAGCCATTTATGGTTGCTCTCTCTCCCTCTATATTTCACTCTAGACTCTAAGTCAATAGTTGTTGTTGCTGCTATTCTTGACCAGGCTAAGCTTCAATTTGACTTGCCCCTACGCTAAAGTGAAGGCGCAGCTTTAAGCCGCTTTACAATTGCCACTGACAACTGAACAATAACAACAAGAGACTTTTGGGGCGTTGTCCTATCTTGTAATGGGCTTATAAAAACTGTTATTGTACAAATATATCCAAGTGCTTAACAACAAGACTTTTATTTAATAAAGAATTCGATCTGCGCGTGATTTAAAGATAATCTTTAAGCCTATTGAACTTTAGTTGATCAGTCCTTGGCAATAAAACAGGATCGCTTACAGATAACGAATGTTTCCCAATAAGAAAAAAAAATCCCTTTTATCTAAATTTTCAAAACAATTTGGAAAAATAGACTTTTTAAAAACAAACTATTTTTAAATGAATCTATCATATGGATGAAATCATGACTAAAATGGATTAGATTTGACAAAGTTACGCAAGTTTGAAGTCTCTTAACTTTTGAACTAACAACTTTACAAGTCTAGTTATTTATACGCTTTTCCTACTGTCTTGAAAAGCGCTCTTTATTGTTTTCAAAACTCATCGCAAAAGTTAACTTATCAACTCTTAATCCGTATATTTAATCAGTTAGCCAGTGCAAGTCAAATTCAAGTACCCTTCAAGTTATAGTGACAGGTGGGGCAGCGCTTGGTTGCGCTTTGAACCGCTTGTCTTGTGGATCGTTTTGGTCTAGCGATCCGCTTAACATTAGAGATCCAAAAGATCTACAATCGATAACGAGGCGGGGGCGTCCATATAAAGTTGGTCACGATGGCGGCTAAGGAGAATGAGGAGGAGGAGGTGGAAATGAAGGTGTAGACTTACCGTGTACGTGCTTTGGAGACGGGACGCCAAAATGCTCGTAAATAAGCGCTGAAAACTTTATAAATGCAACATCGCATAAACTTGGCCAAAGTGAGCTGAAAACTTGGCGTGTTTACGAGGCGGCAACCACAATGGTGGTCACGATCAAAAGCGGTCAAGACAACGACAACAACAACAATAGCAACAACAATAGCAACAACAACCACATTCAGTTGTAACGGTGGCGTCGTCGGCACATTGGTGGCACATTGTCGTGTGACAATCGCCGGTCACAACGTGCAACAGTCAGAGTTAGAGTCAAAGTCGAAGTCCAAGTCGACGTCGGAGCTTGGGCCAAGTTCCCGCTCTGATCGTGGGCAGCACATGGAAAAGTCAGCACAGCAGTCAGTGTCGCCATTGTGGCTGCTCTGACATTCCTGAGAACAAAACAAAGCATCAATAGAACTAACTATTAGAATTCCAGATTGATTGACTCACAAAATATCCTGTAAAAGAAAAACTAAGTGAATAGCTTCTATGATATTATATATAAAAAATAGTTGGGTTAATTAACTGAATACTAACTTGAATGCATTTACCAAATACCACTGATGACAAAGCCTTTTGTAAAAAATTAAGTAGATCACAAATAACATTTTCCAAATTGCATCTGAGGGTGCTTATTTTGTGAGCAGCCTTATGAGTAATTAATGCAATAATACAAAGTATTTTAATCTAGGTTTTTTTGTTTTAAATCCATGACACATTTGTCGTCTTCTGTTTGTCATAAAAATGGATTGGGAACAGCACAAATGAAAAACATATGAGTTTAAAGCACAAAAGTCTTTCAAAATTGGAGTGACATTTATTAAATTCTCAATTTAATGCTCACATTAATAGAAACGGAAACTACTGTAAGAAATTTCCATCAATTAGAATTCCGAATTTGACCACAAAATCAAATAAGTAATTCAATAAACCCAATTAAATATTCTGTATAGGGTGTACAAACAATGTTCGCCACATTGTCATAATTATTAATAAGCTTTGTGGGCAACTCATTTGCATGTGGTCAAGACAAGTGCACGGCGTTGACTTTGAAGTTGACCGACATTTGATCAGCGCAACAAACTTGTCATAATTCTGGGCGGGGGCGTGGCAAGGGGCAAGGGAATTGTAGTTGCTGTTGCTGTTCTTGTTGCAATTGCAGTTGTTTAATTGCCATCAGCAATGCCTTTAAGTTGTGTGACACATGAATTTGCCCCTCTTTAAATACGCTGTTGTTTTCTCATTTGAATCGCACATTTGTATCCGTCATCTTGATGGTCCCCTCTACCATCTTCATCTCCATCTCGATCTCCTGGTACATCCATTTTCATTTCCATTTCCACATGCAACTCTCCATCTGCATGCAGATCTCAGTGCTCTGCCATAGCTGGCAGCTAATTTCGAACAAAAATTAACTCCCCAGTGTAATTTTTCATTTCTTGGAATGGATTTTACTCGTAGAGTTGCAACACGACTTGCTTATAAAGTGCCCACACTCCATTCTTTTCCTCCCTCTCTCTATTTGTTGTGTGTGTGGAATTGTAGCACATAGATTGGAACATTTTGTTGTTGTACAGCTTTCTTTACACTTGCAGAAAAGTCAAAGCAAATCATCCTAAAGTCAAATAATAAGAAGTTCCTGCCAATTTCAATTATTCCTTGCATACATTATTTTAATAAAAAGTTTAATTAATATAAAAAAGTACATAAAATGTATTTAAATGTTGCTAATATTTAATAGTAGTTTCTTAAACAAAGTATAAATAAATATTAGACTTGAATAAGTGAAGATATTTGAAAATGTTGTAGAACGTAGAGAAATTTTGATCTTGAAATTACTGTCGCTCATTTAATTTCTCCCAGTGCATTTATGAAAATACTCATACTTATGTATATAGAGTACATGTGTATATAGAGTACCCACATATGTAAATATTGGCTCAAGTTATATCATTTGCAAAAATCTGTGGCCAGCCAAGCAGGCAGCATAAATGGCAACAGCTTTGACTTCTACTTCGCCCCCAAAATGCGGAAGTTTAGACAAAAACAGAACAGAGCACAAACCAATGCCCCGAGAGGGTGTGAGTGTGTGTATAAGTGTGTGTTGCAACATGTATGTTGTGTTGTGTGTGGTTTCTTGGCTTTGTTTTGGGACCTCTGCTTTGCTGCATTGAGAATCTCTTGCAACATTTGCAACTGTCAGGGCGACAACGGCAATTCAGCTAGTGGCAGGTTCCATAGTTTCTTGCCAATTTGGACTAGGGCCAATAATGTTGCCTAAATGAACGATTCATATTATTAATTTTGGTATTTCTGAACATTTACTACAAGTCAAATGTGGTATTTATCTGTGCAACTTTAGACTGACATTCTAAAAGAATTGACAAATTTTCCAATTAGCTCAGTTCTTTGTTCAAAATTTTGTAATATCCTGTTGAATTTTATTTCAATTTGACATAGGTTCCTCTACATTTTAAGTCATATTATCATTCCGACAGTTGTTAAAGTCCTTATGGGCTTAAATGTTTGTGCTGATAAGCTAATTTTTCTTCTTTCTGCTTTCATCTTTTGGTCAGTTGTTTTTAATTTCATTCTTTGATTGAGATTTAAGTTTGTTTTTTCCAATTTTGATTTGCAATTTCTGCAAAAACATGCTTCTGCCACATACGTTGACTTAGTTGCAGGAAAAAGAAACCTTGAAGTCTTATGTGTAGCTACAATTGGAAAAGCAAACAAATATCCGTAGTTAAACACACTCAGACAGTCGACTGGCAAGTTGCCTGCCCCAGCTGTCAATGACATGAATTGCAAGCCGCCAACAGCAATAACAACAACAACAATAACAACAACAACAAAAACGTGCCACAAGCCAAATTCAAGCTGCAAGCAAATCTAAATTCAAAGCCAAAGCCAAAACCAAAGTTACTGTCCAATGGCCACATGTGCACCGCCAAATCAAAACGTCAAATTATAATTGTCTACGAGTTTCTACCTACATTTGTATTTGTAGACCCTGTACTTTTAAAATGTACAAAAAGGGTCTATTAAGTTTGTCTTGGTAAAAATGTACGGAAAACTAGACCAAACTTAAAGCAAGTACTATAAGTTTTGATACATTTAACATACGTTATAGTCCGAAACTGTTCTATAAAATTTCATCTCGATCGGATAATAAAGTCGGGAGCAAAAGAAAGAAGAAGTGACTCTAGGGCTACAACTTACAAAGCTTTGTGTTTGCTTTTCACCACTTTTGGCCTTACACTAATATTTACTTTTCACCACTGTTCGCTTTTTATCGCTATCTGGACTTTCCCCTGAGTACAGGGTCTCCCACCGCCGAGCTTGCTCCGAAGCTTGTAGCTTTATGGGTTTTTTTATTTTAGTTTTTTGTTTTGTTTTGGCACGAGCAAAAACAGTTAGAGTGCACGACGGCAACTGCAACTGCAACTGCAACTGCAACGGGGGCCAAGCCCCAAAAAAGTTTGACAGACGCCCACGCCGAGGAGGAGACAGGAGGCAGGAAACCTAAACTTAAAACTCAAAGTCAAGAAATGCGCCCAAGCGCAACGGGGGCGCGCCACAGGCCCAAAAAAAAAAACAAAAATTGAAAAATAAAGAAAATGAAAGAAAAACCAACAGAGACAGAGACCAAAGACTGTAGACTGCAGACTAGAGACTAGAGACTAGAGACTAGAGACTAGAGACTAGTCTTCGTCATGAAGACTGTGGCCTGGCATTGGACTCGCATATGTGAGCTAGTCTATCTCTCTCTCTCTCTCTCTCTCTCTTCAACTATCTGTCTGTCTCTTTAACTGGGTTATGCCGAGGTCAGTTTCCTAGGCACACACACAGTTCGCTCTGCATAGCCAATGAGTAACTGCCTCTTGCCGTCGTCAAACTGTCTGCAAACTGTTTTTTTCTTTTATTCTTTTTTTCATTCATTTTCTTTTTTTTTTTGTTGTCGATGGGGCAATTAGCTTCGTATCGAGCCACACAAAGTTCGCGGCCCAAACCAATTCAACGTTTGCCTCATTGCTCGATTGTTCAATTTTCGGTTAATTGGTTCTGATTGTTTTCGAGGCGTGCGTCTCTCTGGGGGTCTCGGCAAAATAACACAAGATAATCATATCTGAGAAATGCTCCATCATATATACATTCATTATTTTATAAAAGAAATAAAAAATAATATAGTTGACTGAGTAGTTTAATATACACAAATAAATTAAAGTCGTCATGACTTTCACTTTACAATCCTTTAAAAAGTCCTACGAAGTAATATTCTTAAAATATCTTTAAACATCCAATAGCTAAGCTATTTAGTGAAAATTTAATTTATCTATTTATTTCTTGTTTTTTATGTAAAGATACTTTTTTACTACAATTTTAATATTTTGCTTTGTTACTAAAAAATTTTAATTTGTTTAATTCTTAAGTTGAAAATTTAATGTTATTAAAATATAAGCTTTTGAATTTTTTTAATTTAATATCTAATTTTTATTTTATTTCATAAATTTAAAATTATTATTTATGAAATATTTTTATTTATATTATAAATTATACATTTCGTTTTAGTTTTAAAATGAAAATTTTATATTTTATATTTTTAAAAAAGATTCTTTGTTTTTTTGTTGTTTATTTTGTTGATATTTGAACTTATTATGTTAGACAAATTGTATATGCTGCGTTTTATTTGATTGACGATAAATAAACAATTATCTTAAGCTAGATTATTTTTATAGGATATCTTATTAGCCGCTCATTAAGAAGCGCTTGAATAGCTAATTGGTTGTACTTGCTCGTTATTTTTGTTGTTGCTGTTTTACTTGCCACACAAATTATGTATTTAAGTTTTTAGTTTTGTGAACAATTTGCATGATTGTTGCAATTCTTATTATTGTTATTCTCTCTGTCACTGTGAATAAAAAGCTGACTAATACTACACTAGAAAAGTTAATAACATTTATAATTAAACTATAATTTGTTTCAATCTTTTGTCATTGCAGGTAAGCAACATGTTGCCCCTTTAGAAGTTGCCACAACGAAGGTCGCAAACAAATTGGAATCAACCTGTCGTGAGTTACAAGTAGGGAGGGTTTTATTTTTGGGGTAAGTGAAGGGAGAGTGGAAAAGGGAGGGTATGATGTGGGTGTGAGGCTGTTGAGCAGCACTGGATCTGCATGTTAAACATCAGTCTAATTATCGTGAATCCAGTGTTGGATAACGTGGGTGTGACCCACGCGTCGTCGATGTTGTTGTTGTTGTTTTTGACATAGCATGCAAAGTGGCCACAGCCCACACAGAGACAACAACAACAACAACAATAACAACACTGACAATAGCAACAATTGTAAGTGTAGCCTAACAAAACAACTTGATGCATTTTCATCAACATCGTGCCACAGGCAATTATATTTCAACCAACTATAAATTAATTAAATGGAAAATCGTGCGCTGTCTCTTTGTTTCTCTTAATGTTGTTGCTCTTGCTATTGTTATTGTTGTAGTTGTAGTTGCTGCTGTTGTTGTTGTTGTTGTTGTTGGGCTGGTTCTTAAGAGGCCGACAAAAGACGCCGAGCTTTAAATGTATGTAATTTTAATTGCTCAGCCGCCAAATGCGACTGCCAAATAAGGCAACAGCAACAACTGAAAGGCAAGTGCGATAGCAACTAACAACAGCAACTGCTGCTGTTGCTGTTGCTACAGCTGTTGTTGTTGTTGTTGTCACTACTGTTGCTGTTGTCGTTGCTGTTCATGTTAATGTCTTTGTTGGCTTAAACTTTGACTAGTTATTTGCCTACCTGTCTTCAACTTTAACGATGGCAACATCCTCTGTCAACATTTGTTGAAAATTTGTTCGTGTTGTTGTTGTTGTCACGTTTTGGCTGGTGAAAATTTTTAAACGTTTTTTGTCTGTAAATCTTCACTGTCAATTAAACAAAAACGCATCACTAAATTGAGCAACAAAAGCTTGGCACCTTTCATTCATTGTTGTTGCTGCTGTTGTCGTCGTTACGCCCGCTGCTTTTGTTGCTGACATTTGTCAACATTGTTGCTGGCAACAAATTGTAGATGATTTGTTGTTGTTTGTTTTTTAAATGAATTACAATTTTATATGAGATAGAAAGAGAGAAGGGAAAATGTAACTACAAATTACAACAAATTGAGTCAATTTAAAACAAATGCAATCAAAATTAATTAAAACTAAAAAATAAGAGCTTTAATTAAGTTAAATCTGCTTTTTGTTTAATACTTTGAGCATATTAAAAATATATGTTGATTGAGGATATTAATACTACTAAATAGAAAGTGATGTATTAATTGATCGCCGTAAATTGGTTGTAGGAAGTTGACTTAAGGAAGCGATTACAAAATCTGTTATATTTTTAATAGTAACAACAATTACAGTCCTTTTAAGCTGAATTTACGTATACTTAATTTGGGATTGTTTTTATTCAGAAACATTTGTTAAGTTTATAGTTCTTTAATATATGTACCTTTTCATAAGAAAGTAGGTGTAAATTGTTTTTAATTTTTAAAATCATTTTCCACTTTTAGAAATGAATAATTATTATCATTATATTACTTTTAATGATTATGAAATGAAAATATTTTTACAGGCATAAACTTTGTAGTTCAACGAAGGTAGAATATTTAGTTTATTTTACATAATCAAGATAATGTAACAACATATTATATTTTGTAAAGCGCTTTTACTTAAATTTAGTATAGGCATTGTTTTGTTGTTACTTAAATTTAGTATAAGTATCTACTTAAAGTTTAGTTGATCTTTAACTGAAAACCGCAAAGGAAGAGTGTTACATATTTAATTACCAGGCTCTCAATCGAGCAGTGACCACTCGACACACACACATTTACATACACAATCACACACACTTATACATTGAACAGGGTCTCTCTTTTGTTTGTGCTGTGCGCTTTGTGCATGCCAAAATACTCGTGAAAAGGCTGAGCAAAGTGTGCGGAAAAAGGAAGGGAGGGAGCGAGTGAAAAAGAGAGAGAGAGTGTGGGAAAGAGAGGGGCAGGGCTGGGGAACTGAAAAAACTTTGGCGGGGGCGTTGCGCCTCTGGTCAGTGGGCAGTGTCCGCTTCAAACGAAGTTGAGTTGAGTTGAATGACAGACGGAATGACGGACTGACGGACTGACTGTTGGACTGACATGCCCATTTCGCATGCCTTTGTGTGTTTGGCTTTTGTTTGCCCCTGCCACGCCTCCCAATCCGCTTTTGTCCCCTCTCTTCATCACGACAATCTATGCACACTCGTATTCCTTTCATTTAGCGCTCCGTTTTTATTTTCCTCTCATTTTTTGGGCTTCTTTTTGCAATTTGTTTATATTACATGTCGCCCAACGTTGTGTGGGTGTGTGTGTGTGTGTGAGGCATGTGGCAGCAACGTCAGCGTCAAGCGGCACCAACTGACAACTTCAATCAGCTTCAAAGGCAACGCCGACTGACATGCCACGCCCCTCTGGCTTGGGCTTTTGGATAATTGGAGCAGTTGCTGGCTTTTGATGGGCGCTCAGCAATTTGTGGGTGTTGACAAAAGTGTTTGCCACGCATGTTGTGATGGGCGCAGGGGCAGGGGAAGCTAATTGTTGCCAGACACCAGCAACAACAGTAACACCATCAACAACAACAACAACATTTTACAAGCATGACTTCATCTTGACCTCGTCGGCAAGACTGAGAAACTAAGACACAGACGCCAAGCAGAGACATTCCACAATCCACAACAGTTTGCAACCCACACAAAAAACAAAAAAATGCCGACGGCTGTCACAAATCACATACAAATATATTAATTTATATACGAGTACATGTGTGTGGGGATTGTGCCACAGACAGTTTGTCTGGTGTGACGACAACTGTGGCGTCGGCGCATTAAAAGCTATTTTTATTGATGAAGCGTAGCAAAGAAACAAACCCAGCAACAACAGCAAAAACAGCAACATTGTTGAGATGATGCATGCTGCAGCAACAATGTTGCGCTTTGTCATCAGGGTGGACTGTCCACGCTGGTGACGTTAGCAATGTATATGGGAATAATGGAAAACAATAGTCCGATAATATTGAGTTATATGTCTTTGGAACATATTTTTATAGCTAAAAACAACTTGGTTTATGAGACATGGGGTGAAAATGGAAAGGGTAAAATTTAAAGAAATGAAGACGCTGAGATTTTGAGATGATATTTTTAGTGTAACAAACTGCAATAATTAAAGCAGTTGTAAACCAAAAAAATACAGAGGTTAAGAGGTTGACCTTTAAGTTATTTTATAATGAAATATAATAGTTTGGCACGTAGTCGCAAGTAGGTTTTAAAGAACAGGATCTTTTTGTTTAAAGTGCCGAAAGCCAAACTATTTTTTGTTTTGTTTTTTTTTAAAACAGTTCATATATTAAATTAAATATCGTTTAAAAATTTATTGCTGGCATCTTCTTGCGTCACTAGACTTTAACCTCGTTTAGAGGTTTTATTTTTTATATTGTTAGGTGCAATGACAAGATGAATTCGACGCCTCAAGCGTACACTGTAATGTATGAAAGCATGTTGCTGCTGTAAGTTGCATGCTGCAGCAACATTGTTGCTACATGTTTTATATGTATGCAATGACAATGACAAACGGCAAGAGCAATTGATTCGCTTGAAGCTTTAACTGTTCTTGTTGTTGTTGTTGTTGTTATTATTATTGTTGCTTTTCTGCGCTTTGTGTGTGGTCTGCGTTTTTTTATCAGCGCGCCATTTAAGCTTGAGTGCCTTTTCTAATTCACACTTTTTTTTCTATTTCTGTTGTTGTTGTTGTTGCTGTTGTTGTTGACGACGTTTGCGTTTTTATGCGTTCGTCCGTCTGTCTGTCTGGCAAAAAAAGAAGAGCAAAGAGAATCTCACAGAGACCACACACAGTTAGTTTATATCGTCAGGTCTAGGCCCAAGTCCAAGTGCAGATGTCGTCGTGGATGTCGCTTTGAGTCGGACGTGATGAATGAGCAGAGACAGAGGCAGAGACAGACAGTCCGACAAGCAGACAGCCAGACAGACAGACAGAGAGGCAGGCAGTCAACGCACAACGTCATCGTCAAAGTCAACGTCATTATCATTATGATCATCATAATAAGTTGACTGTCCGTCGCACGAACCGTTGTCAGCTTTGTGTGACTTTGTCGCCGCCGCTTGTCATCGTTACCATCGCCAAAGTCGCCAACGTTGTCCAGTGTTGAAAATGTCTTAAAGGCTAAAAAGCTGCCTTGATCATCAGAAAGTAGCTGAAAATTATTTAAAACCAATTTAATAGTGCCGTAAACAACAGCGTATTCCACTTCTTTTAAGTCCATATCTATCAAAATAAAAGCACTTTAAAATCAAGAAAAAATATTCTAAAATAAAAAAATATATATCAATCTTAAAAGGTTATTGAATCATATTTAGAAGTTGTACGATTTCTAGCCAATCGTATTTTTTTAATTTTCTATGTTTTTTAATTACATAATGGCTTAATTTAGCTATTTAAACGCTAAAATGACAACACTGTCGCTGTCATCATCTTACGCGGCGATTTTTCACGGCGCACGTTTAATTTGCAAATGAGCTTTGCTTGAGAAGCTCAACCAAGCGACTGACAGTAGGCGGAATTTACTGGACACAGTCCGCTGTGGAATGTGTCGCTTTGTGGAAATGTAAAAGCCACAACAGCAAAAAGTATAAAGAACGCCACACGTGACTGGTCAAATGTTGCTAATCCACTTGCAACAGCAACAACAACAACAACAACAACGAAAACAGCAACAACAACCACAACAACTAACTAAGTAACAGTGCATGTAATTATCTGCCTCCTCAATTTGAACATGTTTTTGGTAGCCGCCTTAACTAAACTCATTGCCAAAATCAGTCATTAAAACTGTGTGAATATTTTTACCAAATAAAGCTTAAGGAATTTCTGCAATAACATAAAGACAATCAAATGCTCTTTCTAAAGTTAACAATGGCAGAAAGCTTAATAGCAAAATATAAATTGTTACATCGGTAACTTAGAATAAATTCGTTCAGATTCGTCATTCAACTCACAACATTTATGAGAAATATCAATCAGTATCACACAAATTTGCACCCGGGCTAGAAAGCTCTTTGTTTTTCATGTGTTACTTTCCATAGTCTCCTGTTCCATAGTAAACGTTGTCTAAAGCTTTAATAAAATTAATTTTAAATAAATTTATTTATGTAACGGGGAAAAAAAAACAATCAAAGAACAAAGTTAAAATTAAGCACTAGGCTTAAAGCTCTAGAAAGCATAATATTTCTGATAAACTTATAATTAAAATGCTATTTATTTTAATGCTTATCCATTAGCTACTACTTTTGCTCAGTTAATCTCCAGCAAAAATAATTTCAATGGCAAACCTTTTGTATGTTTCGTTATATCCTTTCTGTATCTAGAGCAACTAGACCGTTGACTGCTTCTATTTTGGTAGAAGTTGCTCTGCATTCCTTAAGTTAAAAGGAGACGACAAAGTTGGTGGGTGAGAAGTAAGGGGAAAGGGAAGAGTCCAATGGCAAATACCTCTAATGACAATCGTAGTACTCTAAATGTCTGCGTCTGGTTTTGTTTTTGAAATTTCAAATTTGGTTATACGTTGGTCTTTGGCTTTCGGTTTAGTCTGCCGACTTAGACTTCATCTTCATCAACATCAACATCAACATCATTGGGCTTTCAGAGCAATTTCAATTCCGGGAATTGTTTTCGTCTTTTGTTTTCATGTCGTCTGGAGCGGCATTTGTCGTTTTGTTTTGGATGCCGTTGTGAATTGAATTTCTTGGCGCGCTGCTGCTGGCACAGCAAAAATAACCCTAAGCAGCAACAAAAATCATAATAATAATAATAATAAAAGCGACAACAACAATATGACCACGCACAAAGCCAGAGAGAGAGAGAGAGAGAGACTTGAGAGTTTTCCAGGAATTGGAGAACAGAGACAGCCTATTCATTCATAGGTTCATAGATGTCGATTGAATTACAGCGCCAGGTTTTTTTCTTATTTTGTTTTTGTCTTCTTTGTAAGCCGAGGAATAGTTCGAGAAGTATATAGAGAAGTACTTAAGAAGGGGCAGTTTCTTTTCATTGCTGATTTGTAGGCGGATGCTCGTTTCGCCAAAGGTTTCTTAGATCCAGAGTTTCGCGGAAGTAGGTCGCCGCCTGGAGTTCTTTTTTGTTTTTATGGCCTGGCTTCGAGGTTGGGGGTATCTGTGAGCTGACCTAATTTATTCCCAGAAGTGCGTCAAAGCCACAAGAGACACCGCCTAACAAAACTGGCCATAAATTACAATAACCAAAACTGAAACTGAAAACTATGTCTACAAATGTCAACTCGTCGTCGTTCCTCATCATCGTGTGGGTCAATTCGAAATGTATAAATTTAGATCTTGTATGATATATGCTTTTTCATTTTCGATCGTTAAATCTGAAATGATATGTATCAAACAAAAAAATTCAGGCCTACTATGTCCCAGAACGAGGCCCATTCCCACAGTTCGGGGAACACCTCTGCAAAGTGTCTACAGATTTTGATTTGTGCCCATTTGACAATTTTTGAAATTCAGTTTTTGGATTTGAAATTTCGGATTTCGGATTTGTTTCTACAACATTTTCAATTTATGCTAATCAGCCTCCCACATGGCCAGACGAAAGACACCAAAAAGTAAAAAGATTATAAAAAAAAGAAATAGAAGAACTTGTCTGCCCAAAAATAAAATATCATTTGTGGCAAATGAATTTATATTTTATTAATAGACTCGCGTAATTTGTAGTGACATCTTGGCATCTCATTAAAACCGAATTAGCAGCTTCGAATCTCTTGATTCCACAGCTCGTTTTCATATTATTCTCATATAAAAATTATTTCCTAATTCTTTTTTGTTAGGGCCAAGCCTTAAAGCTGTTAAGAATTAACTGACCATTAAGTTTATGAAGTTTCTTGGCCATAAAGAGAGTTTATAACCAGTCAAGAATTATGAACTTTGTCATGATTCAGTGTTCAGAATATATAAGTTACTTACATCTGATGTAAGTTTATGTTAATTTCTAGCTACCAACTTCTATAAAAATCTTGGATTAATGTTAATATTATTAGCTCTAATCATATATTCAGGGCTTTAATATCTGTAATGAAATTTCATGACTCCTTGAGCATAACGTTTATAATCGATTAAATTGAACTGTTGGGTGATGTAGGCAACTATTGAAATAGTTTGAAAGGTAACTTTGGATAAAGAGATGTTTAATTAATTATAACAATTTATTACGAAAACTAAAAGCAGTGTCAAAAATGTTAATCAGCATTTAAAATAAAATTAAAAAGAGATTTTCACATTTACAATTAAATATATAAATAATTTATGTTTAACCACTTAGCCAATTAAAATCAAATCAGTTTTATAAATCCCATTAGCAATTAAAGCTGAGAACACTAACCTAGTTCTAGACAATAACCATCGGTGCGATTCTCCGAAGAAGATGATTCAGTTCAGAGAATCATATCTATGAAAACTTTGTAAAAGAAACCCAAGTCCAACCAGTTCTCTTATAATAATATTTTTGCAATAATTATGCATATTTCTAACAAGTCTCCTTTCTTTTTAAATATCTATGTAATTAACGTAACAAGTTTTCAGATCTTAATTACCCAGATAATATTATATCGAATATTACGATACTTGAACTGTAATTTATGTACATCATTGAGAAGATGTTCATGCTTATTATGGAAGAGGTGCTAATGATAGATTTGCCTGCTGTGCGACTATCAAGTGGTGCATCATCAGGTGGAATCCGATTTAGATTGAGGTGTGGCTAACGGGAAAGATGACGAAGAAGCAGAAAAAGAAGCAAGAGGGCAGAGTCAAAGTTAAAGGGCAGCGACGAGACGCCAACGCAGACAACGACGAGATAGAAAAAGAGATAGAAGCAGCTGCAGCAGACAAATGGGATGAGTGAGAGAGAGAGAGAGAGAGAGGCAGAGAAAGAACGAAGTACGGGGCAGAGTGGAAGAGGCAAATGCAATGCCACATAAATAAGCGCAATGAGAAAAAAATGTATTAAAAAAAATAGAAGGAGCTACAGTAGAGCAGGCTAGACTTTAAGAGACCCTGTTCTTTTAAGAAAATATTATTATTATTATTTAAAATAAAGAAAAAATGATCATTCAACATGAAAAAATAATAATAATAAATAATAGTTACAGGTATTTGTTAATGTAATTAATTAGTTGTATCTCTTATTCTTTCTTTAAGTTCCGAGTGTTTTGTTCGATGGAGATTAAATTTTCAGGATTAATTCAGACTATAGCTTAGGCTTTAATTTGCTCCTGTGAATTGACTTTTAATTTGTAATTTTTGTTTAAGGGCCTAAATTCTAAAACAAATTTGATTTGATTAAGATGTAAAGGAACTTATCTACATACAAAGTTTGGTGTTTCTAGATAAGTAGTATAAGTAGTATCTGATATATATACAAGTATACAAGCCATGATTATATCAACATCAACATAGATTAGCATAAAAAGAATAGTTCTGGATTATTAACTCTTAAGTAATCTTAATGGGATCTGACGCTTTGTACTTTTTGAAGTACAGGGTCTAGAAAAAAATGTCTTTTATGTTGTTGTTGTGCTGCAATTTTTGCCATTTGCCGTTTTGCAGTTGACTGTGGCTGCTGCTGCTGCTGATGCGGCTGTGGCATCAACTTGGGCTGTGGCAGTTGCAGTTGCAAGTTGCAGTCGAAGTTGGAGTCGGAGTCGGTTTCCTGCCCTGGCCCTGTAACTGTGCCGTTGGCAGAGGAGGCGGGAGCGGGCAGGGAGCCACACTTAAAGGTGCAGCGCGTGTGCCGACGCACAAGTCACTGAGAAGGGGTAAGGGAAGAGGAGAAGAGAGTGGCAGGGGCGGCAGGGACAGGGACAGGGGGCGGGGCAGCTGAGAGTGAGGTAAAGCAAAATAAGCGGAAAGCACAAAACACAATGTTGTGCAAAGAACGTTGAACTCTCGCCTGGAGTGGAGTAGAGTAAACCAAAAGTGGAGTGAGACCTAAAGAGAGCTCACTATATATGTGTATTTGTAAATGTGCATGTGTGTGTGTATGGGTGTGTGTGTGTGTGTATATATATGATTTTTCATAATTTTTCATTTTCACGCACTGTTGGGACATTTGAAAAAACTCTTGTGCAGATTTGTTGCCAGCTCTCATTGCACTTGTTCTTGTTGTTGTTACTGATGTTGTTCTTGTTGTTGTTGCAGCTGCCCCCTAAAGCATTTTGCACTTAGCGTAATTAGGGGGGAAAGATGCAAGGAAATGAACTGCATTTCAAACCTCACTGCAGCTAGAGTTTGACAGTCACAGTTAGCCATAAAATCAGTAAAAACTACAACAAACTTTATACACAAACTACACAGGGAAAATTTATTAAACAGAGAAAAAATTACTTATTCATTTCACTCCAAGAAAATATTTAAAATATCAGGCTTCTTATGTGTTCTCTTATTTATATATACATAAGTACATGCCTAATCCTTAATTGAAAAATATACCCTGAATACATGAAATGCATTTCTAAATTCAATCTTAAGTCCAGAATCTTTAACTTTAAATTTAGAATTATTTATTTTTCTCGGCAAATATTTGAAATATCGGGGTTTCATAAGACTTGTATAATCCAATGAAATATTTTAGGTTTATTTGCTTGGACCTTACCATTTGATCTACATATGGTATTTTATTTAACAAATATAACTTGAATCCACGAGTTTTAAACTTTTAATATAGATTGAGTTTTTTTCTGTGCACACACACTCTGCGCATGTGTGTGTGTGTGGCACCATTGCTGACTGTCATAACTTGAGGATAATGCGGCCTGAAACCATTTTGTTGTAATTGGCATAAGAGTCTCTAATTCCAAATGCATTTATTATTTCGACATGGCCAACATTGGATGAGGATGACGATGACGATGAGGAGCAACAGCAACAATAATAACAACAACTGTTGCAACTTCAAGTTGCAGCTGGAAATGCAGAAGTTGCAACAGGAGATGGAGTTGAAGTCGGAGACGTTGTCTGAATCCGAGTTCTGCTGACACGCAAAGCAGCTTCAACTGTTGCTTTAAGCCATGGCCAAGAGCTGCAGTTGATGCATACAAAAAAAAAAAGAACTCGTTTTGTTTTTTTGCTCTCGGTCAATTTTTAATACCCTGAATGCCAAATGGAAAGTGTACTTTGCATTTGAAATAATAATAAAAAAAAACAACTATAAAGTTGTAATAAAGTTTTTTTCAAAATTAAAATTTCTCGTTTAACGCTATTGTAAGTCTGAAAGTTGTTAAGGACCTTAGGGCATAGCTTCTGTAGATAAGCAACTTTTCTATAAGTCATTCTCTCTTAGAACTTGTTTTAAGAATTTCTTGTAGACATTTTATAAAAGTTTAATAATAGCTTTTTTTTGAGGAGACATTTCAGTCTATAACAGAGATTATAATAATGATATCTAACAATCCAAAAGTTGATTGATAAAAATCACCGCTGAAATTAACTTTTTGTCCTTTAGTTGTCAACATAAAATATATACTATATTTGTTGAAAGATTTGATCAAAAATTTTAAATTTATTGATTAAATGAAATGAATTCTTGCTAAAATTTAAGTCAAATTTATGGCTTTGAGTTCTTGTGACTTGGAAAATATATTTCGAAAATCAATAGTATGTTTTATTACACCCTCTAGAGATTTGACATAACTGAAATAGCTCAGGTTAAAATTAATTGCAAAAACATTTCAGATACATCATCTACGATAAAGGAAATTATTTTTTTCATCTGAAAATTCCAATAAACTTGAAGATAAAGGAACTTTTTTAATGCTCAGTCTCTTTGAATTGCCGTTTATTTCAAGGGCATCTTTCAGTCGTTCAGAATTCACATAACATTTCAACTTGTTATATATGTTTGTGATTTCTTTTTCGCTCAGTTTGGACTGCGCCTTTACGACTTTGTCTTGACCATTTTACATTCGTTTGGTTTGTTTGATTTTTTTGGCTTTATTTTTTATTTTTTTTTGCTTTGGTTTTCGCTTTGGTTTTCTCGAGGACGTTGCCTGAAAACCTGATTTTGCTGTTTAATCTGGTTTGCCTTGGAGGAGACGGCGGTGCTGAAGCTGTAACAACTTGGCTGAGACTTTGACTTGGACTCTCGAGTCCAACTTTGACTGTAGACTGGAGATACTGGGAGACTGGGGACTGCGTCGGCTTTGCCTTTCAGACATCTGCGGCATTTCAAGGTCTGACTCAGCAACAAGGAAGGAAACGTTGTCCACGTTTACGTCTCTTTCTTCAGCTTGTTGTTGTTGTTCTTGCTGTTGTTGTTGTTGCGCCCTTTTTGGAACGCACGTCTGTGGCAGCAACTGAGCCACATTCCAGTTATGGAGTGGCCTTTGCGCCCAGACACACCTAGTTTTTGAGTTCGCATCGAATTGCCTTTGCTTTTGTTTTTTTTTTCCTTTTGTTTTCTTTTATTTTTTTCTTAAGCTTGAGTTTGAGTTTTTGGGTCCTGTCTCCTGTTGCCATGTTTTGCTGGCCAAGTTATTGAACTTTTCGCGACCCTTTTGCAGTTAGCCACGTCTCAAATGCGGCTCAAACAGTTGTTAATCACACATGGTTTACCCTGGACATTACCGCACAACACACATATCAAATATCATTTAACCGCCTCTTTTCTTTCCTCTACCCCTCTCTCTCTCTCTTGGCCAAGTTGGCCTCACTTCAAAGGCCGCCGCACCGCATGACATTACAGGCAAAAGTCAACAACAAAAGTGAAATAATTTAGTTTGATTTACCCCTCAACTACACCACTCTCTGTCTCCCTCTTGTTCTCCCCTTGTCACCACGCTTTTCATACCCATTACTTGTGGTGTAAGAGAGTATACTTTACGCGTTGCAATATGCGTAATAGGGAAAAGAATCTCAAAGCTGTAAGAGATAGAGCAACTAAATTTGGAAAACAAGCTTCTTTAAAGAGATCAAGTTAAAAACGTCTAGCTCTTACATTATAATAACTATTGATTATTATTATATTATATATTATATTATATATTACACTCTTTTTGGCCTTGAACGTTTCCTTTTATTGTGATCAATCTTCCCACTCAATTGCATTAAAATCAGTTAAATACAGCGTTAGTTATGGCTGTTTTAAGTTGAGAGTTTTCTAGTATTAAGCTACAATTAATATATTATTTTATACATTTTAATTTAGTACCGGGTATCTCATAGTCGGGCACTCGTACCAAGCCTTTTAGTAGTTGTTTTTCTGCAGCTTCGCTTTATTTCAAGTAAAGTATTTAAATTATAAACTGGCAGCACATCAAAGCGTTGGCGCTGTCAATGACCTCCCCCCTTCCCTAGAGTGTAAAGACCATGGCTTGAATTACGTTCTAGGCAAAAACAAAAACAAAGGGCCACTTGAGCATAGGACAGAGGGAAGAGGTAGGGGGCTAAAGGGGCATTGAGAGTCCTTTGTAGTGGCACCGAAAACTCTTTTGCGGCAAAAAAAATAAATAAAAAGGTTTCAATTACTTCAGAAAATAACAAAAGCCGACAGCGTTGACTTAGCACAGCTGGCTAAGGGTGGTGCAGTAGGGGCAAGTGAGGGGGTGGGGTAGAAGATGGGGCAAATACTTATTTAATGCACTGTGTCCATTGCAAAAATTCTATTGACCATTTCAGTTTTGGCGCCAATGCCAATAAACATTAAATATTATTGTAATTATGGCCGACGCACCCCAAATGAAGGTGCCACAAAAATGCGCCCAGTTGCATTGCCCCCGCCCTCGTCCACGCCCCCTTGTCTGCCACGCACACACAATCAGAGAGACTATCAGAGTCCAAAGCAGAAGTAAGTGTGCTTTTTATGGGCCCAAAGTCCAAAATGTAAAATGCAAAATCCAAATTGGCATTTGCGATGCATTGCGATGCGAGCCAAAGAAACATTTTCTATGCCATGCCCCATTTGACGCATGAAATGCTTGCCCCATTGAAAGGCGGCAAAATGCAGCGCATAACTCATACGCAGCGTGTGACGGCAGCGCCACGAATACAATTGCCAAGAGGCAAAGATAAAGGGAGAAAGAATTGTGAGGATGCCAAGCGATGATTGTAATAGATTGAAGTTTAGGAGAAAGAATAGGAGAAATATGAAAGAATCAAAAGAATGAATATAAATTGCAATTGTCCTGAAAGAAAGTAAAATATAAAAGGGAAAATAATAAATTGTCTCAAAAGAAAATATTCTTGACAAAATGATAAAATAATTTGATTATATAATACATATTTAAAGATTAGTTACTATCATACAAATATTGATAGTTACTGTTCGATAATTGCAAAAGATAAGCGATTGTCATCACTGTAATACGTACTATCGATACTACATATTTCAATAGTGTCAACATTTCCCAACAATTGAATTATATTTTATAGATATTAAATAACTTAAGAGTATAATTGTCTTTATCTAGAGTTGAAACTATTTTATAACAACTTTAATTTAAAGCAACTTTGAAATATTTCGTTGTCTTTCAAGCTATCGATAGTAGTGTAAGTCGATAAATTTATAAAAAAAAAAACACAATATTTTAAAACCACTTTTAACTTAACTTTACAGTCTAAAAACTCAGAAAGAAAAAAAAAATGGTACACCAAATAAGACCTATAAAACTAATGATTATTGTTAACTCTTGATATCTATAATACAAGAGACAATCGACTGCTAATAAGTTCTTTAAATTTTAACATAACATTGCGAATGTTATCATCCCTCATGTTTTATCTATCTGTATATTTTAGATAATTATTAATCAACTAAAATGTTTAAGTTCCAGCTAATATCTCATTTTGATAATCAACTTTCGGCTGAAATCTCTTTATCTCAAATCGTTTTAGTTAATCTTTAACTTAATAATCTCTTTCCTTAAAGCGTTTTCAAATTTCCCACAACGTTTAGAGCGATTAATGGGCAGCATTTTATCATTTCCATTTCAGTTTCAGTTCAATTTTATCTGAGCTGAAGTGGATTACAAAATGTCCGTTTAGTCACGATATTTGTCACGTGCCAATCGCTCTATCAAAAAAAGTCCGATTACTTAAACTGTCCATCCTTTTGGCTACTTCCCTCCTTAACCCCCTGGCTCTGCTCCAATTACCCCCACGAAAACTAAACGTTGCAACATTTTTGTTTTTGGGGTAATTTTTCAACTATGCTGGATTTTGTTGTTAGGCCTGGTGGCATGCCCCAAACTGGCTTGTCTGACTGATGAGTGGGTCCAGTCAATCCACCTCCCACAATCAATCAGCGCGGGCATTGCAGTCGCCGTTCATGCCACAGACTGTGGCGCATCTTTGCTACAAGGCATTTGGCTACTGCTGCCAGTTGTCAGTTGAAGTTGCAATCGCAGCAAACGTGGCAATTAACTCTTTGATGAATTTACTGCCCCAACGTCGCAGTCGCAGTTGCAGTTGCAGTCACTGCCTCTGTCGCAGTCGCAGTCAATGTCTGTGACTATTAAAAATGGCCACGAAATGCGTTTTTGACTGCAACGGATGCGATGGCCAAACTCGCTGCCTACTTGCAACTCTCAGCTTGCAGCTTGCAACTCCATTCGCGACTCCACAATTATAAAATAACCATCATTTATAATGGTCGTCGTAGTCTCGTCTCTGCCTGTGGCACAACGGAAATGCAGCGACGCGTCGAACTGCGAACTGCAACAACAACAACAACAGCAACATCAACGTGCAACTTTAACTGCCACTGCAACGTGCAACTGCGTGTGGATTTGAAATATTCAGCCAGACATTTAGCGGCGCTTTTGGCTAGCAAAAATAAAGCAAAACAACAACAACAACAAAATAAAAGAATAATAAAAGTAGAAAAACTGTAACCGCCTGCAACTGCCACCAAATGTTGCCGCTGGTGTAGTTGTTGTTATTGTTGCTGCTACAGAAGCTGTTGCTGTTGCTGTTGCAGTTGCAGTTTTTCCGAGTCAGAGAAGCGTTTCAAATTACAGACACCAAATAAGCCGACGCTTCGCTCGGCAGTTGCTGCTAAAGACCTAAAGATTATATATCTCTCCTCCCCCATATTCCCCACCCCTCTCAAAAGTACCCCTACTTGCCTGTCCTGCCCCACCCCCCTCTGGTTGAGTATTCGTTTTGGTTGCCGCCTCCAACGCCGACAATAAAATGCGTGGCAAAATGCAATTGAGAAATTAATTTCTTTCATTCAGACATTCGCATTTGCGCTATAATTAAAACTAATTTGTGTATGCGAATAACAGCAACAACAACTATAACAGCAACAACAACTATAACAACAACAACAACAGCTGCTGCAGCAACAACTGCAACTGCAACAGCAACTGCAGCAACAACACCCATAGCAAACGCCCCAAACAGACACTTGCTTTTGTGTTTGCCACGTTGCAAGTTGCTGTTAATGCACCAAACACACACACACACACACACACTCACATGTCTACACACACACATACATAAATCACACACACTGACAAGAGCAGACAGCTTTCCTCTTGACATCAAATGTTGATGAGCCTCAACCATGTAACATTCAAAGTAAATAGAACCCTAAAACGATGACAAGTCTGAGGGCTCTACTAGAGACAGCTCGACAGCCAGTTACCCTGTAGGATGTGACATGTTGATGCAGGTCAAGAATAAGTCATAGGTAGTTAAGTGGAGTGATCTGTTAGAAATAGCTAGAGATTAAATCAAAAATATGTCTTTATAGGTTTATCTTATTTTTTTTATGAATAATATTATCAACAGATTATTATTGCTATAAATACTAAGGTGTCTTAATATGAGTAAATAAACTTAATACCTCTTATACATAAAACCTTACAACAATAACGAGTCCGTAAGCTATACTGGAGATACCCTGTTAGACAGGTATTTACCCTGTAAAGTTATACGCCATTTATAAATATCATTGAGTTAGAGGCACTGAAAGATCTGACAACTTAAATCAAGAATATTCAAACACATACTTTTATAGGATCTAACTATTATCTAGCCAAGAATACAGGGTATTACTAAACTAGAGTTGTTGAAGGTTCTGCTTCTGAGAGCTTAAACAACTGAGGCGCCGTTAATGGACCAGAAAACACACACACGGTTTAATTGGGCGCAATGAGAAATAACTTAAGTTAATTAACAGAGTTTTCCCCAACAGTTTGTTTGATATGATATTAATTATATACTTCTCTCATGTTATATATTAGTAACTTAAACTAAGTTTTAAGTTTGGAATATCTATGATATCTCACATATCTGATATCTCTGTAATCTATTATATTCAATTACAAATCTATCTTAAGATTCATTCAAAATATATTCCTCTTCAAATTACCCCATTCAATTGGAGCCATGCTTAAAAATCTCTTGGCTTTTAATATAAACCAACACAATACAAAAATCGCAACTGATTTCTATGAAAAAAATCTCAAGAGACTCGTACTCGAACAGTACAGTACAGAACCCAATTAAAAAGCATAAAAAAAAATAAAACAACATAAAAAAACTGAAATCATTGCGCAAAACTTGAAACCGAAACCTTTTCTCTCATCTAGAAATTTGTAACTGCAGACCGTGGGGCATGGGCATATTTGAGGGGCCAAGGGGAAACTGCTGCTCTACTGAGCCGTGCTAATGAGCGTGCCAGGATGGCCAGGATAGGCTTCTCCTGGATAGGCTCGCAGGGCAACGTTGGGTTTTGCTATATGGTACAACATTCAACTCCATCCAGCAAATGAAGTGCCAGAAATGTGAAGAGAAATTGCATAAACCTCTCGACAGACGGAAAATCAACTCGAGTGTGAGACTGTGTGAGAGAGAGAGAGAAACAGGGTAGAGTATAAAAAAAAATTTAACTTTTTTTTTTTAATGCGACTGAGTTCATTAACATCAGCTAAAAACGCTGCCAGGTGCCAGTGACTATCAAACTGTGGCAGCTCCCCGAGCGCCTACTTACTGCAGTCTCTACAGTAATGAGGGGTGAAGAAAGGGGAGAAGGGACCGAGGGGAGATGGGACTAAGGGGGAGAAGTAGGAGAAGTTGCCACTGCCGTTGGCATATCTACCCCAAGCACTGGTAAATCTAAATGACTTTATTGCTTTTTTTTTGTTTTTTTTTTGCAACTCTCAACTCAACATATTTGTGTGTGTTTGTTTTATTTTTCTGCTGCCTCTTCTTCTTCTACTGCTGCTGCTGCTGCTTCTTCTTCTTCTTGCTGTTCCACTCCAGCGCAAACTTTCATTTGAAATTCCGCAAGGATTCAGCACAAAATGCGGCATAAAATCAGGAGCGAAAAAAAAAACAAAAACCAAGTGAAGGATTGCAGGCAATGCAAATACATTCTCAAAAAAAAGTAAAAATATAAACAGAAATATGCTCTAGTTGTTTATGAACGACTAGTAGTTATCCTGTAGTTGGGTTTATGTATAAAAATAAATTAAAGAAACTAGTGCGGGGTTGGAATTCTAGTTTAAATCTGTATTATTTTGTGTTTCAAAAAGTAACAACAGAAAATATAAATATTTTACAAAGTTAATCAATATGATATAATTAAATTACTGTCGTAAGTAAATATCTCATTAAAAATTTGTTATTCTAAAGGTAAATTCCTCCCATGAAGGGATTTTGTTATCTTATCGGCAGGTTTACATATCTATCTTGTAAGTAATCATCAAGATGAGAAAGCGGTCTGCAAAGTCTTCTAAGCTTATCACTTACTAATATTTGCGCAATTCGATGGTGTCCTACAACTGTGGTCATATTAACAGGGTATACCGAATGAAAAGAATTGCAGCACATATTTTTGTAATACAAACCACAATGCTGCTTCAAGTAGATGGGCGGCAAGAGGGCGTGGTCGTGCATAGGGTAGCCTTTAAATGCCAGAAAATTGCATGCGCTTGGAAAAATTTAATTAGACAACTGAGCAGAAAAATCATGAGGGAAAAACAACAGCTAAAGTTGCGGTTTGGGATACACAGCGAGATAGAGAGAGAGAGAGGGAGACAGGGGAAGAAAGTGAGAGAGAAAGAAGATTTAACTGACTGCACTGTGGCATGTGGCATGTGGCAACGATAAGAAGCAAGTAAAGCCGAAGGATATTGTGAAGTGTGCATTGTGCATGTCGTTTCAAGGGTAACCCCAAATGTCAGGGAGAAACAATGGATTTTTGAAGGAAATGTGGGAAATGTGGAGTTTTCCAGGCTATTGTTTGTTCTGAAAAGCTTCGGTGCTTAGGACGGAGGGTGCTGCGGGGGAAAATTGAGGGCAAACAAGGGGCATATTAATTGCATTGCATACTTTTGGGCGCACAGCATAGGAAAATCAACTCTTGCAACGCCTTCCCCCTAGCCCCATTCCCATCCCCATTCCCTCGTTGACCCTTCTTGCCACCCTCATATTGTGTGGTGCCCCATTATTAATGAATTAAACTTGACTTTCGGTTCGTTGCTCGCTGCAGCAACAACTTTATAGGGTACGAATAATAGAGTCCAAGTGTAGATACTCTACAAAAAAAAGGCGCTGATATTTATACATTTACATCTACAGAAAGTATGTACTCGAATTTATGTCTATTTAATTTCCTGCTTATAATTCTCAACTGGTTAACGCGAAGTAAATGCTACAACTCACTGAAAATAGTCAAGTTTCTCCCAGTTTTCTGCTATTCAAGTTAAAGTAGGTTTACCCTCAGGATATACCTTTTCATTTAAGAGTGTAGGGTAGAATAGGCTGGGGCTGCTGCTACACAAAAATTTCGCATTAATGTTTTTGGTGGCTGTCAGCGAAACACAGTGAAAATGAGAGAGTAAGTGGGAGAAAGAGAGTGAGTGAGAGTGAGAGGGAAGTAGTTGCTGTGGTTTTCTTATTTTATTTTAATCGGTTTTTACTGTGGCCTGTAGGGTTTTATATTGCGACATCACTTGCTGCCAGGTTCAATGACATTGCAGTCCAAGCCATAAAATGAGATTCCAGTTGGTGTACAATGACGCAACAACAAGAAGAAGAACGACAACAACAACAACAACAACGAGGCACGCCCCAATGTAAAAACCCGCAGCATCACTTCGAGTGCGATTTTCAAGACTCTGTACGTAAAAAATACAAAGGGTCACTCGAATTTGTCAAAAAAAAAGTGCGGTCTATGAACTCCTAGATTTCAGTGACTTTAAGAACTAACAGCATCAAGCAAAGTTTGGAGGCTTTTCATTTACTTTATTTAGATGAAGTTTGTTTTAATCCTACAAATCGTTATCGAAAAGCTAAAAATCTGACTTCAAAAGCAATTTTAGGAATTTTGTTATATATCAGATGTGTCCTGAAAATTTCATCACTATTAAATAATAAACTCTAAAGTTATTCAAGGAACAATCGGTACAGGGTCTGCTACAGTCCAACTCTATCGACTTGGATTTTGCTACTCTTTACTTTATTTTTTTGGGATAGTAGCTTTACTGATCTAGGGATAAGCATGCACCTCTTTCTCTCACTCTTCACCCTCGCACTCTCTCTAATTAAGCTGCCAGTGTGCAATTAAGATGCCAGCTCAAAGTAAGAGAGAGAGGAATAGAAGTAGGGGTACTTCAAGAGGAAGCTGCCCACATCTTTTGCTCAGTCTTGGCCAATTGTGGTTTGGCTAGAATTGCGGATCAGCTGATGGCTGATCATAAAGTTTTAGAGGCCGCCAACGATCTATTGTGACCATCTATGGACATTTGGTCGTTTGCTTTGCTGCGGTTTGAAATAAATCGCATCGCAAATCTCTAAAGAAGGACACACAGTTTTGCGGTTCGAACATTTTCATAAATCGCCACAAAACAAACCGTTCGCTTTATGGCATTTTTGTGCAAAGTTCCATTCTAACTGTACAAGAAAGAGCTTAAACAGTTGTTGCAACGCTAAGAGGCAGCAATAATGGTGCTGGTGGTGGTGCTGCTGGTGGGTCAAGTGGTCAACTGTGGTGCGTTTTCTGAGTCGAACAATGAAAAATGCTAAATGCCAAACACCTTCAAGAGCATTCTCGCATGTCTCGCATGAGACTCCAAAACTGCTAAAGCAAACTGACAGTTTGACAAACATTGCAAGAGCTCTCAAGCTTCCTATTGTCGCTTCTCTCTTTCTCACTTCATACCCCTCTCTCTCTCTCGTTCTTTCTCTCAGTTTTTCACTGTCTGTCAGTCAAGTGCGTCTCACATGTTCTGACAACTTTGACTTAGTCAAAACTCAAGAATCTATAGCATATATCATACTACATTACACTACATAACGTACACTGAAAAAACAAGGCAGCATTTTAAATGAAGAAAATCCATATTAAACATCCTGTTCTTAAAACAAGACTTCTTCAGAAATCTTTAATTCGTAAATATAACCAATTTTTAATTTAGAACATATTTTAAGTACATATGCAAATATGTTCATAAGCTCATCATTTTATTTAAGAAATTTACAAATTTACAAAATATAATTAAATTTTGATAATTATTATCTTTAATATTTGTTAGTTTTGCTTGTAAAATTTTGGTTCTTCACACATTTTTTAGCCCAAAATTCTTAGTTTTAAGTCCAACATTTTAATTGAAGACTCATTTTCTGATCAGTGTATAAAGAGCTCCCTTCTCACTCCTCCCTTCCCCTCTGCCATTCACTGTTACACACAACTGATGTTTCAGCCTGTCAGCCCCTTGGCCAGGGAAAGAGGGAGGCGTGGCATAAACTTATTCGCATGCGCTTGAATTCTCAGGAGTTTCCCAGGAGTTTTCTCAAAATCTTTTTTATTTTGTGTTGTGTTTAAATTTCTTTTTTTTATTTAAATGACATGACATGGTCGAGGCAACATTCACAGCAGCAACAACAACAGCAACTAGCGACGCCCCTGCCACATTTGATGGGCAGTGGGCGTGGCATGGCGTCATATGCCATATGCCAGTCTGATCTTTAGGCCAGGCCCCAAAGATTTTCATTAGGCCAAAAGAACAACAATTTCATGAAAGTTATCAAAGTTCGCTATTGCCTGGCCAATTTACCGTTTCAATCTACCGTTTCTCTCTCTCTCTCTCCTTTCTCACTACCCTTTTTCCTCACTTCATCTCACTGCAAATCATAAATTTTGCTGGCCCAATTGTCGGGCCAATTATGCAGCAAACAAATGGCCCATAATGAAGCTGCAGCCCAAGCTGGCCAAACTGACAAAGTCAACATTTATCTTGGCCATATACGAGTATAGGAACAGAGGAACACAGGAACACAGGAACACAGTAACAACAAAAGCAAAAAAAAAAAGAAAGATAAAATAAAAATAAATAATAAAGGAGTAGAGTCATTCTCCATGTCTTTTAAATGTCATTTAAAAAGTGATAGACTTTCAAATGCCCTGGGCACACGAAATTTTGATCAATAAATCAGAAAATAATAATAAATATAACAATTAAAACGATCGCTGACAAAGAATAATAACAAAAAATACTATTTTTAGAATGAACTTTATTTTATTTCTTTGGACACTGAAACAAACAAAAAATTAAGGGTTTTCTTTTTATTTCGTATATAAGTCAAAGTTATTTACTAACTAAAATAGGTTGACTAAAGTTGATTATAACTCTTTATGTCCCAAGCGAAATAAAGTTTACTTTTTATTAAATAGTTAACAAAGTAAATACATAATAATTGCTAAATTTAAAACTTAGAAAACGTTACAAAAATATCTCAAATCTTTCATTCTTTACCTTAACTTGGCAACAATTGCTACTTTAATTGAAGAAAACTATCAGAGATAAAACTTAATGTACTTAGTAGTTCAAATAGTTAACTAAAAGAAAGTACAGTATAGAGTATCTAGTCTATATAATTAAGTATGGCATCAGAACATAGCAACAAACGAGAACTCTTCAAATCTGGAAAAGCGGAAAAAGCAGAAATTAGCCACATTTAAAGTTGTTTTTTTTTCGACACAAACTGCGCGAGAGTGTAATGATACCCTTAATGTAAGGGTATATTAAATACAATGTTGCGACTGCCACAAATAAATTGTGAATCCTGATCGCCTAGGCGGCTACTTTTCTTGGGATAGCGGACAATGTGGCCAGCCTTAATTGCCATGTTGCGGCAACATGTTGCCGATCAATAAAAGCCACAATCGCAGTGGCTGTGGCAGTGGCAGTGGCAGCAACTGAGAGGCCATGCCACAAGCGGTGGCAGTGGCCCATCAAAGCCATGACCAATGATAATGACAATGCAGTTCCTTGATGCCAAAGTCGATGGCAATGCCGAGGCTCTGAATCCATGATTAATGACAATAAATTTTGATTTTTTTGTTAAGCCAAGCCAAAGAGCTATGCGCTGTGGCAGACAAAGGAGTCGCTTGATTAGCACAGCAGCTGAAGAACAACGCAGGTAAAAGTGGAGGAAAAATTGTGAAAAAATAAGGGGAAAAGCCAAAGGGAAGAAGTTGGATAAATGCGAACAGTCGTAAATTTCAAAAATATTGCACGGCAGCTTGTCATAAAAAATTGCAATGCGGCTGCAATTTGTTGTTGCTGTTGTTAAAAAAAAAAAAAAATAGAAGAAAAAAATGCAGCGCGGCAGAGATTAACATAAAGTCAAGGAAGAGGAAGTTAGAGAGAGAGAGAGAGGAAAAGAGAACGTTGAAGCAAAGAGCTAGACGCATGCAACTTTTGCATCACATTGAAAACTCTGTGGCGGCTGCGCATTGTCTGACTGACGGTCATCATTCAAAACGTCGCACGCTAATTGGACACTAAAATTGCCGAGTGTATGGCCAGCGGGGAAACCAAAGTAGATGAGGGGGAGAGTGGCAGTAGTAGTAGGAAAAGTCCCCCCACATTCCCTCTTCACAAGCTCAGGGCAATGATTTAGTGCGCAACACATTAGCTTTATATTTATTTTACGCGCGGTTTCAATTTCATTTTGTTCGCCGATGCAGCAGCCTAACAACTCCCCCTCCATTCCTCTCTACTCCCCCTCCTCCTCCTTCTCCTCATCCTTCCTTAGTCTGCTCATTAATTATACAGTGGCTCCAAAACATAAACAAAAATGCAACCAGCGAGCCATAGAATGGCCGACAATGGAATTTGTTTTCGACTTCATTAAAGTTGATTTAAATATTTTTCTAAATGCGTTCCCCGACGATGCATTTAATCCCCCCCTCCCCCTTCTGTAACTTCCCTCCCTCTCTTTTGTGTGTGTGTGTTTCTTTTGCTTAGACTTTACTTTACAGTTTTAGTTTAATTGAGTTTCGTTTTTTTATAGTTTTATAACGCTCTCATTTCGCTCAGCCCTATAATTAAATCAGCCATTAATCTAGGCATTTGGATAAGGATGAGGTTGAGGTACTAAGTAAAATTTACTAATTATGTTCAAATGAGAATGAGAAAAAAGAGAACACAAAACACACAACTCGAAAGAGTCTCATTTCACATTTCACAAAGGTGCCATAAAGCCATTTAATGAGAAGGCAATTTGCAGTAGCACCAGGAAATTGTTGAAATATATCTAGATAAGATTCACAAAAATAGTTAATAGAAGAAGGTGAAGCTGAGAAGAATTGTAGCACTAAAGCTAAACAACAATGACAAAACAGAGACGATCTACAAAAATTGGGAAGATCTGCAGAAATAAAGTACGAAGTTTTTACTAAGAACATTGACAAAATTTAATAGGCCTGAGAAGATATAAAGATATAAGTAACATAGAGAAACAAATCTCTCATGTTTTGTATATTACACATAATCTTTGAATCCTGGTGTCGATATCAAAGATATCTAAGAGTTATTTGTAGAGCGAAGATTGAGAAATATTTTCAATATATTACCAATAAATATACTTAATAATAGTTTGTTTCTTCTATATGTATAAATGCTCTAGTTTTGAAGAACGCATATTACTTAAACTATAAAATTAATATGTATTCCCAAACTTGCCAAGGATCTCTATGGAAATCATTCTTATATAATAACTTATATAATAACTCTTATATATAACTTAAAGATTCTTTTCAGACTTCAATTTATTTACCTTTATTTTAGTAGCTTTCTGTTGAGATTCACTTCCGGATTCATCCTAAAATTCGACAAGATTTTCGAAATACAATAAAATACTTTTGCAAGGTATTTTGTAGACATGAGCGAGGCCAGTTGGTTTGTCAGCACTTCCATTTAAATCAGTCAATACTCTGCTTTAGATTCTTTTCAGAATTCGTTTGTTTTTCTTTTCGTTTTTTAAATAATTTAAAAAACATTTTACAAGGTATTTTATAGTCATGAGCGAGGTTTTTTATTTACAGTAGCTTTATTTTAGATCTGTCTTTACTTGTTTGCATTTCTTTTTTTTTTGACTGGCTTTCGCTCTTGCTCTTTTTGCTCACTCTCCCCGTCTTTGTCGCACTTTCTGGCTGCCTGCACCGACAAGATCAGCAACGACAACAACAATAACACGAATTAAAATTGTAAATGTCGCGACTTCTTGGGGATGGCAATGTCGATTCGACTGGCAAACAAGTTTACGATCCCCGCCAGACACAGACACAGAGACATGGGAAGAGGGGGTAGCTGTATTGGAGAGGGAAAGAGGGGGCAAAGCGGACGCCAAGAAATGCAGATGAAGCTGACAGCAACAGTTGACTCTGAGACTCTGTCTCTGACTCTGACTCTGACTCTGAATTTGCCTATGTGTGTGTGTGTGTGTCTCTGGTAGCTAAGTTGCATATGGGTCGCTGCTCCATTTTCCATGGAGCCACATCCTCATCAATTGGCAGGCAACGAGCAACAGCGGGACAACAGCAACAACAGCAACAACATGCGACAATGTCGATCCATGGAGCGATCCCTGCCTGCATAATTGCCAGTCTAAATCAATGGCAATTTCGCGTTGTTGTTGCCAAGCCCCGCAACAACAGCAGCAACAACAACAACAACAACAACAACAGCAGCAGCAGCAGCAACACACATGAAGCTTCATTGTCAACGCCATCGTTGACTTCATCTGCAACTCGTCTGCTCCTCTCTTCCCTCTCTCGTCTTTCAATGCAATCGTCAATATTTGCCATGATCTTATCGTCAACTAAAGTCATGTTGCCTGCCAAGGCTCTCAGTTTGTTGTTGTTGCTGTTGCTGCTGTTGTTGTTGTTGATGCTCGCTTGTTTGGTTGTTTAGTTGTTTGGTGTCTCATCTGGTTGCAGTCGCCACTTGGGCGCAATTATTTTATTTTACACTTGCAATTGGGGACAACACAGCTTGCTCATCACCATGGTTAAGGTGTGTCCCCCACCCAGCTTATTAAAAATACCAATCGAAGCACTCGAAACTAACTACGATTCTTAAACCAAATGATCTAACTTGAATCTAAGTGCCAAATAACAATCTTGAATCGTTTTAAATATCATTTAATAAATAAATATAAAAAGGGAGTCGATGGCCTTAGTTGCTAGCACTCCCTTATACTAGTTATTATATTATCTTTGTATAATAATTAGTCATGTAAATAAATAATAAATATAAAAAGAAGCTAGAAGAGAGAGAAAGTTATGTATTATATAATATACATTGTTTATTAATTTAAATTACTCAATAATTTTTTTTTATATCAAAGTTAATATCCATGCGATAGATTGTATCTTCAACGTTCGAAAAAGATAATTGATCCACAGTTTGTGAAAAATCTAGCACTAAAAGTGGGAATTAATGGAATGGAAATGAAAATATGTTTTAATATTTTGTCAATAAAAGCATAAACAGCTCCGATTTAGCCAAGTAACCAACTGATAAAGAATCATCTTTATGTCTTTCTCTTAAATTCATTACAATATTTCGTATATAATACTTTAATCTTAGAAGAAATTGAATTCCTCTCGTTGTTTCTTTCATTTATTTTCATTAAAAACTTAATTCAGATGAAAATAAATGTTTTTCATTATTTTATTTCAACTTTAGTTCTGTTCTTATTTCATTTGTTTCATTCTCGAAGTCTTTTAATTAAAACTCCAGTTCCTATCATTAAACTGGTCTTTAGCCTTGTTCGTAGGGTATTCAAGCGTCGATCTGGCTAACTTGTCTCTGCTCTGTCTGCTGCACATCATCTTTGGGTGTTGAGTTATGGCAAAAGACCTTGGACTTAAACAGAAGGAGAAGAAGAAGCAACAGCAGAGGCAACAACTGTATTGACTGTACCCCGATCTGCACCCGCACCCAGTTCCTTACTCCCAGCTTTCTTCGTTCCTCTTCCTTTCTCTGTCTTTTGCTACAGTCTTTGGCAATTTGTCACTGCGCCGTCAGCGAGACGACGAGAGGCGTACGCCAAAGGCTGAAGACTGAAGACTGAAGACTGGAGACTCGAGGCTATCGGTAGCTCTTCTGCTGCCAGCATTGAGTTTATTCCTCTTTCTCCTTAACCCCCTTTACCTCGCCTCCCTGTGCCGTGGCAGACTGGCGACTGTTGTTGCCTCTATCACTGACTGCCATCTGCGTACAGTTAAAAAAAGCGACGGCGTCTCCTGCTCCTGCTGGGATGGCGATTGGGAAACTGTGAACCAGTGATGCCAACTGCTGGATACAAAAACAGGACAAACCGAAAAGAAAAAAACGTTAAGAAAAGGATTTTTGAATGTAGAATCAATTTATAGATCGAACTAACATTTTGCCTAAAAAACGATCTGGTTTTGACAAAGTTATGCAAGTTTGAAATCTATTGACCCTTGGCACTAACACTTTTTTCAAGTCAAATTTATGAAAATTACTGAACTGGCAACACTAATGTGGACTGGTGACTGTGAACTGGTGACTGTGAACTGGTGACTGTCAACTGGTGACTGTGGACTGGTGACTGTGGACTAGTGACTGTGGACTGGAGACTGGCGCTCCTTCGACGACTTCTTTATGGCTCTTGATTTTTATGATTTTGCTGTTTAATGGTTCATTTGTGTGCTGCTCTCTTTCTCTCTCCCTCACACACACACACACACTCTCTATCTCCTTTTCGCTGTCTTCCAGTGGCAATCTGTGTGTGTGACCAGCTTCCAGTTTTGTTATCGCCGCGTCTATATCTTTAGCTTTTGTCTGCTACGACCTCTATCCCCTTTGAAACCGCAACGGATTTAAATCCCCTCTGCCATTAAGTCTCCTTGTTTACCAACATAGTCGCCAACTTGGCTTAAGTGTGTGTGTGAGCGTGTGTGTGTGTGTGTGCTGCTCTGGTCTACTGCCTCCTGTCTCCTGCCAACTACATACTTCTCCCCCTCGCCATTCATCTCCTCCTCCTCCTCCATCTGCCTGGCTTAATCTCTGTTGAACATTTTTGAGCATAACGCAGTCCAGTCGCCGCTGCGTCGCCAGCTATGTTTTGGCCAACTTGTTTACCCATCGTTTTGGCCAAGTTACGGCCAAGCGTTCAGTTAACTGCATTGTTTGTTTGCTTCTTGTTGTTTGCATTGTTAGTGCGCGGTTTCTTCCCATTTTCCCCTAATGCTCCCTCCTCTTTTAATGCTTTTGTTTTTGACTCTGCTGATCAGCAAATTTATGTTGCCTACTTTGTGGCTATATAGCTTATGGGTTATTTTTCTGGAGGGACTTAAAATGTATTTGTGTGTCTGATAAAAAATGCTAACTGGCAGTTTAACTTGAAGTTGCAAAATGTTTAATAAATTTAAAGCAACAAAGAGATATCTGAGAATGAATTGAAGATTTTCAATCTTTATCTATGGACTATGGAACTTAGTGTCATCTCGAATACAATCGAATACAATAATCGAATTTTTTGGTATGACGTGCTAAATAAATTTAATAATTTAACAGACCTAACGTTAAGTATGCGAGAAATCTAAAAATAAGTTTAAGATTATTAATAACTGGATATCGACCTAAGTGTCCTCTTAAATGCTCAAATCGATAGTTTGTTATCCTGATTAAATTCAAATATTTAATCGATTTGACCACAAATCTGTCAGACTTGAGTTTTCCGCTACATACTAAGTGGTTAGACAAAAATAACGAATTTAAAACAATAAAATACTTAAAATTATCGTAAAGCTAGATAATCACTCTAATCTGATGATTATAAAATTACTACTTCACTTATGTCCAACATAATCTTTTACCAAAGAATCAAGCAGGCCATGGTCACTTTGATTATCATCATTTATATCGAATGAATGTAATCGTTTTCTTGTCATTGCCAATACCTTCACTGTTTGGCTATTCTAATGAGCTGAAGAAGCTAATGACACCTCATCAGCTTAACCAACGATTAGCTGCCTTGTAAATTTTATGACCAAGAACTTCTTCTCCTTCTTCAACTCCATTCCCCTGACAGTGGCTCTGCTTATTGGCATCTTTCAATGTCCATTTGTTGAACTGCCGCAGTGACACCTTCAGCAATGGGGCAACATAAAGACCAAGTCATGGATGAGAATGAAAATGGGAAAGATGATGAGGATGAGGATGAAGATGGGGTTTAGGCTAAGGCTGTAGAATTTTCAGTGGCGCCGCCTCCATTCAAAATCACTTTATGGCCAAGTCGTCGGGACCATAATTGGCCGCGGTGCCAATCATTTTAACAGCTAGGTAAACACGCAACCCAAAGCCAAACCAAAGACCAACCGAAAGGAAAGCAAACCGAAACCATAACCAAAACCAAAACCAAAGCCAAAGTCAAAAGCAGAACCAGTCGACAGTCCACAGTCGACGCCTGTGCATGTTCCATGTCTCCATGTCTCCAGCAATGTCGCTGATGATAATGCAAAATATGCAGTCAAAGATGCTACCAGTTGTCTGACAGTGAGATACACTCAGAGAAAACGTTAGGTAGTTGGTTAAAGCCAATGAAAGCATCCAATATGCACATCAAATCAGTATACAAAAGTAGGTAATAGGACTGAACAGCTCCCACATTTTAGAGGTTTGAAAACGATAAGATATCGTTTAGGTTTCCAGAATGCCTTATAAACAAAAGTTATATTACTGCTCTCCTTTTTTCTTCACATTTAAAACCAATATAAATTGTTCAATATATCGAACTGAATACAAGTTGCTCTACATTTTCTCCAAGTGTGATTTGCTGGCTGCCTGTCTCAATGACAATTGGCGCCATAACCGCGGGGCGTTTTGACTGCGGAGGAATCGAATGGATCGCAAAGATGCTAGAACCGAAGGATCGCCTAGAAACAGGGGTAATGGAAGGAGGGTTGTGATCCTACCGGGCACTTGTTTGTTTATAATTAGCCACTCTCGAAAACGATGCTGGCGAAGCGACAAGACGCGACGCGACGCGACGGACTGAATGGCAATTCAAATTAATGACAGGAGGCTACTTGCTACTGGTTTTCCAGCATCTATTTTTATGGCCGATCAATTTTCTAATAACTGCACTACAACACAAAGAACCACAGACAATCAGTGTTGTCAGAATTTGTCAAGATTAAATACGTTAGACTTGACAGCTAAATATAGAAGAAAAATAAAGTAGTAAGAAAAAATAATTATAAATACATTTCATAATCATTTTTAAACAGTTAAGCTTAAATGAATGTCGGAAAACAAATCTTCAAGTTATCTAAATTAGAGTACAGTCTTTAGACCTTCTAAAGTATTAAGATTTTTATAACACACAATAAAGATTGCCCAAAATTATAGTAAGCTAATACTTTTCGTGTAGTTTGAGTACCTAAAATGGCATCTAAGATTCATTCTGTTAATCGTCTATAAATTCAGTTAAAATTTATCTTAACTATAAACATTGATAAATTTAAAAATATGCTAGATCTAGCAATAAATAAGCTAAGTTGGCAAACACTAATTCTTCCTTTCTCTCTCTTCTTTTACTCCTTCTTGTGCAGGCGGAAATGCTGATGGAGGACGTATTGCTGGGGCCTTTGGGTTTGGTGGCGCCACAAGCCCCACCAGCAACACATCCGACGTTGCCCGCAAGTTTGAAACATCATCAGCATCATCACCATTCACGTGGTGCGTCTGGTGTTGGTGTTGCTGTTGCCGTTGCTCCTGTTCCTGTTCCTGTCGAGCTGTTGGACATTCCAAGCAAGAAGCACAAGGCACTGGACAACTATCATCCACATTTGGACATACAAAGCTATCAGTTGTTGTACGCCCGTTGCATGCAACAGCAGCAGCAGCAGCAACAACAGCAATTGGAACTTGAGCGGGAGCGGGAACGTGGCAGGGAACGAGAGCGGGAACGTATGGTCACCCAACAGTTGACAAGCAGTGCGTTTCAGCCCTGGAGATCAACAAAGCCACCGCCAGCTGCAATCCTGCATGCCTATGCATTATCCTCGCTGCCATATGCCTGCCAGGAGCCACCAGAGCTACAGAATCCCGAGCGTGTGGTCAGCAGCAAGGATCTAAATCGTTTCGAGCGCTCCTATCAACCCAATGTGGCGTTGGCGCCGCGTAAAAGCATCCTGAGCAAGGAGCGGGACAAGGAGCGTGAACTGGAGCGACAACGTCTCAGGGAGCAGGAGCAACAGCGTGAGCATCGAGATCAACGGGAGCAATTGCAGTTGCACATTAAACAGGAGCGAGCGTCAACACCACCTGCTGTCTTGGAGCAACAAAACGGTGGTGGCAGCAGCAATCACAGCAGCAGCAACCACAGCAACCATAGCAACCATAGCAATCATAGCAACAGCTCCAACAGCAGCTCACCGATGCCCATGACCATGCCCAAACCTGCGCCCGCCCACCTGCCTGCGCCACCGCCACCCCCGCCTAACCACACAACGCCCACAGCAGCGCCACCTGCCGCGCGACACGTGCCACGCAGCCCCGCCGATGAATTCTCCGCGGGCAGCAATGAGATTACCTCCTCCACATCGCCGGTGCCAACACCAACGCCAACAACAACAACAACGCACAATAACATCAACAACAGCAGCAGCAGCAGCAGCAACACTCACATTATTGCCACCGTCAATCAGCATGCCAAGTTATTGCCCACCAGCAGCAATCACCACAGCAACCACAATAACAACACTAACAACAATCACAGCAACGAACCAAGTCGGATTAGGATCAACAAGAATCTAATGATGAGCCAACCGCCTGCAACAGCAACAGCATTAAATGTGGCATTGCAACCACCATTGTTGCCACATCAAAGTGGTGTCTTTTACAAGACGCCAACAACATCAGCGGGTTATTCGCCCACACAGTCTTCCAGCGCTGGTTTAAATCTAAGTACACACTCCTCCAACGTGGTCAGTTCACCTCACGCCAAACAACAGCAGCAACAGCAACAGATCCCTCTGCAGCAGCAACAGTTGCCGATGGCAACGCCGCTGCTGAATGGCAATGGCAATGGCATTGTGAAACCGCATCTAGGTAGTGAATTTGAGTTATCCACGGATACAGATGATGATAGTCTGAATGGAGAGCCCGACAGCAGCGCTATGTTGCCGCCGTGGGAGTTGGCGGTCGAAGCGTTACGAGATACACGGCCCAAGGATCGAGAGCGAGTGTTGCATCTGTTGCAGCGATTGTTGCAGGAGAATCAACAGTATCGTTACAACAATGTGCAGCTCAGTGAACTCTTTCACAAACAAGAGGCGCATATTGTTGAGCTGCGGGAACAACTGCAACGTTGTCGACGACAACTCGAGGCGTTGGACAAACTGCAAGTGGTGCCATTGAAGCAAACAGAGCAAACAATGTTGCGGGAGGAGGATGACGAGGAGATGGAGGAGGAGGAACAGGATTTGGAGGAGGAGGAGGAAGATGAGCATGAAGCGGATAGCAATGAGACGCTTACACAGGATCAGGCCAACAACAACAATAATCACAGCAACCATCACAACAACAACAACAACAACACACAGCTGAAGCTGCTGGCAAATGGATTGCGACGCAGTCCAACACCGCTCAAGGATGAGGAGGAGCCACCAGCAAGCAAGCGTTTAAAGCTGCAACACAAGGAGCAGAGTGAGCACGCTGAGCAAAAGGAGCACGATGAGCAAGAAGAGCCTGAGGAGGAGGAGGAGGAGGAGAGCAGCAGCGACAGCTGCAAGAACAAGTCTGTGCAACAACAAAATGGACATGCCAAAAGTCCAAATCCAAGTGCCGTCAGTCAAAGCGACGAGGAAGAGGAAGATGAGGAAGAAGAGGACCAGGAGCAAGAGGAGGAGGAGGAGGAAGAGCTGGATGATGAGCGTTTGGAGGCAACGGCGCAGGCGCCGCACAGCAGCGCCCTAGCAACACCGCCAACAGCAACCACACCCATTTCACCAGAGTCGGCAGCAACAGCGGGACAATTGTTTGACAGCAGCAATAGCAGCGATGCCTCATCCATGAAAAAGGCACAAATGTCCGCCTGCCAAGCCCTGGCCAAGATTACCAGCAGCAGCAACAACAACAACAACAGCAGCAGTAATAGCAATAGCAACAATAACAGCGAGGAAACAGAGGCAGAGGAGGATGAGGATGAAGAGGCGGAAGTGGAGAATGAGGATGAAGATGACGATGATGAGGAGGAGCAAGAGGCAAGAAATGATGACTCCGATGATGATGAGATGCCGCTGCAGCAGCGACAACATCAGCAACAACAGCAGCAGCAACAGCTGCGACGCCAGCAACGCAACACGACGGCAACAGTAACTGCGACGCCGACAGCAACGACAACGCCAACGCCGACAGCGACGCCTATTTTAATGGCAACAAAGGCAAGCAAGAAGCAGACGCCGCCAACGCCGACGCCAATGATAACAGCAGCAAAAACAGCAACAAACCCCACAGCAACAACAGCAACAACAACGAACTGCGAATTACAAATCAAAAAGGAGATTGTCTAAGCACAACACCCCTCAAACCACCACCCCAATTCTACAATCTAGGGTTGGTTCTCGATAGTTATTTGATATTGTTATATTTTTATTTGAATTGAAAAAAAAGCTGAATTTGTAAATTAGTAAAATTGGAAAAGAACATATTAGTTTTGACATCAAATTAAATTAAATATCATACAGTTTTTAATTTAACAATCTTTCTCAATATCGTTATCGCAATACCGTTTAGGTTTTCAATTTTTTTTTTCATATACATATAATGTAAACGTAATGTAAACAAAAATAGTTTATTCAAAAAATTATGTAACTATCGATAACCATCATCCCTACCACAAATTCAGCCTTGATCGCATCGCAATTAACCGTTAGCCAATAGAAAGTATAGTCGTCTCTTTCACACCCACAGTAAATTTGCTGGAAATTTTGCTAATTAGCTTTAAGCCCTGCCATCCCCCTCGACCCACGTCCCTCTCTCTTCACTAGAGAAACAACAACAAATTGTATGCTCAACGCTTAACGCACATTGAATGCCCTGCACAACAAAAGCAGGGTATACACGACTTGGCACTGAAGTAGAAGCAACGCCTTGTCCCACTTTTCTCAACTTTTACTTTCTACAAACAATTTTTATAGCTTGTTTTGATCTCACGTATAACACAAAATTTGTTAGGCTTCCAAATCGCTGTTCTATAATATTTCTATTTCTATATCTTCTTTATATTATATTTTCTGTATTTCTTCAACTTTGCTGCAGAAATTATCAACATTGAAACCAAAGCTTTAAAAAAAGAAAAGAGATAACAAAAACAAACAAATTAATTTTGTATATTGAGAGACCACAATTTATGCGTGTGTTTTTTTTAATTATTATTTTTTAATTTACTCTTAATTCTAATACTAATTCTAATGCTAACTCTAATTCTAATGGCTAATTCTAATTAGTGTTAATTTGTAAAGTTTAAGGCAACAACAACAAAAACGGAAACTTCGAAGACATTTAAAAGAGGAACTAACTCAAAGCGAGGCTTCAAAATTTTAGCAAATTATTCAACTAATTAAAAATACAAATTAATTTTCTGATTCGTGAAATGATCCGCACAGCGGCAAAGATTCTTTAGGCGTTTCCCCGCCCACTCAATTTAATTAAACCACTTCCCCTCCCTCCTCAAATTTAATTTTTAACTATCTTAATACTTAACTATAATTGTAGCTATTTTATTTTAGTTTAATTCTAACTTTAAGTTGGAAGCAAAAACAAAAAAAGAGAAAGACCGAAAAAGCGAAGAAGCGAGAGCGAAGAGGAGAGGAAAATACACACACAAAATGAGCCCACCACTGAGTAAATAACAAGATAATGAATTGCTAAACAAATCTAAGAAAAACAAAAACGTACTATAAATGTTTTACAACACTGAAAAGTTGCCGCGTTAAATTGAACAAATTTATACAATACGATTAAACAAAAGAACATATATACATTTAAATATAATAGCTGCTACACATATATACAAATGTATATATTAATATATTGCGAGTATGAGTACACTCATCTACATATGTTACAGACATAAAAAAAGATACATACATTAATATTTATTGTAGCTTCTAATTGAACAATTTAATTAATTGTAGTTTTCTGTTTCACTTGTAAGCTTTGCTTTTTGTAGGCATTTAGTTAAATAGTTTATAAACAAACACAACAAAAATGTAATGGAAATTTAAAAAAATTGAAGAAGCATACAAAATGCTAAAACTAGCTTATAGGAAAACAATCTTCTTTGTCTTTGTACCATGTGAATGGCAAATACTCGTAATTGAATTTTGTAAATATCATTTCTGTCGATAAGCATGTGTGTATCGATATCGTATACTCGTATTTATATATATAAATATCGTAACGTACTTTATAATTTCGTTGCCAACATTTTGTGAATTATTGAATTTTATTCTTTGGTATACATACAAAAAAAAAAAAACAAAAACAAAACTAGGATGAAGAATCCGCTGAAAAAGAAGTTGATAGATAGAAACCCCCAAGCCAAGAGCCAAGCGATAGCGCGCACAGATTTCAAAAATCTATAAACTTTTGTTAAACATATTTCATAAATTATTTATGCCTGTGTGTTTTGTACTTTCTAAAAGAAACAGGAAAAGGTAAATCCCATTTCGTTTATTCTCTTAAGTGATTTTCGAAATTATTAAACAAAAAGAAAAACCAACTAAAAAAAAAACAACTTCAAACCAAAATTTAATTAGAATTTAAGAGTCGCCAGCGGAAAACGTGTAAAATTGTATAAATTGATATATATATATAAAAAAAACCCAACATGAATTAAATATGTATGTATATGTATACATACATTTAAAGATTAACAACTTAAATTGTGAGAATTAAGCAAAAAACATAAACAATTGTTATTCAAATTTAAAAAGTTATATAAATTATATGCAAGAAGAAAAAAAACAAACAAAAAATAAACAACAAACAAAACAGAGCGAATTAAAAATTGCTATGCAAAAGTAAATAAAAATAAAAATATTTAAAACAATATGCAAATTGTATTGTACATTAATTTTTTTGTCGATTTTGTGTTTCATTTACGAGAATTTCTACCAATCCCAGAACCAGAACGAGAACAAATCTATACAATGAAAATATGATGAATAACTTAGGATGAGAGTTCAATTTTCATTAACACAAATCAAGCATGAAGGTTAATCAAAACGGTTTTCAGCAATTTTATATTAATGGCCAAATTTTACAAATGAAAATAGTTCATCAGATCAGAGCAGAAAAAAAAGACGAACAGAATTTGCAGTTTTTGTATCATTTTTTGCTAATAACCCAAAGAGATATAAAATAAAACAATCATTTTATTAAACAAAATACATATATTAACAAATTTTATAAAACCGCCTACAAAAGTTGCCCAAAGATCTTTGCCCAGTTTAAGAAATAATATATATATATGAAAATATACATACATATGTATATGAAATCTGCTTATAAACAAACGACTTGAAATTGTTACAATTTATTGAAATTTAAATGTGCAAAGGCTAAGCAACAACAAATTAATGGCATTAGTTATTAACAAATAAGCTACATATACATCAATAACGTAACATAACAATACGAAAACAAATCCGCGTCTTGTCAAATATTATTATGATTATTATTTATTTATGTGACATTCAGAATGCAAATAAAATGTACAAATTGTGGAGCAAATTGGGTAGATTGCGAGTTATTAAGTAGTAGAGGAAAACGGTAAACGAAAACGACAAAACGGAAGTGAAATGCACCCACAAAGCGAATAAAAAGTTTAATCAAATTAAACAGTTAATGAACAAACCAAACAAATTTGACTTCAACGTTTCATATTTAAGTAGTGCAGAAACAAATAAAATATATACAAAAAAAAACAAACGAAAAAATTATTACATATGTAAAGTCAAGATAAAAAAAAAACATCAAAACAAATGGTAAATATTATGCATAATAAATATTTGAACAATAAAATAACAAAAAGCATCTTTTTTAATTCACATTTCTGATTAAAATATTAATCTTTAAATGAATATTCGCTTTTAATAAATAACAGCAGGAATATTCCGAATGCCTCAGAAATTTTCAGTTTGCTTCAAGTTTATTTGAAGGAACTAGGGAACTACCAAAACGAAAGATATTTTAAAAGAATCCGCTTGATTTTCTCTAATTTCGAATTAAATTGGTTTACTTAAAATATAGCTTATTAATGTTCAATTTAGAAAATGTTTTAACATTTTAAATTGCGCGCCAAACACCCAAAAAACCTTACATGTATTTACTAACTCTCAGAAGATGGCGCTATATTGGATAGTTGTCGTCTTGGAAATGTACCGTCACTGAAGTTTAACATTTCCGCGCTAGGTGGAGCTCCTCTTTTTAAGTCTGTTTTGCAAAACGTATATGCGTCACCTATGGTATTTTTATTAAAGTAGATTCTGATCGACAATCGAATGATTGAAACTATATTTTTGTAATTGTGGCGCGCAGTTTAAACTTATATTACATTTTTCTGTTGTATTATTGAAACAAATTTGTTGTGCAACTAAAGGAAAATTGACTGTGCAGGATCACTTAAAAATATTTTATTATTTTAAAACACAAAACATTTCAGATATTATTTTTCAATAATCAACTCAACCAAAAAAAATATGTTCCAATTCCACTAAGATTTCAGATCTCAGCTCTCTTAAGAAGTGCCGAAGAGAAAAGAGGCGAAATCATAACTACAGAATCCGGTAAAAGGGGGCGAGGGCCAGCCAGTTACCTGCCACAGTCACAGTTTCTCAGACGCTTCTTCTTCAGTCTCGAAGACTACCTGAGTGCGAGATAATCGACCCGCGGCGTGTGCGCATGAATGAAAACGATCTGCTGAGAGTTAATTACACCAAACAAGTGAAAATATGTTTATATTTAAATGGTTAATAAGTTAACATTTGGTTATCTTTAGTTAACTAACCGATTGTGTTGAATTAAAGACAAAGAAATTTAAGAATAGCACCTAGCTAATTATTTTTCAGACTCTTTTGTAGTTTGTGGCGTGGGTTTTTGTGTGTTGACTGAGCATTTTCAGTAGAAACCGGTTTTGCTCTCTTTTGGCCACGCTCCTAAAACGAAGCGATTTGATCCAAACGGAACGTGGAAGTGAAAACATAAACAAAACAGAGAAAAATATTTGCACAAATTCACTCGGAGCAAAACAAACAAAGTTATTTCTAGTAATGAGTACACGTGCACCACAGAGTGATCCCGCTTTGGCTGGACTTCCACAACTAATTGAGGACTTGCAGCGCTTGTGCGAAGATCAGGACAGTGCCGATGTGGTCTTCATATGTGGCCGAGATGATGAAAAAATCTACGCGCACCGAAGCATCCTTATGGCCCGGTGAGTTAATTGTCTGAAACCCGATTTGTCTCGCTGACCATTTATGGCAAATCACACTTGGAACTGTGTGGCATGTGTGGCATCAGCACGTGCTACTCATTCAATTGATTACTTAATTACGGATTATTTGCAATTCTAGTTGCAAGAGCTTTAAGACTGCTAAGCGAGGGGAAGTCTGTCGAATTCCCATTCCAGGCTGCACAGTTTCACCGGCAGCCCCTGGAACTGGGACACCTACTGCAATACGCTTGCCACATATTAATGCCGAACTATTTCGTCAATTTATACTATATGTCTACACAGCAAAGGTTGGTTACATTTATTGCTATTTCCCTGTGGCTACTTTAAAAACTATTTTTGTCTTTTTTACAGCTTATGCTGCAAGATTACCGCGTTTTTGAAATGTTAACACTGGCTCAAGACATGGGCGTATTTGAACTGCGTGCAGCTTGTGAAGACCATGTTATCTCCACATTGTCTGTGGATAATGCGTGCACATTTCTGACTGCTGTCATGGATATCCATGAGAAAGCCGGTAAGTTACATTTTACATAAACAATTCGAATACACAGGTAAAATTATGTAGTTATAGAAAATGTATTTTTAATTTTCGATTGACGTTTCGCGCCACATCGATTTTAAAATGCAACACTTTTGCCATTCGGCTGTGCGCGTTGAAGTATCGCGTGTTACTGAAAATATCGATGGTTCATTCAACTTATGAATTTATCGATTCCAACAGTGCCATCGATAGGTTGTCTATCGTTTATGCACGTTTCTTCAATTAAAACTCAAATTATGTATGAAAAACTTGTTTAATGGATTTGTTTTTTTAACAACGAGTAGAACTAAGTAGAATTAACTACAACAAGTAGTCAGAGGCCTCACTTTAGGCCTCAATGACCGTAAATGTTGCTCACATATTTGATTGCTCACGTTGCAATCTCTGGCCATAAGTTCGAGAGATAAGGTTCCATGAATCCATGAAGCGATCCATACACAGGGATACGCATTTCTATTGTTTAACAGCAAGGATTCATTAAAAATAAGACTTCTGATTGTAGTATTGAACTGTTTTAGTTACTTACCTGCTCTGAAGCGTCAAGTGATGTTCCGGGTTTGCCAACACACTTTTTAAAGCACTTTGTGGTCATTTGTGTGAGTAATTCCTGGGCATTCGCAACGGCAATCTGTTGCTTCACCTGGTCCATTAACACCTCTTTATCAACGGTTCCTTGCGACATAATTATTTGTTTATTTTGAGAATATACTTTGTAACTTTCTCAAACTGGGACCTTCTGACGCAACCGGTCGGATATCAACTATCGATTGGAGTTGCGTATGTAATCGGGTTTTAATGCGGCCAACGATAGTATCGATAAGCAAGTCTTTGAGCCATCGAAAGAGACGCCGGCTAAAGAAAAAAAATAGAGAAAACGTTTTGCGAAAAATAATTAAACGAAAGACAAATTGAAATAGAAAACGGCAACATGTCTTTCAAGGGCAACCCAAAGGTGCAAAAGGTGATGGTGCAGCCCATCAACCTGATCTTCCGTTACCTGCAAAGTCGTTCACGCGTCCAAGTGTGGCTCTTTGAAAACATTTCGCTGCGCATCGAGGGCCACATTGTTGGATTCGACGAATACATGAACCTGGTGCTGGATGATGCCGAGGAGGTGTATGTAAAGACGCGCCAACGCAAGAATCTTGGACGCATTATGCTGAAGGGAGACAACATAACGCTAATACAGAATGTCAGCCCCTCCAAGGATTAAACTGCACTCCAATACAACCAATGCCTCTGCTAATTACATATAAGTGATTTAATTGTAAACCGAAACCGAAAGTTTATCCAGAATAAAATGCAACAAATTTTATATGAAATTCACGACTTTTAATGGCAATAAAAAAGAAAACTCAGGTGAATCATTTGTATTGCATCTCTGACTAAATTCGTGGCATTTCCCATTGCAGGTGCCAAATGTGCGGCTTCATTTATGGAAAGATGCATCATCTATATTGGAGAGAATGCCGGGGAATGTGTTAAAACCAATTCATTCCTCACACTTACCAAGGAAGCGCTTATCAAAATCATTTCATCGGATTATGTAGGACCACCCACAGTCTATCTAAGTTTGACTATTATTTATTTTCTCCTTATTTCAAATGCAGTTCTGTTTGGAGGAGGAAGAGGTTTGGCGCTGTGTCTTGGCATGGGCCAAGTACCAGGCGGGTGTCACACAACCTACAGCTCATTGGACGGAGGAGGAACGTGCACGGGTCTGTCAGCATTTAAGTGGAGTAATGGGCCATGTGCGCTTACTCCTAATTGATAGCCAGGTGTTTGCCGAAGAAGTTGAACCCACTGGTGCTGTGCCCATGGAATTGTCTTTGGAACGGTATCGATACGCTGCTTTGCATCCCAATAAGCTAGTGGATAACGACAAGAGGCTGCAGCCACGACTTACGGTTAACATGTTCCCAGGCTCGCAAATCTTGCGAAATGACAAGCTGGCATTGCAGAGCATCCTCAATGGATGGTATGGAGGGCCCAAGCAGAGCTGGCGTTTAGTTTTCCGAGCCTCTACACACGGTTATGGGTCTAGTTCCTTTCATCGTTATTGCGATGGCGTTGCACCCTGCATGATTATTGGCCTGGGAGCACATGGAGAGATCAGTGGTGGCTACACAGATGTGGCCTGGGCAAAGACCAGTCGTAAGGGAGGATACTTACACTCGGAACGCGCTTTTCTGTTCATGCTGAATCCACCAAATGGAGAGCAGCCGGTCAAATTTGATATAGTTAAAAAACCTTATGCCATTTGCTATCATCCAGAGTAAGATCAGATTGTCGTCCCCCAAGAACATTAATTAGAAATTCAATCTTTTACAGTTGTGGTCCCATATTTGGTGCTGGTGCCGATTTGCTCATATCCAGCAACTGTAATGTAAACACAGACTCGTACTCCAACTTGCCACACTCCTACGATGGTCCAAGTGCCGCACATCTGACTCTCTTTGGCGATTATAACTTTGCGATCAGCGATTATGAGGTTTACACTCTGGCAGCGACCCACAGCCACAGCCATAGTCAAAACCAAAGCCTGGCTGGAAATGGTCAACCGCCAGGTGTGCCGAGCAAGACAAAGTATGATAGATACTAAGATGCCCCCTAGATACTTAAGCTAGAAGATAGATGTATGTAGATACTCATTCCAGTTCAGCTTTCGGCTGGCAATTAAATTCATTTCCTTGAAAACAACGTACATTGTAATCCCCAAAGCGAGATCGCAAATGGACATGACACCTCACAAGGTAACAACCAGAAATGGAAAGGTAATTAATGATTGTTCTGCATATAAATATAAATGAAAATTTGGCGTCTATTTAGTGGACAGCCAAGTTCTCGGTTGCCAAGAACCAAAATAATTAACTCGTTCCCATTATTCTAAGTAAAGCTGAAAGTATTGGGCGGGTATTCCGGGGTAACTCCAATAGTTTCGCCAAGTGTAGGAAGCTTTTTTGGGGGTTTCACATTAAGAAGAATGTATTAAAAAAAATGTCCAACTTCTTGTAAAGTTTTAATGGGTATAATCGTATCAAAGTATAATTGACATTCATACTATTGTATTGAAATATTTAGAGATATATAAAATACTTAAAAGTTCAATAGTTTTCTGTTAAATTCAACTATTTTGTAGGTTCTTTTTGAACTGTTCTCGCTTGAACTGCCTTATATGGATAGTAAATAAATAAAAAAGAAACTGATTGTATATAAGAAACAAAGAGTGTTATGTGCACTTGAACTTGGGTGTTGGGGTCCACACCTCGTATAACAAACCACAAATGAACCAATAGAGTCTCACACAATTGACAAAGAAAAACAAATGCGTAAATGGCAATTTCAGTTAATTTCGGTTCAGTTAAGTTGAGTTCAGCAACCATAATAGGTCCGTAATACTGACAATGGTTAAGGTATAGTGGAGTATAAAGACAAGGCAGCTAGCCCATAGCCCCAACCACGCCCCTCTCAACACCTGAGGCCCCCTACCTATAGGTGTCTCTATGCTCTGTCTGTCTGTGTGTGCACATGGCGCTGAAGTTGATCTCAACTGGTTTTCAACTACTTTTCAAAATGCTTCTGATAAATTGGTCCACGCTCTAAATTGGTTCTAATTAAAGCGATTTTTTTATGCTTATCGAATCGATCAACGGCTATGGCATCCATGAGTATATTGAAGTATTAGAGTATTAAAGCTTCTATATATACATACTTGGAAGGGGGAAGTGGGGAGTACAGGAATCTGAATTGGTTAAGGAATTGAAACTCAAGCTAGACAATGGCATCAAACAACAAACACTTGATGTTTGGCGTTTTGATTTTATTTAATTTGATTTAATTTTATTTTATTGTGACTGCACAAAAGATTGGCAGTTAAATTTTGTTAACGACTTAAGGCCAATGCTTGAGAGCACATTTCGATAAGGCAGATTTATAGAGTTTGTTGTTATTGCCAATATAATTGTTGTTGTACTTGTATTTAAATTTTTTGACAGGCGACGCTTTTTTTTCCACCAACTGATCAGTTGATCTGTCGATCGGTCGATCATTCGATCGATTGGTCAAAGCCCGAGGGCGCCCAGGCCGCGGCAGGCGCTAGAAGAATGTCATTTAAAGATTTTAAGGTTTTTTTTATGATATTTTTTGTTGATTTCGTTAATTGTCGAGTGGATTAGATAAGTTCAGTAAATTACCAAGAAGTGTTGCCTGCCGCAGATAAAAAGGGAAAGGCAAAAAAACAACTTGGTTGGCGCTTGTTGCTTTTGTCACTATTTGTTCTTGTTCTTGATCTTGATGTGGTTCATGTTGTTGTTGGGGTAAGCTATTTGTTAAACTAGTTATTGCTTGAAACCAATATTCAAATAGTTCATAATGCATATACATAAGTACAGCACAATGCATATAAGAGGGCTGCAAAATAACGATCCTCTTGTAGCAAACTATAATGGGCATCTTTTTCTACACCGAGAATAAATGTCCAATCTGTAGAACAGTCATAAGATACCTGCATAATAACCTTATGCAAAATTAAAAAAGTAAATAAAATTAAACAATCAACTTGAATCTCCACGAATAATGATACTTTCGGTGATGAGTAAGTCATGGCTCAATGGGATCATAAAAAGATGTTAAAAAGTGAATTAAATGAATTGAAATGATTGTTATAAGTCGCATACACATGACTGTTGATATGGATCATACAATCGGAGGTGTATTGAACCAACCCTGGTTGCAACAAATGTGCGATATTTGTTGGGCTTGGTCAGCGTTGTCCGTCATAAAACAAAAGCCTGGTATATATGACCATGGCTTGGTCAACTCTCAAATGGTCAACTGTTCAGCTGGACAGCTGGCCAACCCATTTGCTACAGTTTAGGTTAACTTATTTACATATACATATATATACATGGGTTATACGATATGTATAGGTACCCTTGTAGGTGGTATACCTTTCTAAACGGAAAGATCTGACATTCCAAAGGCAAACTCGTATATTGTAGAGAAATCAATCAGCTCATATTGAATTCATAGTTTTTCCGACTTGAATAAATCAAATCGAGTGAATCACTTTAAACTCGTGCACGTTGCCTAAACAGGAGCTTGGGCTCTGTAGGGCGGATTTCCCTGACACATTCATGTGAAAGATAAGATCATAGCACGTCAGCTGTTTGTTGCAATATCCGTTTCCGTAAATGACTGACAAGCGAATACAAACGAATATACGCAAGTATCTGACTCGATTCTCAACTAGTTGAACCCGCTTAGAGAGAAGATCAGGGGCAGGAGCAGAGAGCAGGGTGAAACGATGATCCAGTTAAGAGGTGCTAATATGCAAAGTGAACTCAAATGAGCTGTTTCAGCTGCTGTGACGTAGACAAAGTCTACGCCCCATCATAATCGTCATCATTATCAACACTAGCTCATCGCCAAATGCACTCGGCATTACAGCAACATTGCTGTGAATCCCCCTTTATTCCCCGAGCTCAGCACCTAAAAGAATGATACGTTGTAATGACTAGATCCAAGTTCTGATCAGAGATTATAAAAAAGAGCGTAATTGAGATAGAGAGCGAGAGAAATACTCTCTTAAGCGGATCGCAAGTGTAACTCAACTGCTCTTCACAACCTGTTTTTAAAGCCCACTTTAAAAATACTTTTGCTTTTCATTGCCTTCAAGACGACGACGATTTTGTTTGGTGATTAATATGCGCTTTTCGAAAATGAAACAAACAAGTCGCCAAATGGAACAGAAACTGCAGTATTCGAGTCGACCCATCCATTGACCTAGGTCAAAAAAGGTCTAACAAATTCCCTTATTATTACAGCATATTAAAATTATTCGACCCTTCTTAGACGGAGATTATATGAAGAGTGAGCATAATCTAAATATAAATACTTTTAAAATTTAACATTTATGTCATTAATAAGAATCCAGTTTTATGCAAACTCTCTATTCCAGATATTTATAAAAGTTCCCTAACTCAGCTGAATCTGAAACTAAATTGTGAATTAATATAATTTAAATATAAATATAAATATTTCTATAATTCTAGATTATTATCATTACAGAATATTAAAATTTTAGTCAACCGCATTTTATGTAAAAATTAAAGATTCGGAAATACACTTAAAGATTTCCATATTTTTATATCCATATATTTTAGCATATTGAGAGGGTATACAGAGTTCATTAGGTTGTATAGTTATTTTTTTCCGGTTTTGTTTTATTTTTCGTTTTACCATTCAAAAAAAACTTACGCTCACTCTTTGAGCAGCAGCTGGGAGCAACTGTTGTTTTATTTATTTATTTTTTTTTGCTTCAAGTCAGTTTTGAGTTTTGAGGCTTGTTGAAACATTTTTCCCATTAAGTTTTTTAAAGGCGCACGCCGAGAACAGCTCAGTCTCGATTGTCAGCTTGTCGTGAATGGTTTTTTAGCACAAGAGTCGCGGGTCCGAGTTGCCAACTGCCAACTGAAAATTGCCGTGCAAGTTATTAACACGACACACGGCACCTTAATAACAACAACAACAACTACAGTAATAATAATAACAACAAAAACATTTGCACATATTTATATACTACATAGCTCGCAAGAGACGTTCGACTTTGTGTGTGTGTGTTCGAGTGTGTGCTTTTGAAATTGTTCTATTGTCTCAAGGGGGAGGAGAGGTCAGTGATTTGCTTTTGCATAAATCATTTTAAGCGCGCCTCTAACTCTGATTTCGGCTCTGATTCAAGTTCTAGTTCCAGTTCTGATTCTGATTCTAATTCTAATTCTAGTTTTTTTTTAATTGCTCTTAATGCTAAAGTTCTGTTATGTTATGTAGGCTAGCCAGCAAGTTCGTTGCCTAAGTCATTCGTATCATGCACTGACAAAATATTTCAATTCAATTTACGTAACTCGCACTCGTCTCGTCTCGACTCGTTTTGTTCCGTCGTCGACTCGTCTTGATTTAATTTACTCATGGCACTGGCCAACTTCTCGCTTCCGTTTGGAGCACTCGCTCAGCCGTGGGGCGCCACATTGGCCCCCTTGCACCCCATCCATCAGTTGGCCAGCAATACAAACAATTTGCTATATTCGCCCGCCGACCATCAGCAACCGCAAACTCCCTCCGATGCGGCACCCCTCAATTCCGATTACTACAAAAATAATCCCTATGGCACTCCGGCACTGCATCAACAACAGGATCAGCAGCAGCAACAACCACAGCCTCCACCGGGCTATCCGTATAGTGGAAGCAGGCGCAAGCAGGGCAGTGCCTATTTACCACCGACGGGTGGAGGAGTTGGAGGAGGAGGAGCTGCCCGCAACTCTGTGTATCACATTCAGCAGCAGCAGACGCAGCAGCAACAACAACACACACAGCAAACCCAAGTGGAGGCCAATGAGAATACCGTCTCGTTTCACAGTTCCAGTGCGAGCAGTTCCGGCCAGAGTCAGAGCACTCTCCAGCTGACACAATCCGCTGGCCGAGGTCCTGCCGAAGGCTCCTACAGTCGTTATCCTGGCCAGGCACCTTCACCACCTGCATCCGCCGTGAAGCAGCAGAAACAATACTACAATGCTCATGGTACTGCAAGTGCCAGTGCCACATTCACCAAGAACAGTGGGAGTTATAGTATTACGGGCTTTGGTAGCAGACAACCGACGCATCCACATCAACAACAGCAGCCACCGCCACCACCATCGTCTCAGACATCTTCGCAGTCGCAACGTGGCAGGCAACAAGGCGGAAGTAAGACGGAGACGCCTGCCTCAATTTATGGCGTTGCACCTCCTGATAATTATCCAGAACGTGCGCCGGGTTTTACCCGTGTCCAGGCGGGTCAAGGGTCAAGGACTCAAGTACACGCCGTGCTCGATTACGATGTAGAGGAAGGTGAGGAGGAGGATGAGGATGATGATGGGGAGTACTACGAGGCCGATGGTCATAATAAAGGTAAGTACAAAAATCTATTATAATAGTATGGGAATATTCATACACTGAGAGAAATAAGAGCTAACAACAGAACTGCAATATGAGTGAAACTTATTAGAAGACTAAACAATATAGAAAGGAATGGAACAACACACCTAAGAAATAATATTTCAGAATTAGGGATTAATCTGAAATTCATAGTTTGTTAGTACTTATCTTAATATATGTATGTATATCTGATTATATATTTAAATTTGTTTATTATCATCAAATATTCTGTTTATAATATTTTCGAAACTATCAACTTTGAACATTTTTAATGCATTTGATTGAAAGTTTTCTTTTTTTCATTGAATATGATTAATTAGACTAAAATGGAAAAAGTCCTAAAGAGTATTATATACATATATGCTTAGGAATTTCTGTAACTATTAGATAAATGCTAACGGATTTAAAGATTTGTATTTTATTGGGATATTCCTGATACGACAAATAATTAAGGAAATTAAAATGGGCGAATTCCTGATCTATGTCTTAATTAATATTCAAAAGAAACATTACATGGTCATGTACTCCTCTGACAATTGGATAATTTCTGAACAATTTAAAGATTTCTGTCTTTTGGTATGATTAAAAAAATATAAAAGAAACATATATTCCCTGATATACTTGTTAATCAGAATAAATAGATGGGATTAATAAATGGTATACGGATTTTTTTTCTACAAGTTCCACTTACATATGCTCATGATATTGATTCCAACATTAATTTCGATTCCGTTTTGAACTTCCAAAGTCATGTTGTCGTTCGTTGTTGTTATTGCTTGTTGTTGTTGTTGTTGCTGTTATGGCACCTTCCATTTGGTGAGTTGTTTGCATGTTGTTTTCTGTGTGTGTCTTTCCAATTGAGAGCAACTTCTGCACATTGCTGCTAAACTGAAACAACAATAATAGTAACAGTATAGGAATAACTAAATACAACTACTACAAGTAGACGGAGCAAGGTCAAAGGTCTACAAACCTCGAGACAAGGTCGAATTTGGACAGTAATGGCCAGTGTTTGACTTTTATAGCTGTCGCTGACTAACACGCAACACGATTTATGTATCAACTGTAGATATTGTTGTTGTTGCAGTTGTCGTTGTTGTTGTCGTTCCTCTTCGTTGTCTTCTTCTTTTTCATTTTCTAATAAACAACTAACAACATGTTAGCGATAGCGACAGTTCCTGCCCTCGTCCAAGACACAAAACTGTCAGCGCATTTGATAATTCACTTTTTTCACTGTTTTTTTTTTGTTATTATTTTTTTAATTTTTTTGGTTTCGCGTGGCGCCTCTTTGTTTCACTTCATCTCAACTCATCTCAATTGTAGCAACCTGCCAAGCCAGACTTCAAGCTCAAGTGCTAGCACGAGGAGTAGGAGGGGATGTGTGTAGGTAGGAGTACAAAATGCGGGCAGGGGGGAGGTATGGGCATATAGTATTATGCAAGAAGTCGGGCCCCATTCAACGCTTGCCTCTCGACTTGCGTTAAATACCGCCGAAAGACGTGCACCACACTGAGAGCAATGTGTATAGGTACACATGTGTATGTATGTATGTGTATATAAGATCAAGTACATATACATATATACATATAGTCGCATTGTTCAAGTCTTTTTAGTTTCACCTCTGTGCATGAAGACGTGAGCTTAAAACAAGTCCATCATGTAATGGTAACTGAAACAGTTACGAGGTACTCTCTGTCTCATTCAAGATGTGCAGGAGAGAGAGAGAGAGAGACAGATAGATAAGATTTAACGAAACGAACGCAACTTAACGAAACTCAAATTCTAAGTATGTGTGACAATCCTTTCCCACGCAGCACATTCCAAAAGGGAAAGGGAAAGCTCACTCAATTCCAGTTTAGCTTAGTTCCGTTAAGTGAGGTTAAGTTAGGTTAAGATCCGGATAAAGGCATTACAAATGCCAAGCATGCAATTCATAAAATTTATATGTCAACTGCAGTTCGATTTGTATGCAGAATTGCAATTTTATACACTCATTTTATTTTATTTTATTTTATTTCTTGTGTCTTGGGTTTTACCATGGCACTGATTAACGCAACTATCCAGTCTGTAGATCTTGTCCTTGCCCATACTCATATCATGAATCATTTACATAGCTCCAGTTTCAATTTACATTTTCACATTTCACATTTTACACTTTACATTTTGCAGACAAGACAAAGAGCCAGATGCCCACTGTAACACCTATACAGGGTCCAATCTATCTGAAGAACGGCAGTGTGCCGGTTGTGCCTTTGTTTTCCTATCCAAAATCAAATAATGGCTCATTCTTGCAGATTCCGGTAAGTACCTCCCCTTCTCAGGCACGCGCGTGTTTTTGTTATTTTTTCTTCTCTTCCTCTCTTCCAATACGATTACGGGTATATCGAGTATATCGATCGTTTGGGTCGATCGATCGAGTTTGCTCATTTGCGGAAATAACTTTGACGATCTCTTGTGTGTTGTGCGTGTATTTCTCTTCTTGTTGTTGTTGTTGTTGCTTTTTTTGCTTTATTTTTTTTTTTTTGGCTGTCTCACGAAGGTCGTGCGAGTTCGTTTCGTTAAGAGGTGTGATGATGATCATTCTCAGATACTGAGAGACTAAAACTCAAAGCATACAAAAAATGCTGGCAATGGAGGGGAGAACCGGGTAGAACAGGGCCCCGAACTCTCGATGGAACGCCACTTTGGTCGCCGCTCTGTGTACGATACGAGTATGCCAGCCTGATGATATGAAACGTATTTTTTTTTATGTCTTATTTTGAGTCATTTTCACACCCTGCTATAAATTGTTATGGGCCCCATTCCAATGCTAATACCAATTATCTCGCTCCCTCTACCACTCACTCTTTCTTCTCTTCTTTTTGTTTGTCTACTCCAGATCTGGTGGACGGCGTTGTCGGTGGCGCTCGGCCTGGATGTGCGAGGGGATGTGATCAAGGGCGTGCCCTGCATTAAGCGATATCATCAGCTGTTCTGCCCCACGGCAGGCAATAGCTATCCCATGTGAGTATTGAAGTACAAAAAAAAAACAAAACAAAAATATAAACTATAACGAAATACCCATTAAATGAGTCTTCGAGTTGTCCTTCAAGTTTAGAAGTAGTTCGTGGTTTTTTGATCTTTAATTTTTTATGATGAAATGTGATTCACGGATTGCAAAGTGGAGTTAATAATTTCACAAAGCTTGTCATATGAAAATGACTTGCTTTTATTTAACATATTAAAGCGGCATTTTTTAATAACTTAATTAGTGCTCAACGTTTTCCACTTACAGATATATTACACATTAGTCATGAATATTTAAGTATCTTTAGAAATAATAATAGCATTGTTATTATGACAGGATTTAAGATAGGAGAGAAAATAAAACAGTATTACAAAAATAACCACTCATTTTATTGCTTGACCTGTGGACACCATAGATTTCTTTTGTTTATTTACATATTTATGATTTATTGTTTCGCTCATAAAGTTTGAGACATGAGCCATATTTTTAATTTGGATGAATAAATTTAACTTTATGGTACACATATTTTCAACCAAAAAAATATGAATATTCTTATGTGGTTTTAAATAGCAATATTAATAAAAGAAAAAAAAACTAAAACATTTTTACTAATTTTATTGCTTGACTAGTAAATACCCTGCATCTCATGTGGTTCTTTATGATTGGCCTGTAAGAATTTAAAGATTTGAGGGGTATTCAAAAACGATTTATGTGGGGAACGTATACTACATTAAAATTTTAAGAAGTTATCTTCATTTATATTTTGTTTTTTTTTTAGAACTTTTAAACTTTAGGCGTGAAATGTATAGTTAATTTAAAGTTTAATTCCATTTAATAAAACAAAAATTTTAATCAATTAAAAATCAGAAATATTGAAATAATTGAAGAATCTCCATAAAATATTTGTAGAATGATATATTGATAATCTGATTCTAATCTATTTTTCTATTTTTTCGCAGTGACAAGATCGAAAGATTCATAGACGATAACAAGGCGTTGATGCGTCGCATGTACGGGGACTTTGAGATGAACATGGAAGGCGGCGGAGGACAGGCGAAGGTGCGGAAGCGTCGATTTATTGATGAGCCGGACATATTTATACCGCCGGGTGCTTATGCCGCCACAGCAGGTGAAGCGGGGGACAGTTACTTCGGGGAGTTGCGAAAGAAGCGACAGGCGGCAGCAGGCGGAGCAAGTAATCGGAATAGAGGAGCCGCCGGAGGCACAAGTAGAGCCAGTACTACGCCGGGTAATGCCAATGGAAACTCCGGCACTGGGCGACTCGATGCTTGTGAATCGAAAATCGAAATTGTAACTCCCTATTGGGCCTCGAATTCAGCTGGTAAAATACGAGCGATTGTCAATACACAGCACTTTGAGCAGGCGATTCATCAGGAAGTCTGCAGGTAAGTAGGTTCTATTGGGATCCCTACATAAGACTAATTTCTTTAATCTATTCCTTTAGCAATACTCAAACTCCGCGCTGTGAGGGAGAATGTGGATGTGAGCAGAAATATAAATGGCATCGATTACTTGCCTACGATCCCGATAACGATTGCAAGGGTATTTTCATGGATTGGTTCCTGTTTCCTTCATGCTGTGTTTGTAGATGTAATCCCTAGGCATGTCCAATAACTAACAAAGGCGAATAAGAATATGAGAAGATGAATAAGAAAATAATACGATATCGATAAAGATTTTTAGAGAAAAGTACGTTGAATGCCACTGAATGTATTTTAGTTGTACTTAAGGTAGACCTAACAATTAAGTTTCTCGTTAGCTCGTAACTCTAGTTAAGTCCAAATTTAAGTTTTAACTTTTATACGAGCCATATCCCATCTACCCATATCGTATGCTATATTTCAGCCTTCATTTGTTATTGTATTGTAATTGTAATTAATTGTAAACCGATTCAACGAAATAAAGATTATTAAACTGTGCAAAAACAAAGTGGTTTCAATAAAAACTTATCAAGGTTTATTGCTAAAGACTTTAATTTGTTAACGATAAAATTGCAGGAAAGAGCTTGTTGCCCTGCCCATAATTTAACAACTGTCATAAACATTTGAGCGTTTATAACTTCCATAGTAATTTAAAATAGTAAAACAGTTTGGTTAATTTATTTAAATTTCCTTCAAAGTCTAGCTCGAATTTTATTTGATATTTGTTGAAAGGCACTTACTTTTTTGCAAATTTAAAATAATCAACTCGAAAGCTCTAATGTCTCTAGACTAACTTTGCGTTTCTCGATGCTGAATAAAATTATGTGTACTTTTAAGGTTAAAGAAACTTATATTATTAGTCATAAAGCACAACTTAATTTTGGATTATTGTAATAGTAGATTATAGATTTTCTTGCAATTATTCCCTAAAAGGATTATCTAAAGCTAAATACAGATTTGTTTTCCGATTTGTCCGGGAAACGAACCACAACTAAGCCCTGTGATGCTTAAAGCTAGCTTTAAGTTGGCTCAGCAAGCTTTAAGTAGTTGCTATAACAATGAGCTTTTGTTTGGCATGCCAACAGCTTCCGTTTATTTATAGCTGAACATCATGAAAAAGCTCTCGTCTGAAATAAGATGAAGTCAATGCAAATATGTAGACGGAAGTCCCCGAACTCAAACCACGAATGCAGCACGAGGACATATGAGCACTTAATATATAATATTTCATATTTTATGAATGTTTATGGCTTTTGTTTTTATTTTCAGTTGTTTCATAAAGCGTTTACATGGTTGCGCTTATAAATGAATTCATTCGTACGCATAACCCAGATGTGTTTCCACATCTCAGACTCTGTCTTTGGGTCTGAATCCGTTTCTTTGGGGTTCATAGTGTGTCTTATATGGTCATAAAAACCCTTGAGATAGAGTTGCCATGCACAACACGTATTCAATCACAGCAATGGCCACACAAAAGTGCGCTATATCAAAAATTTTGGGGCTTGTGGTCGTGCGTGGTATACAAATGGTGCCATTTTCAGGCAAACTCCCAAGCAGCAACAACAACATGAATGATAACAACAATAAGAACAACAACAGGACAACAACAAGAACAGCAACTACTATAACATGAGAGCTTGTTGGCCAGTTGTTGGTAGTTAGTAAACTGGAGAACTACATTATTGACGCCCGGCAATGTCAACAACTTGCAGCCATGACGACAACGACAACGACAACGAGAGTATTAACAACAACAACAAAAGTAACAACATTGAGAAGAGCAACAACACACTGTGAGTTAACCATGAAATTTGCTAAGCAAAAACATTTCACCAGATTCAGTTTTGGGGCGTGCCAGAATGACGCCCACAGCACAGACAATACACACACTTAAAGCACACTCATCACACTCCACACACACAGACTACACAGAAAGAAAAATATCCAGGATATTTAAAATACAACATTGTCAAAAGTTTAATTCATAAACGGTTTTTCAATTCGCAATTCTTAGCTAAGATTTTGATTGTCGGGATTTTCATAAGAATTTAATACTTAAATAGAGACACTCAAAAATAGACCTCTAACCATACTCAAAAATTTGAATAACAAATTCAAATTTGAACAGTTGAAGTTAAGATACCTTAAACTTGAATTTTAGAGTAATCTGTTTTTGTGTTTAGTTATGGTTTCAAAATTATTTTTAAAAATATATTTTTAAATCTTCTCGATTTTTGGACCCGTTTTTTTATCAGTGTATAGTCAAAGAGAATGTGTGTTAGTATTATGACAATGATATGACTGTTGTTATTGTTTTTGTTGCTGTTGCTTTTGCTTTTGCTGTTGTTGCCGCCTCTGCGCGCGCATAAAGTGAAATGTAAAGGAATTCGAGGCATTGGCGACTACTCAAGGATTGCCTTGCCACATGCCGCACGCCGCATGCCACATGCCACACAGCATCCTTGGTAAGTATGGTATTTAATTTGTAGCGCATGTGTAGGACGTCATATTCCCGGCCAACTCCTGTGCCCTGTGTGCTCTTCATTCTGTGTGTTTCTGTGTTCTGTGTTCTGTGTTCTGTGTCATCACGGCCAAAGTGCCACTAAAATCTCGACCGATGCTTTGGCTTTTTGGCTATAAATACAAATGTCTGCACGCAGCTTTGCTTAAAGCTACATTGTTATCCTGGTTCAGCACATCGCACCAGCTCAGCACTAAACAAAAAAAGTGAAAAATAATAGGAAAAAAATAGAAAAAGAGAACAAAAATTAGATAATAATAAGTGGAGAAAATCGTGACGCAGTTAAAAGCTAAAGTCAAGTACAACTAATTCCAGACACAGTGTTATTTTTTTTATTGCCAGTGAGTGAGTCAGCATTGCAAAATTGTTGCAGCTTCCACAAAATCCCAAAATCCACAACTCGTAATTTCGAGTTAAATAAGTGCATTACATTAATATTTATTTATGTGCTATTAGCAACAAATTAATTCATGTAAATTTAAGCTACTAAGCTCTTTTCAAAGTTAAATCCATTTCATGCACAACTGTTTTTCGTACAGTTTAACAGCGCTAAAAAGAAATTGACTATTAAATAATTTTAATTGACATTCTTTAGGATCCTATCAAAATTGATTAGCAATTATTTAAAAAGAAATATTAAATGTTAAATAAATATAATAGTTGCAAATAAATTTCTTGATGGGTGTGTTATTTATCAATAAGTTACATTATTATTATTATTATTAAGTTATATTATTTATTATAGTGACGTTTCACTGTATTATAGTTTACAATTAAATTTCAATTCTGAACTGCATTCTTATACAGTATTTCTTCAATTTATAAAACTCATATCTTTGAGTAGCTGACTATATTAATTATTAGTTTAAGCAATTAGTTATATTCAAATCCAACTGTACTTAATAAACTTTATATACTCGTCTGCTCAGCAAAAGATTTAATTATCCTTATCAACTATTTTCATAATCAGTTTAATAAAAGTTCATTATAGCCGTAAACGACTGTACATTACCAAATATAAGCTTATACTCTGCAAAGGTCTTATTTTACATTATCAACTATTTTAATAATCAGTTTAAGCAGTTCATTATAGTCACGTTCGACTGTACTTTTCTTAATATACTCGTCCCATACTCCTTAGTCATTTAAAAATTCACACACTTTCTTATAAATATGATTGCAGGCAATAAAAACTCGCCGCCAGCAGCACCTGTGACTCAACCACCAATACCAACAACCACAACCACTAACAACAATAAAAACAACAACAATAAAAATAACAACGCTGAGAATGACAAGTGGTAGGAATCAGAGCCAGGCTCAGTTGCAGGCACACAGGTTGCAAGTGTCGCTGCCGTTGCCGTTGCCGTTGCCAATGTTGCTGATTGTGTTGATGTTGCTGCTCCTGGTGGTGCCACCGCAGCCTTGCGAGAGTCGATACTTGCCCACAAGGTCGCATGGCGATGAATTGGATAAGTTGCGTGAGCTGATGCTCCAGGTAAGTAGGTGTCCCCTTACCCACTCCCCTCCCTTAGATACCCACCGTAAATGGATAGCCTGTTGAAAGACCATTAAATATATCATGCATACATATGTGTGTGTTTGCCCTTAACGTATTTTTTTTTGTTTTTGGTGCGTTATTTTTGCGATATAATTAACTAAATGAAAAGAGGCAAAGCGTGGTATTAAGTTGCAATTATGTCGCCAATTATTGAGGTTTTATTTTTCAACGTGCTTTTGTTTTGTTCACCCAGTTGTTGTTATTGTTGTTGTTGTTATTATTGCGGGTTACGGTTACGTCATGGTCCATCAATGAGCATAGCTATAGGGTTACTTACTTCAAGCTACCCCAACTCCAATATGCAGCTCGTCTTCTGACCACATTACTTGTAGATGTTGTTGTTGTTGTTGTTGCTGCTGCTGCTGCTGCTGCGTGTCTGCAACTGTTTCAAAAATATTTTACATATTTCGCAAGATGTTGTTGCTTCTTTTGGTCGTCTTAACCTGCAACTGCCCTCGTGCAACAGTGCAACACAGAGCCTGCTCGGCTACAATCCAATCCAATGGCCAATGGCCAACCTGCTGAGCTTCAAGCTCTCATCTTTGCCAACCTGCGCAATTTCGTACTCATACTTATACTTTGTCCTCTTTTTTTTCTTCTTATTTTTTGTTTGGCATGTATTATTATTTTTTTTGTGCTGAGTTTCCTGTTCTTTTTCGCAACCGAAACACAAAAATGCTGCTCAACCGGGGGGGCAATTTAATGGAAGTTGGATGTGCCGCGCTTCATATCATTTTGCCACTCGATTTTTAGACGCAGCTGCAACTTGCAACTGCAACCATTTGCTAAACTCGGTTATGAGTTGCAAGCAGTTTTCTGTAGCATCCACAACTGCTGTCGCTTAGAGCCTTGTCTTCTCATCTTCTGTCTGTCTCGGAATCTTTGAATCTTTCAATGACAGCTTCAGTAAATTTCTTGATCTGCATCTGCATCTCCATCTGTGTCTGCTTCTGCTTCTGGTTTTGTCTGCGAATCCGTCTGTGAATCTGTGAATGAGTCTGTCTTTATTTTAGGCTTCTCTGGTTCTGTCTCAAGTTTTATACCTAGTTCTGTCATTAGTTCTGCAACTGGTTCGGTCATTAGTTTTGTGAATGGTTCAGTCTTTTGACCTTCTAGGAGTTTTATGTAACTTTGGCACTGTGTGATCTCAAAGTGTTCTCTTTTGATGTCGTAGACTCTATTTTGGGATATAGATTTGATAGGATGATCTACTCTTTTATCTGTCTGATTCAGTCTCTGTATTGCACTCTGTCTATAAGTCGAACTCTGGGTAGGGCCCCCTTTTATTTTGATTACTCTTTTTGTGGCTCCATCTGTATGTTATAATTTTTTGGATCAGTATATGTGCTCCCAACTCTATCTCTGCCCCTATTTCTACCTCTACATTTACCTCTGCTTTAGAGTTTGAGTTGAAAACTAAACTTGAATCTGAGTCATGTTATGGCACTTGGAAATCGATAAACCGCTGACGTGTGACGCTGACAAAGATGCTTTTAGCCAACAGAGACAACAGGCAAATGAGACGCCAGTCGTATTGGCAAAAAAAAAAGACAAAAGTTAAAAAAATACAAGAAAAGAAAGGAAGAAACGAAAAGAAAAATCAAACAAATGAAGCCAAAGAGATGGGGGAGGGAAAAATCAAATGTCAAATAGCAAACGATGACGTCGCTGTTGCTGCTGTTATTTTTGTTGATTTTTTTTGCTGCTGCTGCTGCCGGCAGCATCAACGTTGACGTTGACGTCGACCGCTGACGAAGGTTGACTTTGACTTTACGACGTCACGCTGAAATATAATATGAAAATTCCACTTGTCAGTTGATAGCAATAATGCATTGAACCTGAGTTGGTTCATCATGAGTTGGCAAACAACACAGCTTATTGTTAATTAGCCTGGGGATGTCACATGCTTCACTTAGCGATGGCAAAATGGCAAAATAACAATTTTCCGACTCCATCCTGAAAAGGAAAAGCAGTCACAATTGGGAATTAAGTCTTACAGCAAACGAAAGATTCGGTACATCAAATTCAAAATTGTTTTTATCACTTAAAAAATTAGTTAATTGGAAAATAAGAAACTATAAATTTTTCATTGTTTTGCATATTATTTTAATTGATTCCATTTCCGGTATGATATTAATTTACTCTATGTTATAAAACATATGTAAAATATAACTTATCTAAAGTAAGGTAAAAAAGTTAAATTTATTTGTAAAAAATTTTGCCAACAAGTAATTTAATGTGTTTTTCTTGTTTTTCGCTAAATTAATAATTTAATACTCAAATAAATTGATAATTTTCAACCTTCTAAATTATTTTACTAGGCGTATTTAAGTAATAAATAAGTTCAGGCCCATTTGCAATAACAATTTATTAAAAGTAATTACAACAATCAAATATCAAATTAACATGTCTATAAATAAATAACAAAGTAAACCATAAAAGGTAATACAAATCTGAGGTCAGACAACCAAAATATTCGCTTAATTTAATTGTTCAAAAAATTGTGCCACGATGATTTGATGGAATTTCATACAACTTCACGCTAAATTTAATAATAAATTGTATAAATCATTTTGCACAAATTACCTATTGGTGTCTGACCTTAGCATTACAATTTTTATGGCATCCATGCGATTAGACGAGTCAATAATGCCCTTATGGACTATTGATACTTAATAGTTTATACATATTAGATTCAAGAGAGGGCATTTATTGGCAGACGTGTGGCAACCCTCGTTAAATCATTCACGACCCCTGATGCCCATCACTATCCAGAGACACAGACAATCCAAAAATTCAACAATCCATAAGGCAAAAAAAAAGACTCTTATACAATCACATAACTTTGCACTTAGCAGCAACTCTCAAATTAAACTGTCTAAATGTGAGGACGCTTGCCACATCTGTCTTGGGGTGGATTGAGGGTCTAGAGAGGGGGAGATTGGGGAAGCAAATAGATAGATCTAACCCTCTCAACCAGATGCTATGCGATAACAGACTCTGTTGCTTCCTATTTCAACGTTTAACTGCAATCGTTGCAGTCCAAAAGTTATTAATGACTAAACAAACGTGTGCAAAAGAGATGGCTACATCTAAATAAACAAAAACAAAACAAAAGAAAAATAGCAACAACAACAACAATAATCTTTTAAATTAGCAATAATATAATTACTTGGCGCGAAATTGTTTTAGGTTTTTCTTACGTTCACACATCGTTCGCCAAAACAAAAGAGTTCGAGATGCTAGGGTGGCCTGCCAGAAAGGGAGAGGGGAGATGGTGAGGGAGAGAGAGAGAGGGAGGGAAGTCTGATAATTACACGACAATACCCCCCATTAACACATTTTCAGTCATCATCAACGCTCACAGCGGCAGTTGCCTTCATACAGATATGAAGTCAGCCTCCATCTCCATCTTCATCTCCATCTCCATCTTCAACTCCATCTACGATCTGGGTTTTAGTCCCCTGAAGACAACGTTACAGATCTGTGTAAAGTTCATTCGATTTAATGATCCGCCAAAAACCTGTGACCAAACTTCCCACACGTTCATGGTGCTGATGTTGATGTTGGTGTTGGTGTTGTTGGGGGCGTTTGGTTGCGCTGTATAAATATGCGACTAAGATTTCAACAGATTTTTGAAATAGCTAACAAACTCACAATCTCAGAGATCCGTAACGCAACAATAACAACAATAACAGCAACAATAATAATAACAACTGTACGATGATAATAGTAATAACAACCATAACAACAATAACAATTGCAAGTTTAACTCACTTTTCTTATTTTTTTTCTGCTCATTTTTTTCATTAATTTTCTTGTTGTTTGCAGATTTTGGAGTTGAGCAATGAGGATTCACAAAACCAGCAACAACCTCTTCAACAACCGCTACAACAACAACGCCAAATGCGTATGCACAACGAGGCCAACAATCCACTGACCGGTCAACGTGCCTCAAATGCTGCCTGGCTCCAAAAATTGGGGGCAATGGGCGCACTTGATACGGAGAACGGTTTTGGGCGCTACTAAACATAACGGAATAAATCCAAACCCACTCGTGATGACCCCAAAAACTAAAACAGGAATGCTAAACCATTTTGAAACGCATTCAAACCCATTTCTAAACTAAACTCAAGTTAGTTCCGAATTGAAAATAATCTTTTAATGATATTATATCATTTTTAAACAACACTTTTAAACATATTGGCTTACTTGAAAATCTGACTGCGTTTCGAGAGGGTTTTCCATTGCTGAACAACAGAACTCAACGGTTTTAATGCGATTGCAAACTGAACTTAAAGAACTTAACAGTTCCTATATAAGAACAATAATTTTTAACTTTTACGACTATTCTAAAAAAAAAGAACAAAAAAATCAAAGAAAAATTGAATCAAATTATGATATACTCGTACATATATGTACGTTTCTTGTTTACCTATATATGTATGATGTATGTATATATGATACTCGAAATGTTTTTATATACCCTGTACCCAACTGCACAATTGAAATGGCCAGAAATTTGGCAGTTATAACTTTAGTTAAATGTATGTTTTAAAGTCCGTCTGTTTTTATAAACGCTTTCTTACCACATTCTAAAAACGTAAAGAGTATTTTTTTGATTAATAATAAATTATATAACAAATTTTTGAGATATAGTACTTGCCTTGAACACACATATAGTTTACCATAATCTTTATACAAACTGTAACTTTCCTTACAATCGGATAAAAAATTAAAAAGAAACTGTTTATGAAAGCAACAGCACCTAACGCCACCTGTCGTGCATAGGTTGCAACACATGCACTATGTTTGTAGGTCACTACAAATACTTGTTAGGATATCTGCTAGCTGGGTGCAGGGTATCTTCTAGTCGAGCATACTCGACAGAAAAGTTCTTTCCTTGTTTTTATGTTATTGTATAGTCTTTCGTGTTACTGACTCTATATGTTATATTGTATTGTGGCTGCTTCTTCTGTTGCCATGGCTGAAAAGCAAAAAGTCAATTGTAAATATGTAAACCCCGTCCCTGAAAGCATAAAACTGGAGTTTTAATGTGCCCCAAGGCTGGCCAAATAAATATAAATTACGAGTATATTACTACTTACTTACCAACTACCACAAATTAAAATGCCCGTCGACGCTTCTTCTTCATCCACGACAACATGCAGAAGCTAAAGAAGAAGAAGAAGAAGAAGAAGAAAAGCAACAACACATTTTGGTTTTGGCCTCCACGCAGAGCAAGTTATGTCTGTTTTTCATTAAACTATATATACCTATATATAGCTATATATAGTACTTATAGATATATAGTATGTACTTACCTATATATACAATTTGGGATAACGATGCAGCTCCGTTTATATTCGCGATACAACTACAAATGTACATTTAATTGTTGTTAACTTACGTTATCTTTATCGTTATTACTTATGATCAAAAACAATAAAAATCATTTTCAATGCAATGCCAACAATCGTATTTTGTATTTACCTTTATTTTGTTTCGGGCCTCCTCACGTTAATTAGATCTTTGCCTGCTGATATGGCCATGGGTGGATTGAAGAGGGGGAAAACGGTGGGGAGGAAAACTCTTATGCAATGCACACATGTAATGAAATTTTACATCATCTTCATACAAGCATACATGTAGACCCGTATGCATGTATGTATGTATCTGACAGATACACAGATACAATACTGAGTAGAAGATACAGGTCACATGCCTACCAAGACTCAATTTACTTTCTTTATGACGACGTCTTCAAGTGCAACTCTTGACAAATTAAAACTAACAAGTGGCGATTGCCAACGCACCCACCTTTCAACTGAACCGAGCCCATTAGCATCAGATACAGATACAATATCTGTATCTCTGTCTGTCAGTGTACCTTTACGATTATAAGTGCCTTCCACTCTCTTAAACGGTCCCAAAACTCCAAAAGTTCCGTTGCCATTACCGCTTTTATTTTTTGTAAGCGCATTTAAATTGTTTTTTATGTAAATACAATATTATTTAAATGGTTTTTTTTTCTCGTCTTATTTCGTTTCTGTTACATAAAGTTAAAAAGATACTTAATAATAATTAGTATCTGAGCATGCCAAGGTGTCGATCCAAATGGTGATGCCCCCCATGCGTCTGCAATGGTGAAAGCCGAAAGATTAAACACCATGAGAAAGATGAGAAATGATTTCGGGAACTCGTCGAATGACAGGGAATACGTTCAGTGAATCATGATTGAGCTACCTAAAAGATTAAGATGTAGAATTCAATAGATACATTCAATATGTATGTATATTTATTTTATCTACATCATTATTTATTATTTACTAGGATCTATCCGTATGTGTATCTTAATCTACATTTATATCTAAATTTAAAATAATTAATAAACTACAAAGATACAATACAGGTAAAAGATTTGTAAATATTGATACATACAGTAATATCTATAATACGTCTATGCTTTATCTATTTATATGTCTTTAATTTATAATATATACATATGTATACCTGTATTTGTACATTTATTTATCATTTATTTCTAATCTATCTACAAGATTGATAAATGGATAGACAGATGTATATTGTAAATTAATATATTTTTATCTCTATCTTTATCTTAATTTATATAAATATCCGCCTCATCAATTATTTTTCAATTAAATATTCAATTCAACCCGTTTTAAAGCTTGAGATTGATCATAAAGATGATCCTTAAGTTGGATAAGAGATGATGTTGGGTAACCTACAGCGCCTGATCTAGGAGTAATCAAAATACCTATACCCTAACCAAATGCATCTTCATTCGCTACGTTGTTATTGCTGCTGCTGCTGCTGATGATGATGATGATGGTGAGGGTTTCAAATGTGATAGATGAGAGTTGGAAATTGAGGAAATGCGACGCGCGCCGCAGATGAACAACAAAATCAACAACTGAAAACATGGCCAAAAACACTTGGAATTTGGCTAGCAACATTATAAATGATGCCGTTGAGGAAAAGTGGCGGTTGCAGTTGTGGCTCTTTTATTTGCAGCTGACAACGCTGTTTGTAAGTTGCACATTGCACGTTATTTGATGCAAGTTCCAGTTGCAGTATCGTCCTCGTTCCCGCCTCGGGCTACTACAATGCTGATTTTATTAAATTCCGACTGATAGCTATAGCTCCTTCCTATTTTCAGCAATGCCTCTCAATCGATCGATTGCATTTTGTCGATTATGCGCATATCAATTTCGATCACACCTCAGGACAAAAACGTCTGCTAAACAAAGGTAGTTCCCAAGCAACAGATTGCCCGATCGTGACAACCAAAAAAATGAGAAAGAAAATAAAGAAAAGCCTCTAATAAAAATAAACAAACAAACGTAACTTTTCGCCAATCATAACTTAGATGTACGACTAGAAAGGTGGAGGGAATACGAATTGAAATAATGTCATTGCCGAGCATCAGGCAAAAATCCAAGTTATTGAATAAATCACGAACAAAATAAATTAAAGAAATTCATAGCCAACTATTGCATTATGTCAAAAAAAAAAAAATTGAAATGAAGATGGAAATGACGATGACGATGAAGTTGGAGATGGTATCCCAATAAGACCGTGAAGCTCATTATTAGCTTAACTGTGTACAACTGACTCGGAGACAGAGACAGGGAGAAAGAGAGAGGGTAAAAACAAAAGATTGGAGTGCATGAAGAAATGAAATAATACCAACATCAGTCCAGTTACAGTTGAGTCCAGTTGCCCCCCTTTCCAGAGTGTGAATCCACATAAACATCCACATCCACATTCATTGAAATTGAAAGTGAGTCGTGCCACACGATCCGAACAGGCACAACGATGAAACGATGATGCGATCCTCCAAACCAAAATGATTAAAATACTTGCTCGTTATAGTAATATAACAAATACAAAGGCAAAGACAATACCACAACAAAAACACCGAAAGAAAACAACAACTTTAACATAAAAATGAGAAGTACATCAAAATGGTGTAATCATCAAGTAGAACTTAAAATACTCTTGAATTTTCAAACTATGAACTATGCAAGATTTTATAAGTCCTTCCAAAATAGTGTACCAAATTGAATATAGTAAACATTATTTAAACATTAATAATATAATAATAAGTTTATCCAACATTTCAAGTTTAAAGATGAGGATGAGTACTTACAGGAAAAAACTATGTTTACTGAACAATTAATAAATAAATACTTTTTGAATAGTTACTATACAAATTAGTATTAATAAAACCAATAAATATAAAGTAAAAGTATTAATTATATCATATATTTTAAATATATTATAAAGTAAAACTTTTTTAATTAGACAAGTTATGTTATGTTTTTGAAACAATTTGGTATTACTATCGAAATTATTATTTTAATTTGTTTAGTAGACAGTAAAAAAGATTAAGTATATACTAATTTTACTGAGGAACATATAGTAAGTAAATAACTACAATATAAATAAATATCATTAATTTTAATCTATTAATATATTGTATTAATCTATTGACCCACTTCCTATGGGCATCACACTTAGTGTTTCTTTGAGTTTCTTATGACAGATTAAGATGAAAAACAATAATTATTTATCTTTATAACTTAAGATAATTTGAAATGTTGTATCTATAGGAAGTAGGTCAATTGTTTAATATAATATATAAATACTAATTATAAGCTCAGATATACATTTAAAATTAAAGTCGCTTTTATCTAATCCCAACAGACTCTTTGGTAAGTACAGCAAGGGTATCGAATCAGTTAAAATTAAAAAGGAAAACCAAAAACAAAAAAACTAAGAAATGGTCAGCAACAGAGACATGCGGTCGCAGTCGCAGTCGCAGTCACTGTCGCTGTCGACGTCGACGTCGCTGTCGCAGTCGCAGCTAGGAGCAGCGTCGGCTTGAGCTTGAGCTTCAGCCTCGACTTCAACTTCGACTTCGGCTTCGGCTACAGCTTCGACTTCGGATTGAGCTTAAGCCTCAGTTTCCCCCAGACCCAGATGACTTGCCAGCTGCTGTTGTTGCTCTTTAGGTTTTATTTTTGTTATTGTTATTGTTGCTGCGGCTGAGGTGCTGCTGCTGCTGCTACTGCTGTTGTAGTTGTTATTGTTGCTGTTGTGACTGTTGCTCTTGTTGTTTCGTGTTTTTGTTATTGTTGTGTCTCTTGTTGTTATTGCCGCCGTTTTATACATTTCAATTTCTTCATGGTTATGCGCTCTTTACCAACTGCTGCTGCTGCTGCTGCTGCGGCTTCTTCGTCTGTCGACGTCGACGTCGCTGCTGCTGCTGGCGTCGCTGTTGATTTTTACTTAATTTTTATTTCTCGCCACAGAAGCGGCGCTATAAAAGAAACTGCAACAATCATTGTGGCATGCAGTAAGAGTAAGAGGTTCCGCGTCGAACGAACGAACTCCAACGATTGTCACATTCACATTTTAACGGATATATATACTCAATCTATACTATACTATAATGCAGTCCAATTGTGTGGTATGTGTTGTGATATTAGTGTTTGTGTGTGTGCAACGTTCTTAAATCATTTTGTTATTGTTATGTTCTCGCTCTCTTTCTACGGTGCAGATAGTGCTCGTCTTGGCCAGCGTAGCGTTGGTTGCTGCTCGTCCAGAGCCACCTCGTGACACCTACAGTGCACCACCCTCCAGTAGCTATCAGCCAAGTGGACCCAGTGGGGGCTATGGTGCACCTGCACCACAATATGGACCACCACAACAACCGCCAGTGGTGCACAAGCATGTCTATGTGCATGTGCCACCACCAGAGCCAGAGTACCAGGCTCCCAGGTAAGAATTTCGAATAATATTTAGAAAACATACTTTTAAGTAAGTTCAAAAACCTCAACTTGAGCATAGTCCTTCTGTAGAGCGCAGAAAATTATTTAAAAATATAAATAGGAATTTGTATAAGAGAGATGAACAAAAGTAAAGATCCTACGGTGATTAGGTTAGTTCAAAGTGCTTAGCTATTTGCAAAATCCCTTTAAAGAGCCTGATGATCTTATTTTCTTTCCTTTTTATAAAATGTTTCTTAAGATTTCTTACTCCCTAGTTTTCCAAAATTCCATATTTTGTTTATCCTGAAGTTATGTATAAACATAATGACTGGTCCTTAAGATTCCTTAAATGTCCGATACTATTACAGACTTTGCCTTATTTAAGTCATTGTTCAAATGTTTTTTATTCAATATAAATATAACTCTATAAGCCCTAATTATTATCCTTGATCCTCTAGAAAACATAACGATATTTCTAGATATACTACATTTTTCCAATTTACCTCAAGTGACCTTACTATTACTATTTCGTAATTTTAACTAGCTCCTTAGCAAATTTATTTGAAAAGTTGATCAGTGTAACTAGTTAGTCAGCTCTTTCACTTTACTTTAATAACCATCCCACTAATTTTTTAGTTACGTTTTTATGTTATTCCAAAATGAGTTGAAAATTCTCCCACAATGCATGGGGTACGGCTGTGACACAGGTGGAGTTTTGAATGTATCTACAAGCATAAATAGTTAGTACTTTGTTAATATTTTAGTTGCTAATCTGAACCTACATAAATAGTTAGTACTTTGTTAATAAGTATCTCGATTGCAAAACTCAAATTTAATCATCTAATCTGGCTCAGGGCCCCCCTCTACGAATAGATGATTACCACATTGCGTTTTTTGCATTATCATTTGGGATAGACAGTGAAGGGGAACCCAAATACATGGGATTTATTTGAATTTCAATTTCAATTTTAATGTGCGGCATTTGTCAGGTACATGGTAAATTATTTTATACCCTCGTAAGACTTGGTCTAACTATTATTTTGGAACCTCTCTTTCACACTCAAGTGTTTTGGGATGTGTTTAACAGTTTGTCATTTGTATTGTGTCGTCTTCTTTCAACGCAAGTGAGAGTCGGGTAATCTTAATTACTAGGGGAAAGATATGGTGATGAAGACAGCCAAAGCGTGACTAAAATGTTACCTAAGTTTTACTTTATTCGTAGCGTTTTCAAACTAATTATTGCATTCGTCGTGTTCAGGTGGCCGAGGGACAGGAACACAATTACCATAGAGAGTACACTAATTTATATAAGGCCTGGAGTACAGGGATATATTTGGTAATCGTAATAACGCTGTGGGCGGTAATTGTGACAGCGCGTTATTAGCCAGCTAAACAAGTTTCTCTTGGGTTGGGCTTTTTGTCTTGGAGCTATAATAATTTGCATTGAATGTGACTTACATAAAACCCTTCTCCTTTCTCCTTCTCGCTTGTCGTCTTTCTCATATTAGGAAACCTCTGTATGTGCCGCCACCACAAAAGCACTACAAGATTGTGTTCATCAAGGCACCATCTCCTCCAGCACCAACTGCTCCGATAATTCCCCAGTTCCCACAGAACGAAGAGAAGACTTTGGTCTACGTGCTGGTCAAAAAGCCCGAGGAGCAGCCCGATATTGTCATTCCTACGCCAGCGCCAACGCAGCCCAGCAAGCCCGAGGTCTATTTCATCCGTTACAAGACCCAGAAGGAAGAGACTGGACCCTATCCCAACAGCATTGCTCCTCCTTCGGAATACGGTGCTCCTGCCGCTCCACCAGCTCCTTCCGCACCCAGCAGCTCTTATGGTGCGCCTTCCCACTAGATGGAGTCCTCAGCAAACCCATATCATGGTTTTTCCCAATGAAAGCTACTTCATGGTTTTTGTTTATCTTTTTTTTTGTTTCATTTCAAGAAAAGAAAAAAAAACGACTTAATGTGTGACAAAGTTTACGATCAACGAACATCTCCCCAAATCCCCCTCATTGTTGTTGTTTCTTATGTAATTTTTACCTCTAAACATTCTTTAATAGGCTGTTTGTTTCAATTTGTTTGTGTAATCTTAAGTATATAGTTCTTTAAGCACATGCGTTATAAACATATACATATGCGAATATATATCTCACATTTCCGACTTTACATATATGTAGATATACCCTTACATATATGTGTATATACTCGCACATGATACATTATTCATCGCAAAAGCATTTCAACTAGGCAAATACCTAACAATATTTCAGTAAATTGTTGTTGTTGAGCACAAATATAATGTGTAAAATGTGAATAAGCACAAAAAAGAACAAAAAAATATGAAAAGAAAAAGATTGATACTCAAGTATATATTGTATATGTTTAAATGAATGGATAAAGAGAAATAAAAGTTTAATTATCAGTAAAAATCATCTTTATCATTTTAATTTATGATCATCCTTACATCTATATATATAAAACTCTTTGTCCTGACTGACTCACTCACTGAGTCATCACGCTGTAGGCCAAACGGTTCAAGATATTGAGATGAAATTTTTACACAACATAGCTGAGACATAATTATCGTGCAATAAGACGGGATTTTTTGATATCCCCACTGGAAGGGGCTAAAATGGGGGGTCAAAGGTCAAAATTGCTTAGTATGAAATTTTTTGGTTTTTTGAGCTATCTTAACCAAACTCACAGATTATGTATTTCTTACTCACTGCTACATCCTGAGAAAATTTGGTCAAGATCGGGCCACTATATCATATAGCTGCCATAGGAACAACCAGATGCAAATTAAAACTTTGTATGAAGATCTTTGTTATTTTTTGAGATACGATTCATTAGTGTTGCGACTTTCAAAATCAATTTTCAGTATATGGCATTGTTACTCGCTCTTGCTGCCATAATCCAATTGCAGCGAAAACTTTAAAACAGCGAGCAGCGAAAATGTAAATTCTCTATATTATATAAAGTACTACTTATTACTATTATCTTAAGTCCAACTATAGGGAAAAATTGAATTTACAATTCCCGATTTCTAATTAGAAATGACATAAGGTCTGGCTATAGCTGTGAGAAATGTTTCCTATTTTCACTCCACATTTTTCCCCGAGAGCGAGCGTAGCGAGCCGGGGGTTGGCGAGCGAAGCGAGCAGGAGGCAAACCCCCTAGTAACTCATAAACTGACAGCTGTGAAGTATTGCCAGATGGTGCAAAATGTAACGGAAAGGTGACAGCATTGCCAGTCGTAAGTGACAATTGTTAAGTAACTGTCAGTGAATGTCAGAGTATCTTTAAGGAGAGTATCAAACATAACTAAACTTGTAATGGTGAGTTTGAAAACAGTTTAAGATATTTTGGACTGTCCATTTACTTTTTTATCTGAGATCTTCCTTACGCAACGCTCAAACACTTTCAAAACTCATAGGATATGTATTAACCGGAAATGTGTCATTATTGCCAGTCGTAAATGACAATTTAGTAGCTGCTAGTGTCTTTCAAACTGTATTTTAGGCTCATCTGCCTATCACTAAAATTTATTTGGGACTAAAAATAATAAAAGTGATGATGGTGAATTTAAAATCACTTTCAACCGTCCTTCACTTTAAACTGTGATGATCCTTACATAACCTCATAGACTTTCAAATTGACAGCAGTAAAGTGTTTCCAAATATTGCAAGAAGTAACGGTAACGTGACAGCATTGCCATTGTTAAGTAACAAACTGTAATTTAGGACTCATCTGCCTATCATAAAACTTTAATCGGGATTATCAAACATAATAAAATAATAATGATGGTGTATTTAAAAACAATTTTAAGTACACTTTTCGACATTTCGTAAACAATCTCAAGTATAGTCAAGAGCCTACTTGAGTTTTGCAACTTTAATTGAGACATATTGTCAGCCGGCGACAACAACACTTTTAACTGCTTTTGGGGCTCAGCCTTTTCCCGTTATCGCATCCTGTTCAAAGCCCACCCAAATCCTCCCATATATAGATAGATGCTTTTAAATACACACACTCAACAGGACTCAACTTGGCTGTCAAATGTAAGCGAACTTAAAACACATCGTTTGCATTTTGGGGCCTCTCTAAAGCCCCTTCTCCCCTCTCTATCCCCTACTCCATGCGACACTTAAGTGACGCTTCAGCTTCTCAACTATCGTCGTGAGTGTCTGTGTGCGTGCTTTTTGCTCCTCTTTCTAAGTGTGTGGGTGTGTGTGTGTGTGAGAGTGTGAGTGAGTGCATGGTTTTTTTCTGGCAGTTTGATGTCTACAATATAAACATCATTTGCGTTGTTCCTTTTGTTTTAGTGTCGCTGATTTTGTTTACCTGTGCTTTCTAACGGCACACAGGCAAGAGAGCTTTGTGTGTTCTCTTAGCGCGCGGAAGTCCAAAAGCGAAAGTTCAACCCCAAAGGAAAGTACAGCGCTGCCAACCCAAAATAAACACTCGCTCACTTGTTAGCACGCTCTCTTCTGTCGCGCATGCCTGTTGTGGACTTGCAAAGAGCGTCTATCGTGGCGGCTCTCTCTTTGAAATGGAGCCCACTGAGCGCCTCCTGCGTTCAGTTGCGATTGTAATGCCAACGTTGACGGCACGCAGGTGGCGTTCGCGTCGCGAGTTGTGTTTGAGAAAAATGAAAATGTATTTTCGTTAAAGCCAAAAGCTGAGAATCAAAGCTAACAAAAAAAAAATATATAAATCATGTATAAGCAAATCGAAGAAGCCAAAGCGTCGCAGCCAAAGATGAAATCAACAACCAGAAATTGCCAGTCATAAAAAAAGGGTTTGTTGTGTGTCTTACTTTGTGTTTGTGTGAGTGTGTGTGTGTGTTCTTGTGTTGTGCTAATATTGTTGGCCATACAATGCCATGGCATTCATTCACCCCCAACCCCCCTTACAACACACACCATCATTCACTTTGCCGTTGTTCTTGTTGCTGTTGCTGTCGTTGTTGTCGTTGCGTACAATTAGAAGGCATTGCCAATCGATTTGTGTGAAAAGCCAAAGCTCAAAAGGTGGACGCCAAGGAAGTTAGTGGCATGTAGCAGGTGGCATGAGGGGCATGGGGGCATGTGGCAGGTGCGCGCAGTCTGAAAAATGAAGTTAAAGTTGAAGTTGCCAGTCATCCAGTCAATGTTGGATACGTTGGAGACGTGCCACCAAAAGGGACAATATTAATGAAAGACGTTGCAAAAATGTCACGTTCCCTATTTGAATCCAAATAATGATGTTACGGATAATGATGAAGAAAGTCTTTCAAGAAAAGTTTCCATCATGATAAAACCAACATCAGTAAAACATAAATAAAATATTAAAACACACTTAAATAATTGACAACAACTCAAACGTCATGAATTTCAGCTTATGTTTACATGGCAGAAGTGTCCAAATAATTATGTTGAAGAAAAGTCTCTATCATGATAAAACCTACATTAAATAAACAGAAATAACATTAGTTTATTTTGGTTAACAAAAGTAAAATATTTAAAATCACTAAAATAATTAAAAGCACTTCCAAAATCATGAACTAAAACGTATGTTGACATTGCAAAAATGTTCAAATAATGTCAAAAAATAAGAAATAATGTTTTTACTTTAAAAACCAGTTTAATAACCTTAAATTAAAGCGTACGTTGCAAAAAAAGCTCGTTTCTTATATAAATTTAAATAATGATGAAGAAAGGTCTATCAACAACATTAACTTAACATAAATAAAATATGGCAACTCACTAAATAATTGAGAACAACTTGAAAATGCTGAATTGAAACTAAAGGCAAATTCCCACATTTAATGTGGATGCTACAAGTGAATAAAAGTACTCAAATTCAGTGAATCATGTGAGTGTGATAGTGAATAGTGAACAGTGAATACTGAAGCATATGCCCAATAAACAGATGGTAATAACCATAAAGAGAAAGTGTTATGACCAGAAAGAAAGGACCCCTCTTAACTTGAAACTGTTTCGTCCTTTCGTCGTCCCTTTTGCCAAAATCACAATTTATGACAGAAACTGCGAATGTTGACCATAAAATCTTTGGTACGAGCATAAAACATACAAAGTGGAAGATGTTTATGAGTCCTGACAAGCAAAGGATTCACATCATTCATTCGGATTCTCATGACATTGTAAAGGATTCATAATAACTCGACGATTCCTTCTGTTTCTTCCATTTGATAGGATAGAAACGGAACCCAAAGTGCTTCCAAATATAAACTTCCATAACTATGGAAACTGATAACCGACGACATCCAGCAATGAACACCACCGCCAGCAGCACCACCACAATACCACGCAATGGAGGTTTCTGTGGTGCACTGCAGCGAGCGCCTCCCTCAATTCCACCCGGATTGGCCCGACGCCTTTCCAGTCGCGAATGTTACGGCGTTGGCAAAGTGAAAGTCATGTTAAGGGTCGCCGACAAGATGTCCACCTCGGGTGAACCTCATTTCATGGCGCTGGACAAGAAGAAACGCCAGGTGACCCTCACAGATCCCAAAAATGTTTGTGCCCCTCAAGCCCAGGAACGGGCACCTATGGTAGCTGCCCCCAAAATGTTTGCATTCGATAATTTGTTCAGTGCAGATGATAAACAGGTGAGTGAGAGAATCCATGATTCCCAGACTATATACAGACGATTTTAGAGAGGGCTCTTCAGAAGAGATTATTAGAGTTCCTAGCGATTTTCTTTTCCTTTTATCCAAAAATCGTAGAAGAATAGAGAAAATTGAGAAGATTACAATATCTTACAAGTTTTAGAAAATTAGCAGAGTTATTTATACTGAAACCTACAAACAAAATAATAGAGATAGAGGGTTCTGAAAGAATTGTGTTGCAAAAAGTTAAAAAATAACAACCAAAAATTAGGAGATAAAAAAAAGACTTAGACTGTTACGAGGATTAAGTCTGAATTAACTTAAAAAAAGTAATAGTTCTAGTATCAGCTATGTAATATTAAAATTATTACAGATTATGTTAATTATGACATTTAGAAATAGAGTAAAATAAGAAAATAACCCTGAAAAATAATTAAATGTAAAGCACGTTTTGTACTCAAAGCCTTGATGGTGTCTGTAGTTTTTCAACAAGTTGTATCTATAAATATCAGAATAATTAGTTTAGAATTCTATCTGTACCATATATACAACTTTTTGATATGACTGCCTAACAGTGAACTGGAAAAGATAAGAGCTATTTTTACTCAACAAGTAATTCAAACTTGGGATTAATGCTTTAATACTTAAATATATATTTTATATACAAATTCGTTGTAAGATATTATATAGGGATAACACATTATCAAATCTAAGTAATTATCCCTTTGTAATCTCTCTATATACTCCATCTTTTAGTCGGATGTCTGTGCAGCTGCGTTGAGTGAAGTAATTCCCGCGGTGCTCGAGGGCTCAGATGGCTGTCTGCTGGCCATGGGCTATCCGGGTACGGGTCAACCGCAGACAGTGCTGGGCGATCTGGGATCGGGCGCATTGGGGGCAGCGCCCTGTGCTATTGCCTGGCTATACAAGGGCATCCAGGAGAGGAGGCAGAAGAGCGGGGCAAGATTCTCGGTGCGTGTTAGCGCCGTTGGCGTTAGTGCAACCAAACCGGATGCTCTCTCCACGGATTTGCTCATCTCGCATGCGGCTGGTAAGCATTAAAGATGGAACGTAGAACTTGGAACAACGCCACCTGTTAGCTGCCTGAGGGGGCGTGACAGGCTAATAAATGTGGGCGTGTTGCCATGTAATGTTGCCCCTGGGCCAACTGATGATAATGATGGTTGGGGGGTTTGCGAGAATTGGGGTTTGGGGTTGCGCCCTCCCAATTTGAATAAAGTTAACCTGGCTGCTGCTCCAATGGCTGCTAACTACATAGAGTGGCATTTATTCCCACATAAAACCTAATGCCCTTTTCATTCACTCTCCATGACGCCCGCTCTGACACACAGAATCTGACGACTCCCCGGGGATTTATTTGCGTGACGACTTCCTTGGTGGCCCAACGGAACTACGTGCCCCCACCGCCGAGCGTGCGGCCCTCTTTCTCGACTCGGCCCTCGCCGGACGCTTAAAAAGTTCCGGCGCGGGTTCGAACCCCAACTCCAGCTCCAGCTCCAACACCAATTCCAACTCATCGACACTGGAGTCCGCCCTCATCTTTACGCTGCACGTCTACCAATACAGCCTGTCCCGGAAGGGGGGTGGTAAGTCATAGCATTGTTAAACTTAACTCTCCTTTTTATACCCTTTCAGAGGATATTATAGTTTTCTCCAGAAATATGTAACGCTTTCAAAAAGATGTGACAAATCTTATAAAATATCTATGTCTGTCTGTCTACCCTGTATGAAAAATAGTCTTTAAGATTTAAAGCTCTCTTAATAAAACTTGAGACAGATCCGTATTTGATAATATAGCTGCCATAAAGTCGATAGAGGTATCTTAATCAAACTGACGTATTACTCATTTTTAATAGGCATAAATATCAACTATACCCTATAGCTTGAAAGGCAACAGTTTGTATAAAAATCGAAGTAATATACATATTTAAACAATCTCTACCAATCTTAGAGATTGTATTTAGTTTCATATTTTTCATATTTTTGTCCAGATGCCAAGACTTAATTTAAAGTATTTTCAGAGCTAAATTTATGCATATAAATTCTTTTCCTATTTGGAGAATATCTCATCATATTAGGCTGCAAGGGTATCTTAGCTTCGGCATGACGAAGATATATTTTATTTCTTGTTTCTTTTGCTCCCTTTCCCAATTGTAATCGTAGTCGTAGTCGTAGTCCTCTTCATTGTTGTTGCCACTCAAGTGGCACGCTAAATGTTTCACTAGACGCCAGACCATTAAAGTGTCGCATTTCTCCCCCTTCACTTACATACACATACACCTCCCTCCACACTTACACACACACACTTCATCACACTTTAACACAGTTGCCGGCGGTCGTAGCCGTTTACATATCATCGACTTGGGCGGCTGTGCCAATCGCAACGGGGGTTTGCCTCTCTCCGGAATTGGCAACATACTGTTGGCCATATTGAGCGGGCAAAGGCATCCGCCGCACAAGGACCACCCGTTGACGCCGTTGCTTAAGGATTGCTTGGCACCCATTACCTGCCATGTGGCAATTGTGGCACATGTGCTGCACGAGCAAAGCTATCAGGATGCACTCTCCACCATTCAGATTGCCTCTCGCATTCATCGTTTGAGGCGTCGCAAGCATCGCGTTCCCATGCCCCTTGCTGTGGGTCTTGCACAGGGCTTGAATCCCGGTGCGGGTGGCTCTTCAGCGGGTTCGGGCGCGGATCCATCGAGTTCAGAGATTTCAGCCGACACTGTCATATATATGGGACCCCATGATGATGCCACCGACGGGGAACATCCTCCGGTTTATCTGCCCTCACTTAGCGCTGGAGATAATCGAGGTCTCCTCAGCAAGGCCCTCAAAGGGAGTGGGGCCGAGAAACCAACAGCTCAACCAAAATCCAACTGTGCCAGTCCCTTGATGAAGAAGGCCGCCCTCGAAAAGGGTAAGTACTCTCCATATTCTCCTTTTCACCACCCCAATTCATTAACCTTAGACTTGAAAATGACAAAAGACAAAAGAGAAAAAGTGAAAGAGATGAAAAGCTGAGTCAGCGATTGATGGGAATTGTTTATGAGATTTTAATTGAAATTCCTGAACTCATTAGGTTTTTACACTCCAGGGTATTCAGCATATTTATTCTCTTTGTATGGATTCCGCAAGGACACCACACTAGTATCGATTCATTGAAAAAGATTCATTAATGCTCAGTAATTGTCTATACTACAATAAAGTTGTACATAGAATAATGAAAAAAATACTCAGCAAAATTTACATTTTGCAGTTTTCCCTCCTAGCGAGTAGTATTTTGTAATAGTGGTATTTAAAGAGAAGACATTTAAATAATTAACAAGAAATCATTTGCTATAGTTTTGATTATAAATTGATTTTCTTTTAACGTACACTTACTTAAAGTCAAAGAAAGAAAGAACTTTCTTATTTTTTGTAGTACTTAGCTTCCTAGCTTTCAGGGAGAAAATCAACGCCATATTTTAGGGTCAATTGACAAAGTTTTCATTAAAGATCCGTTCCGTTTTATCCTGTCTTAAATTAGTATAAAATTTGCAATTATTTCTTTCTGGGGGTTAGTTATAACATTCTTTCAGTTCCATTAAGGGTAGCATTTGTCCAAATCAAATATCATTATCCATTTGCCATCTCCATCTTATTTTCTTTAGCCAAAAAGCAACAGCCTACGCTGAATTCCACTGGCAGCCTAAAGCGTCATAACACCACAGGAAATGGTCCTTCCACCTCATCCTCCATGGGAGGTGCCCACAGTACGCTGTCGCATGAGCTGCCACCGCCAGGATCTCCTTTACCGCGACACATGTGCTCCAAGGCATCGAATATGCCCACACCCAAAGGATCTCCATTACGTAGACCACATGGAACAGCACCAGGAGCTGCACTAGAGCAGCTGGAGGCGGGCATGAGGAAGATTACGGAGGAACAATGGATCGATGGACCGCGTGTTTCAAGAGCAAAGGTCGCCGAAGCCCGACATTTAATGAGGGAGGTGAATCATGTGAAGCAATGTGAAACTTGGGTGGATGGCCCCAAATCCCAGTCATGTCGATCCCTCACAGCAGGGAATCTTCCAACTGCTGCCCAAACACAGGGTTATGGCTTTATGGATGCGCACAAAAAGACCATGATTCGGCAATGGGTAGAGAATCAGACCTCACAAGTCTTCCAGTCTACGCCCAGCACAGTCTCCGCCAGCAATTCTCCAACACCACTACACTTGAAACTCTCCCAACTGAAACAAAAGTCGCTGGATCTGCCGGAGAGACCAGCCTTCCAACCAGAAGCATCTTTGGATCTGGCACAGGGCTTTGATAGTCTCCCACAGGATGTGCCTGCAACGGATGGCGACGATCAGGACAGCGGTCCCTCTGAGGTCCCACCAGCTTTGCCGCTCCTCGACGATCCTCTAGGCTCTCGGGACATCTCCCATGACAGTCTGCATCGCATGCTTTCCCGACATGTGTCCCGGGAACAGCTCCATGAGGCTGAACTGGCCGCTAGTCGTGCTTCTTCCCAGCATCCCTCGCAGCGGAGCATCGACTGTGGCCTTCAGGTGACGGAGGAGGAAATTGCACGCACCATGGCCAGGGAAAGGGAAAGAGATCGTGAGAGGGAGCATGCTCATCCTTTGGCTGCACTAAGTCATTGCGATAACTTGTCCTTTGTATCCAGCTTCAACATGGCCTGTGAATCCTTCAGCGAATGCGGAGAACGTGCCAGGTAAGGATTCAAATCCTACAAATCCATTTCAAAATTCGAATATTAGAAGATAAAGTGCTCAATAATAAATCAGATTCATATCAGATCATATATGTAGTAGATCTCGAAAACCTAGTTTATTTAAGAATTCTGCCATGCCGTCTTTCTACACCACAACCCGAAAAAATTACATTTCATTAGCAGTTTTGGCACACGTGATTCATAAAGATCACGTAATATATTCCGAAAAATTCATAATGATCGAATAATAAACAATAAAGTCATTCAAGAAACAATTTTACAAGGCCTTCGCCCAAGACACATAGTCTCTTGAGGTCGCTCTAACGCACTTTAGTTTCTTCTAGCAAAGTTTTACCATCATTTTATCTGAAATACTCTGGAAATATTAGTTAACTATACCTAGGTTCAACTGTAGTTAAAGATTAGCCTTCAATATTTTTTAAACTGATGTGTATTGATTTCTTCTTATATCACTTTTTTCTCCATTTCTTTCTCCTATTCCTTGTGCCCCAATTTCTCTTACTGTAGACATCAATTTGATCAGCTGGCCAGACTGCATGAGATTTTCACCTCACAATTGGCCATGGCGGAGGTAACACCCTCGGCGGCTCTTTATCGCACAGATGTGGGAAGCGTGTTCAGTGAACCCGCCTTTAGATTCAATGTTGGCCAGAGCAGTGTGTGCAGTGAACCTGCTTATCGCCTAACTCCAAGTCCACCGAAGCAGCCCTCGCATAGTCCCAGTCAGGGATCGTTGCCTAGTTTAAACGGCATCATGGAAATCGCTGGCATGGATGATTATGCCTTGCTTCGGCAACCTGATGGCGCCTCCGATCCGAGTCTTCCCAAGAGTGAGAAACGATTTGCACCGCAACACGATGATATCAGTGAGCTGGAAGAGAAGTCCATGGCGACAGCAAAGAGAAGTAACTCCTTGGAAGATGCTCAACACAAGTTGAATGAGATAACCAATATCTTGCCACTTGCGGCACAATCTCGACTGCCGTTGTTGCCACTCAATACCAGCTCAGAGGCCTATGACAGTGGACATGATTCCTCCACGCCAAGAACTTCGAAGCATTCGGGAATCTCAAGGAGAGCAGAGAGCGGTTATCATAGTGTGGCCACTGTGAGAGACTCGGATGAGAGCAGCTTTGCCTCGGGCATGTCAAAGAATCAACGACATCGGATTACCATATCAGGTGGCAACTATCAGAGGCAGGGCAAGAAGAGGCAACGCCATGAGGGTGGCAACAAGGGACTCTGCAATTGGTTGCTCAATCCATTTTCCTGCACCTATCCAGAGACTGAGGGCGAGATCAGCGATTTCTAAAGAGAACGAGAGACAAGGAGAGAGTGTTGTCCCTCTACCCACCAAGAGAGTAAACAGAGCTAGTCCAACATTCAAATGGCCAAAGATTTATATACCACACACACATCATTCACACATATGGAGGACACACACGCTTTGGTGGATCTCAAAAAAAAAAAAAAAAGAATAGAAAAGCAAAGAAAAGATGGAAAGAAAAATGGAAATTTATACAGCGACTGATTAACTTTTACTTGGCGCCGGCAGCCACAATACAATTTTAAAGATAATCGAAAAATCGAATCTAATCTAACCCAACTACCTAATTATACCTTATAACTATGTATGCTATAAAGCAGTCGCCATACACTGACTCATTCACTCACTCATTCACTCAATCACTCATTCACTCACTCACTAATACACGCATAAGTTCAAACGGGGCTTTAAGCATCTTAAGTTGCCAGCTAGCATAATGAAAATACAATTTTATTAGGGGCACTCACGCTACATAATCAAGTTTTTAGAGAAGCTTTATAAAAATAAAGAAAGCAACAAAAATTATACAAAATTTATCAATTTGTATTTTAAGACTCTTCATAATTGAGAGCTGCAGAATTTAAATGTATCGTGAGTACCCCTATTGTATATCTATATATATATATAAATAAACATATGTACTTAATCAGGCCACAATCACTACGACTTTACAAGCAGAAAATATGGAAAAAGAGAGATCCATTATATACATATATCATATATACATACATCTATATATACATACATATTATATATAAAGCTATTTATTGTTTATTTTGAGTTATTTGAAAAAAAAACGGAAAAAAAAGAAGAAGAAAAGATGGAAAGAAAAACGAGAAGAAATTTGTATGCTAAATGTTAAATGTTTGCTTATTCAAACACTTTATTGCCAATTATAAGTTACAAAATGTTTAAATTAATTGTTAGTTAGCTAAAGTTATACATCTACTAAAAAAATCACAAAACGCAAGGACAACAACAACAACAACTTGAAGAGCAAGAAGAAGCAGTAGCAGAACAACAAGAAGAAGAAGAACAAGAACCACTGACTATAAACGGTTTTTTCGATGTAGACAAATGTTAAACATACAATTTTGTTGCCATTTTTGCCTAATAAAACTATGTTACAAAAACGACGAAACGTAAAAAATTCAACAAAAAAAGACATCATAAAATAAAAATTTAAAATATATATAAATATAAATATATTATATATATTTATCAGAGATATAATGTAAGAAGGAGATGGATGAAGCGAATGCAATTTTATGAAGCTAAACTAAACTAATGAATAAACTAATACAAGCATTACTTATATACATTAAATAAATACATACATATGTGCATATGTATGTATTATTATTATATACATTACGCATTCGCAATGGATTAAAAACGCCTGAAAGCATGCAACAGTTTTGCGCGTTTCTCTCATACGATAATAGCTAAATTTTTGCATAAAATCAGCGCGTTATTAACACTTTTATTATCATTATCATTATTATTATTATGCAATAATTTTGTCATTTAACTAATACATTCCTTCATTGCCTTTTTAGTCGCATTCATCAACATTAAACGTAAACATAAAAAACATTAAATTAAACGTTTAAAGACATAAAAAAACAAAACATGAAAATGAATATGAAAATGAGAAAAATATGATAAAGAAAAACCAACACTAATTGTATTGCATTATTATGTATTTCGTATTATTCCAATTATCAAGCGTAGTAATCACCAAGGCTATACTTTAATCACAACCCCGCTCCCCCCGTTTACCCCCCAATCAATTCTTTCAACAAATTGCAACAACATAAGATACATACACATATATATACAATATCATGTATATGATGATGATGATTCGTCGACTTCGACGCTGAAATACAGACTAATTATTTTTTATAATATAAACAAATTGACAGCTGGTTTTATTACAACTGTGTGTGTGTCGTTTTGGGTGTGGGTATGTGTGTGTGTGTAAGCCCTGGGCTGGGTCCTTCCTTGCATCAGTTGGCCAAATAAAGTTGACGTTTTATAGATAGAGACATGTGCGATGCCAGAACATATATCTCAAAGTGCCTACCACCCCCTGGACTGCTCGTAAGTGGAGCAAGGGAGCCGGGGGAGACTAAAGTTGAACAATAAAACAGGCACGAAAAAAAGTGACAACCTTTTTTTCCTGAGGCCGAAACTGCAATACTCTCGAGACAAGTTTTAAGCCAGTTGCTTTTATGACTTGCAGCTATAGAGGAGTAAGTAAGTATAAACAGATTAAAGAAAAGGATAAATAGCGGATGAGCAAATATATTCTTATGCAAATTGATATCGATTTTTATCAGTTATACTCTACAGTAGAAGATAAGATAAAGGACATGTGCAGAATAGTTCAAGAAAATACTGACTTGATAAGTTAAAGAAAGTCTATTTTATAGATAGTCTAAAAGTTTACGGTATCCCCAATTAGTAACTGTGCTTGGTAAGCTTATTAGTTTTACTATATATGTCTTCTTATTTTATGTTATATGCTGAATCTGAATCTACACTTCCTCAGTTTCGCCTGGACCAACTAAATGTAATTGTTGTGTTACCCATAGAAAGAGTATAGCGCAATAAAATGTGTTGGCACCTTCTGGCGAATGCCGCGCTACAATGCGAATACTCGTATAAGTAGAGCTTACACCCCAACCACCCACTACCCCTACCCTTGTCTACATCCACCCCTTCCTCCCCTCCCAATGCCTGCCTGCCCAGTTGCCACCCCGCAGCGATTTTTCTTGTTTGCTGCCTTCGTCTTTTGTCAGCCGCCCTTTTCGTGTACTACGTCGTGTCCTGGAGAAAACGTCGCCGTTTCTTTTTGTACTTTTACAACCCTCTTATCAGGAAAACTTTAAATTTTCGCATTTTCGCAATTCGCAGTTGGCAGTCACAAATGCAAATGTTGCCACGCCCCAACCGCCCACTGCCATAAGACGTTTTCTTCTTGTGTTCGAGTCGCCATATGTTGCCAATTGAGGCGAAAATCGAAAACGCGTCTAAGCGGATTGTTTATGACCCTTACCCCCGGCCCCATACCCTAGATAATGTGGAGAGTGGGGAAAGGAAAAGCAACATTACTTTCTCACTATGGATAAATGGAACTGAAACTGGATAACTTTGGAAACGGGACACTGTCACCTTTTAATTATGGCTCGCAAATTATTTTCGAATTTTTCATCAAGTTGCGGAAATAAATGCTGACTGCAATTTCCCTCAACAGGATGCAAAAAGGATTCGAACCATATTTCTTTTGACACCCACTCCTTCCCCTTAATTTTCCCTTTTTTTCCTGTTTTCCTATTTTAACTCTTTTTTTTTATTCACCAGGTGCCGTCCACTGCTTTGACATGACCTAAAAAAAAAAATTCACACTCACTTCACTTGTCAAGTTGAATAAACCGACAGGAACCCTGCAGAGGGAACTTGCCATAAAATATATGCAGATATATGTATATAGGTTGGAGTATATATTAATATACATAATGTTGTATATATTTTTGTATATAACATATGTATGTACGTTGTACTCATTAAAATATGTTCCACTTGCAATTAGAGTTTGTCATTTGACAGCAGCGGTTAATTCAAACACATATTGTTAACAAGCCCGCATCAAGCTCAATTCTCACAGCTAGGTAATACTTACATACATATAAACCAGACTCTATATATACATGGCACTTGTCTATACACATGTGCGACAGACTCCACTTTAATTAGTGCTCACAAATTGACACTTTTCGGCACAATCCTTTGCAAATTCCAATTGGCACTCGAGTTTATTCGGAATTGCATTTCGCCTTAAATATTTAATACCCTTTAAGCTCCACACCTTGAAAGTGCTCTGATGGACTAGTAAGTATAACATAATTTAGAAAATAGCATATGCTGTAACTAAAACTTCTATATATTAATACACTTTAACTTCACTTAATCCACTCCTTAATATACATTTAAGTAAAAATATTTATATTTGATTATAACAAACATTTTATTTGTTAAAATAATGTTGTTTTCAAAATGAAAAAAAAATGTATTTATTTCTCCTTTACTTAGCTTGAACAAATATTTATTTTAAACTTAAGATCTAACGTTTTCTATTTTAATCAACTTCAGATGACATTAAAAAAGTAACTACAAAATAATAAATTTTTTTTCCAAAAATTTTTAAGTTTATTCAAATTAAGATAGTACTTCTATTTCAGAAAAGGGTAGTAAGGTTTAGATTATAATTATTAATATCAATTAACTTCATCATAAATTTTGTGCATTCAATAAACAAAAGTGCATTTAAAATTTAGACTCTAAATAAGAAATTTGTTAAATAATTTCCATTTAAATTAGATTATTGACTCTAATACTTTAAATTAATTTGAATTGTAGTTAGAATCTTTAGTAGAACTTCTGCATGACACACCAGGAAGCCATGCAAGTGCTGATTGGGAGCGAGGGTGGTCAGTGAAGTTGGCAGCTGATTAGGGGACATGGCAATTACGAAAACATGAACACCAATTGAATTGGAAGGCGTCTAATGAAACTTAATACGAACCAGGTGAATTCGGGGAATTGAAATTACTGTTGAAGCCTTAAAGCGAGTACATTAGGGTGTTGCAAGAGGAGGGTTAACCACAAAACATGAGCACAATTTAAGTGGAAGTCAAAGCGTTTGCCTTGCAAAGCAGGTGGAAGAATAGAGCACTACCACAGACAATCATATCCTCGCCTGAGCTGTCGTGGTTACTGTCCAGTAATAAAGGAGCATATTTGACCACGCCCATAGTAAGGGCCATCGTCATATAGAGATAGTTACTTTGTCTTACAGAGAGATAACCAAGGGATATAATATTGCCAAGCACCAAAAGATCCCGCAACGTTTCACAGAGCTCACAATTCTTGCGATCGTTTACTATAGAGCACCACAGGTCGAGAGCCAGGGGAACCACAAAAATTCCATGGGCCAAGGCCAAGGGTCCGACTCCATGGGACAATATATACAGTTCGATATTGACCAAGGGAAGTGGCACCAACTCCAATACTCCATGACTCACATCCCGCAATAACTGAAACTGTTCCGCGTTGTCATCGTCCCCAATCACACGGAGTAGACCCAGGACAGCAACTGCTCCACCCACTACACAAGCGGTAAGTGCATATGGATACCTCGAAAAATTAATCTTCCCGGCAGCACAACTAGAGGTGAGCAGCAACAGGCTGTTGTATATGAAGCGGAGTCCAGAACTTGACAGCGGTTCGCTCATCACGAGAAAGCTACTCGAAATTTAAATACAAACGAGTTGATTAATATCTGAAACATAAACTGATTTGTCAACACTCATAATTATTTTCTACAGGTCTATTCAAATATTCAAATAAAATATTTATAAATGTAGAATCAATTTAAAGATAAAATTATGATAAAAACGACATTTGGCATCAAAATCTGTTTAATTTCAACGAAGTTATGCAAGTTTAAAGTTGTGTAACTTTTTGGACTCTCAACTATGTATACAAGTTAAACTCTTTATTATTTTTGGCTTTATTTTGTATGTACAGCAAAATAAATCATCTCAGAATCACCTTAAAAGTGTTGATTTGTACAAATTTGAGTACTAGGATCTGTAGAAAACTTGTTATAAAGTAAACTTGCATTTACTTTCTGTAAACCCTCCTTGAAATTGAAGTTCCACTTTAAATAGAATCATAAAAATAAGTGAACCTTTTTTAATCCTTAAATAACACACACCTTATCCGCTCCCTTTTTTGTAAATATTATGGAATTTATAAAAAAAATTTGAAGCACCTTTGAATAGTATTGGCATTTAGTGAGATCCTAAGCCGGGGGCTGGGGTTGGGTCTCGGTTTAGGATTGGGATTGGAATTGGGGTGCGTTTAATCGAAAACCTAGATTCCTAAAGAGCTTTTCGTGTCATTCCAGTGGCTGTGGCATGGAACGTTATTTCCATGGATAACGATGCGGATATGCAATGGCAATGGCAACACTTGAGCATGCCAGGCACGCGCCACGCCCCCTCTATATCCACAGCCCCCAACTCTAAGCATAAAGAAAAATAATAATTCAACTTTATTTGTGCCACATACCTAGGCAGGCATGTGTGTGTGTTGCTGAAGGGGAGGGGGCTGTTGCTGCTGCTTTGGGGCAAGTCTAGAGACATAGCTGTAGATGCCACAACGGGCAGCTGTTTCTTGTCAACACCCAACAACGACAACAACAACGGCAACAAGAACAACAACGACTACAACAACGGCCATGGCAAATTTAATCGAAAGCGTGTAATTGACCTCAGCAAATGGCGTCGAAGTTAACAGCAACATAGGAAGAGGGGAGCAGGGTAGGGCTGAGAGGGGGATTGTGGCAGGGCTTTGTCGAAAGCTTAGCCAGCTGCCATCAAATCATTATCAGTTAAATAAACGACAGCGCCAAGTTAAAAAGATAACGAAGTCGTTGTTGGTGTCGCCACACGGCAGCAACATCACAGCAGCAGCAACAGCAGCGGCAACACAAGCAGCACCAGCAACAGATGATATCTGGCCAGCAATGCGGCAGTTGACTCCACGCTCAATTCCACGTACATTCTCCTCCCTCAATCCCCGCACAATAGACAGACGTAAGCCGCCTCGTTTTATGCTAATTCAAATGGAAATGGAGCCAGTCAGCAGCTGCCACTGGCAAAAGAGATGGAACTGGAGCTGGAGATGAAGATGTACACTCGAAAAAAATAAGGAAGAAGAAATACATCTTTGATTTGTCTCTCGTTCTTTTTCCTTTTCTCAATCCCGTGTGGTACATAAGGGCATCAAATTTGCTCGGTAGTTGAAAATAACTTTCTTAAAAGTATAATATTATTTCTTTTCAAAGCACCGCTTTAAAATTATATCAGTCCAAAAATAATTTTTTGATTCTAGAAACTATTCTCTTGGGTGCAATAACAAATTTTTCTGTAATAAAGAGATTTTATTTCTGATTTTACTTTCCTATTTCATATTTTAATTTCAAAAAGTTCTGAAATTGGGGTAAATATGTCCAAAATCTAGAAATTCTGGTAGAGAAATATTTGTACAACATTCAAAGTTATTTTCAAATAGTATAACAAAAACGTTCTTAAAAAATAATACTTTTTGAAAATAACTATGAATGTAAAAACTATATTTATATATTTAAGAGAGAAAATAATTTACATCACAATTCTAAATAATTTTTTTAATAATAATTTTTACCGTTTACTTTAAGTAAAAGAAAGTTTAGAAAGTAGTGCCCTTTTCTAACAATAATGGCCTTTTCAGAACACAGTCAAATTTTCCAAATGAATGTAAAATTTTTTCTGAGTGTAGTTGGGGAGTTGGATTGTCAACGTTGCCGTTTCATTATGCGACTGGGCGTGGCAGCAACAGCGACTGCGACTCTCGACTGTGGCGCCTTGATCGGCCAGCAGAGATAGCACACAGAGTCTGACATAAGGCGTACTCGCAATCGCACTCGCATGCAGATATAAGGATATATATAAATATATATATTTCTCTGTGTGTTTGTGAGTGTGTGAAAGGACCTGTCCTCGTCGTCGTGGCTGGCATTCCTTGTAAGAGGCAAATTCGCCATGATTTTCATATAATTTCCGCATCATAAAGCTGCGAAAGTAATTTTCCACTTGAAAGCACAGCCACAGAGTCCCAAACAGAGAGCCAAAAGTGTGAAACGAGCTGAAGCTGTGAGTGTGGGAGTCCAGGGGATGGGAGTTGAAAGTGAGGCTTGACTGTAGTCCAAAAAGTCTCAACATTTGTGTGTTTGTTGCCACATTGAACATTTTGTGTTGTCACCTTTTAGGCGCATCGCATGCAAATAAGACCAAGGGAACAAAAAAAAAGTGAGAGCTGAGATTTCTCAGCACATTAAATCGACAGGCGGCATCATCATCATCATCGTCATCTCTTTAAGGCGGCCACACATAAGATTAGGCTAAGCAGCTGGGCTAACACACACACAAACACACACACACACACACACACACAAACCCCTACACAATAGGGAGTGGCCGTCAGAGTAAATTTCATTATGCCGCTCACGTGCGAGACAACCAAATTCACTGCGAAATAAAGAAAAACGACAACAACAAAAAAGAACAAAATACCAAAAAAAAAAAAAAAAAAAAGAAAAAACGAGAAAAAATTATAAAGGAAAAGCGGAAAAGCGAGAAGCATGCAGCAACAGAGAGACGAAGAAATGTAGAGAGAAGAAGTACAAAGAATATCGGAAGGAAGCGGCAATAGAAAACGTACAAAAGCGAAACACGCACAAAACTCGATGGAGGCAACCAACGGAGGCGCCACATCCACATCCACATCCAGTTCCACATCCACATCCACAACGACATACAACATTCCCACTCCCAATCCCACTGCCATCCAGCGGAAGGAAGTCAGTCAATGCCCGCAGCAAAAAGGCCAACAACAAACGACAAAGTAAACACAAAAACAAAACAAGCCAAAAACTCAACTCTCGACTCTCTTCTCCCTGGCACTACTAACAATACAGATAGAGACAGAGAGAGAGCCAAAAAAAAAGAGAGGGAGTGGGGGATTTTACAAATGCCCTACTCCAAAATCTCAGCTAATTTAACAGGTAAGAACAAAACAAAAAATCAAAGAAACCAAACTACAAATGAGCATTCTTTGTAATAAGAAAATCGTTACACTAAGTCCCACAGGTCTTATCCAAGATATGATATATCCCTCTTAGCAGTTTGATTTAATAAAATTGTTCTCTATTGTAGAACGCAAAGTAATTAACTATTTTAATCCCTCTCTTGTGAGATAGGGTTCTCTACAATAAATGTAATTTGGAGAAACGAAAATACTTAAGTCAATTAAAATATACTTAAAGATGTAACTATAAAGCTCTCCAAGATGTCACTCAATTATTTTATACTATTTGGAGGCCTTATCTTAAAGACCTCTTTGGTTGTTAGATAGACACCATTTATAATCTTATCTATTAAGATACATAAACTATGGAAAATTAGCAAACTCATCTCATAAAAACTGAGAAGGTTATCTAAAATTCTAAACTTTTTGACAGGACATCTCCACATTTAATCAAGGTGTAATTAAACAAAAGAGATAGCTTTCTCTAGAGAATGTATCAACAGATATGATATATTTCAACCTATTTCCAAAAAGTGGTCACGGTCAAAATGGATAATGTCTTAATAAAAGCAAAACTAGCAATCTTAATATTATATTCGCCAAGTCTTTTAATCTCAAAGTTCTCTCGAAATTAAACTCTTCAGAAAGTTGTAAAAATTTAAGGACACGTTAGTTTCTCCTCATTAAAATGTCATTAGAATTTTAATGTCTGTCAAGCGCAAGAAGGTCAACAAATTATTAAAAATTAGTATCTCAGTGGTTGCATACAAAGTATGTATGTAAGCTAATATGCCACGTTACCTACTCTATAGCTGGAGGGCATTCTGAATAAAAATTTAAATACATCGAAGATAGAAAAAAAAAGTCCCTGAGACAGTGCACAATTCGTTGGGGATTTATAAGTATACGAAAGTAGAAAAAGAAACAAAATAAATAAATATAAAAAAAAAGTAAAGAGGCCCAAAAAACTTTCTTTATGTTCGTTGTATCTGGCAAGTTGAGTTAACTCCTGAGCAACTTGGGTATTTAGCGTCAATCGATTTTTGTTGATTTGGCATCCATGCCAAAAACTCAGTCCCAAACCCAATTCCGAACCCAAACCCAAAGCTCAATTGCTGTGAGGAAGCTGCTGTGTTGTGCCTGACCTTTCAACCTTTTGCACAGGCGGCACGTGGCGTTGTCTTTCAGTGAGGCATCATCAGCAAGGAGGAGCAACATCATCCAACGAGCAACTCATCATCATCATCATTGTAGTCTGCAAAGTTTATTTAGGCAAGGAGCGGCTACACTCTTCAATTTTATAGCAACAAATTTGCATCGTAAAAGATACTTGCAGGCGGTCCAAATACGTTCCCATACTCATACACTACTAGCCCCATCATGCCAACTCTCATACGTCCCCAAAATTCGTCAGACCCAACCCAACCTAAACCTCCGCAAAACGAGACGATAAAAATACAAAACGTTTGTTTAGGCAGGCCTCAATGACTGCCCCCCATCTTCCTGTTCCTCCTCTCCATCCACCCCTATCCCATACCACATCCATCCACATCCCAGAGTCATAAACTAAGGACAAAATCGTAAAAAGTGAGCAGTTCATTTAAATTTTTAATATTTCGGCTCCGGAACCGACATCGTCTCACTTTTGTTTTTTGTTTTCTTTTTTTTATATGCCCATCCCCATCATCTAGGGGTTTTTGGCTCCGGGTCGAGCGAGTGGAAGAACCGTTTGAATTTATGCCTTTAATTAAATACAATCTACCTAGAAAACTTGGAATATGCACTTAATAATGCCCATCAAATAGAGCTCTACTTATTCCTAGCCAATGATTTTTATTTCGACTTGTTCCCTTCCCCACTGCTCTGTTGTTGTTGTTATGCTCCTATTTATTCAGCATCCGAACACGCACTCAGGATTTATTTTCACATTTATATGTATGCGGGCGGCGGGTTTTTGCCCTGCGGGGGTACAAAAGGAAGGGGGAGTGGGTAGGGGAGTTGGGAATGCGGGAGCTCGCGGGTATGTAAATTTTTCAGTAAAAATTCACTTCGTGATAATGGATTTTCCATGTCGCATACATCGCAGTTGCTGTCGCCGTCGCAGTTGACGTCGCTGCCACCCCTACCCACCACAATCATGTACTCCCCCCAAATAACACAGCAGCCCCCAACTCCAGTGACAATTACCTCCGCACCCGTATGTTTTTGGGGCATGATAGATGGCAAGTCTCAGTAGGTGTAGTAGCTCCAAGTTGTTGGGTTACTTGAAAGGACTCCAACATGTTTTCAAATGTGAATTTTGCTCCCCACATGGTAAAGGTGTGTGTGTGTGAGTGCGTTCAAGTGTCAAAAATTTTGACAAATACTTGTACTCAGATTTCAGATTTATTTAGCCAGGTTTGACATTTGGCTCATTGGCGTGGCTTCTAGCATATCCTAGGTCTCAATTAAGAACGCACTCCTTGCGCCAGTGTTTCTAATTCAGCTTTTTTTTCGTCGAATCTGGATTTTTTCAGAGCACAAAGCGGGAATATTACGAAAACAGCAAGCAGCGGAAGTTCCGGCGCTTTTATTTTTTTTAAATATTTTGCTTTTTATGAACTTCTGAAGCTAAAAAGAAGTTAAAATAGTGCATTAAATAAAAATAAAATTTTTAACCAAGAAAATGACATTTTTTAACAAAACGAAATAATTCGAATTAAGATAAACTAAAGCAGCTTTTTTATCTGGTATAAAGTTGTCAGCACTCCTTGCGCTTTTCTCAATGGCGTTGTGTGCGCTCTCGCACTCACCTACGCACTGGGAATACACCGTTACTCCGCTCTCAGCACAGGCATTGCCAACAGCAATTTACCTCTCAGAGAGCACAGCCAATACGTCTCTCTTATAGACGACGCTCTTTTATAGTGTTCTCTTCGTCTGCTGGTTGTTAACGTGTTTTTTTTGTGGGAGCTCCGTTTTACCAGAAAAATCAGCCAGATTTGACGGGTAAATAACGGTTTTGGCAACACTGCTGTTTACACTCATTCATTGTTGCTCGGAGTTTGTTTGTTGTTTTTCTTTTTATTATTATTAAAGTTACATATGAACTTAATTTATAATCAGAGCTGCGTCTGTCATTTACTTTCACCTCGAAATTTAAAAAATGTGAACTTGGTTTTGGGTGTTTTTTAATTACGTTGCAAAAAGCAAGATTATGAAACTTGATGATGTTTTGAAGGAAAAGTAAAGACAAAACACATGCTCTGAATGAATTTACTTTTTTTGTATAATTTTTTTAAATAATTATTTTTTTCTGTTTTGTTTTTTTTTTTTTTAATTGTAATCAGTAATATTAAATTTCTTTTTGTATTTCTTAATTTTTTTTATTTGTTGAATCGCTGAACCCGCCCAGCTGTCCCCGCCTCTCTGCCCCCTCTGCGCGCTGTTGCTTTGATGTTTTTTTTTCGTCCTACTAAAACTGTGCTGTATGGTGCCCTTAGTCCTGTCCTTTGTCCATGACAATAAAGCCCAACCCACAAATGTATTTGCCGGCTCGATTCGGTTCTATTTCTTCCCATACTATTTAATTCCATCATCCATCCCATCCATCATATCTGGCTTTTACTGCGGCTGCTGCTGCTCGCGACGCTTAGTTCGTTATTTTATAAATTAACAAATTTAGCTAAGTAGTTGTAGTTGTTGTTGTGTTTTGTTGTTGTTGCTTGGTTGGTTGGTTGGTAGGTTTGATTGGATTGTATTATCCGCCCTCGGTTCCTTTTCTGCTGCTTGATATCAACTCGTCATCACACTCGGCACCCCCCGTTGCGTCTTTCGACCCACGTTAACAACATTCAATGCATTTACAATTTACGCTCAGAAGAATTGATTCTCTTTTTTAGTTACTTTTTCTTTTGGTGGCAACTGCAGCTGCTTCTCAATTGTACAACACAAAATGCATCGAAATTGTTACAGGTTATTGTTTTGTTTTTTCTTTTTCTTATTTTGTTTTTTTTTTTTTTGCTTTTTGCATTTTGTTTATATTTTTGTTTGTTATAATGCGATGTAATATGTGTGTGTGTAAATGTGTAAGCTGCACGTGTGCCGAGAGCAAACAGCTTAAAGGAAATAATCTGGTGTTCTTCGCGTTACGTGAGGTTCTCCGCGCCGCGGTGCTGGGTCAAATTGTAGGCTGTAAGGCAGAAAAAGAAAATAAAAGAGAACAATGATAATCAGTTATCAATGTGACTAACTGTTAATCATGGAAAACTTACAATGAAAATTTAAGTGAATCATCCAGTTCCATTAGAGCCGCTTGATTACCACATCTGTAGCAATAGTTTGGCGCTGAGAATATTGTGACAACGTTGCGATCGTGACACCAATTATAGCCCTCCATCACCAGTTGATGTGCACGCGAGACCAATGTCAGGCCGTTTGTGTTGTTAAACGTTTCTGATATATCCTGTATCGATTAAAATAGTTAACAATTTAGTATATACATATATTAAGTCTACAGTTTACTTACCTGTCCAAAGGTGTAGCCAGCTCCACGAGGGGAAATTCCCCAGCCACCCCTATCATCGGGATCGGACCAAAGCAAATCGCACATGGGTCCCTCATGGGGCACCTCCTGCAAGCGATCCAATGCACGTATATGATCCAAGCTATCAATCGACGGACTAAGTCCGCCATGCAGGCAGAAGATTTGGCCATCCACCAGTGCCGTTAGTGGCAAGTAGTCGAACAAATCGGTAAAATACTTCCAGACATTTGCGTTGCCATACTTTCGCAGGCATTCATCGTAGAATCCATACACCTGTGTAATCTGGCGCGATTCGTGATTTCCACGCAGGATGGTAATGCGCTCCCTATACCGAACCTTGAGCGATACCAGCAGAGTGACAGTCTCCACTGAATAGTAGCCACGATCCACATAATCGCCCATGAACAAATAATTTGTATCGGGCGATTTGCCTCCTATCCGGAACAGTTCCATTAGATCGTGAAACTGACCGTGCACATCTCCACAGACTGTGACTGGACATTTCACTTCCTGGACATTGGATTCCTTTGATAGGATTTCCTTTGCCTATTACAAATAGATAAAATATACAATTTAATTATTGGAACAATTGTAGTAAAAGCGATTTAATCGGTCAATAACAGAAAAGAAACTTTGGAAATAAATTAGTGTTTTGTGAAATTTTTTTTATGACTAATTTTGCCATAATTGTAAACAAATGAGTTTTAATCGATAGATCGACTAAGCGATTAAAGAACAAAGAGCAATAGCCCAACACCAACTCTAGGTATGGATAAACGACTGCAGAAGCATGGTTCTTGTAAAATATATACACATTATAACCGTTTCAAAACATAACCAGCAGCAATGCATTAAATTTTGTAAATGTATTTGTTAACAACACAGACAATCGGTAAATCGATTAGAAAACATCAGGTAACAAACTTTGGGAGTAGACAAATGGCAGTAGAAGTTTCTCGCGAAATATATAGAGATGAATATATTTCAAAACACAACTCGCATTAATTTTTGTAAATGTATTTGTAAACAACACAGATTAGGTCGATATATCGATAAATCGATCAGACAATAACCCAAAGCGAATGGCAGTAGAAAAATGTTGTATTTTTCTTTCTTGTGAAATATGTACATGCAACAGAAATATAGTTTATCGCATAATTTTGTTAAATGCTGATGAATGAGACATGACTGGCGGCAAACAAGCTTCCGGGTCCGGGATGAAACACTGAGAGACAAGAGATTTATATGAGCCAATTTAATTTTTGCTTTTACCTTGTCTGTGGCGTCCGCGGTCGTTTCCGCCAGACAAGCCTATAGCCAAAATACAAATACTTTTTGGCATCTCGTCGAGGCCCCCTCCCAAACACCACCTCCTTTTGCTATTAAAGCAAAATAGAACTATTGGGCTCAACAAAATATTTGGGTGACGCAAACATAACCCCACTTCTATAGGCCACAATCAGTGAGTGAGAAACGGCGAAATCAGCAAATTGAAAATAATTGATATCGATGCGCTTTGGTGAGAATATCTATACGCGTGAGCTTTTCGTTAATTTGTTTAATTGAATCCAATATTGTTGGAAAAAAAAACACTACACACACAAACCTATATAAAACACTTTTGTCGGACAGACAAACGCACAAGTGTGTATGGATACGGTGCATACATAGATACATATTCTAACCACACACCAACACACAAATCATTAAGTAATATTTACTTAGCATAGGAAATAGATGTGACGAAGGGGCGGCGAGAGGGACAAGGCAAGGTTGTTGCAAAAAGAACAACTACGCACGTTTGCTATTATCAATAACTAAACAAACGCTATATAATGAGATTTACAAAAAGAAAAGAAATATTTCTTCTCGCCTAGGCAGTGTACATTGTAGAGTTGTCTCATTCGCACGCGCTTGCAATGCTTATTGGCATCCCACTTGCACAAACGGCGCTGGTATAGCGGCGCTTGGCTGTTGGAATTTACCAATATTCCAATATGGCGACGCTACCGCGAGCAGAAGCAGCGCATCATGATTCATGAGCTAAAGCCGAGGCCTAATGAGAGCGAGCGAGAGCAAAGCACGCAACCATTTGCAAAATTAGTGCCCACAGCAGAGCCGATGATGATGGAAATTATTTTTAAATCGTATTTTTAGGGAATAAGGGCGAGCTTGCGACTCCTTACCTTATCGCACAGAGTGCGAACTTGTGTTTCTGTCAATTGATTGCATTCGTTTAACTGCTCAATCCATTGATCTAGATCTTTTGTTGTTGCTTTATCCTCCATAGCAGTTGTGGAAGGAAAAGTCTCGTCAATCTTTGTCGACTCAATTTTGACGGCTTTTTTTTAACGACGGGGGTAGAAAAAAAGAAGTATTCTGCAGTGAGTTGCTAGCTATGTGTTGCACTTGTTTCTTGAAATTTTGCTCAAAATGCTGGAGCAAATTTCGTTGCTTTTAACAAATTTTTCTCGTATTTTTTGTTCACAAAAGCGACGACGACACGAAGTAAAATACGAAGGAAAGACTGAAATGTATATCGTAATGCTCGATAGATCAAAGCAGTATCGATTCAAAATGCGGTAATTTTATATCGATATATCGCAAAAAATGTGCACCAATAACGATATATCACTTAAGCTTGATTAATTAGCACAGTGTTGCATTAATATAGTGTCGATAACGTCGTTTGTTCTGCTGGAGAGGTCCCACTTCGTCGGCACTAACACTGTTACGTTGCTGTTAAATTAACCGTTTTCTGTAGCGTTGCAGTTAATATTTAACGGCCCCTGTTGCGTCGCAAAAATAAAAATATATAAAATTTTTTTAAAAACTTAGATAAAATTAAATTAAATTAAATAATTTCGAAATTAGTTAAATTAAAGCAGCTTCTTTTAGTATTTATCTCGTTTATGAAGACCCACTGGTGGCCTTCTTCCCTTAAACGTGATCTAAGAAATCTGGAAAATTCTAGAAAATTAGACAAAATTCTATAAAAAAAATACATGTAAAATTTCAGTCAAATCGAATTTTAGCCCCAGTTTCCACTGAAAAGAAAAAGTCGTCATCTTTTTTCGATTCAAAAACTGTGGTGGCGCCATCTCTTGTTTGTTAGCGCCGCCATGACAGGGCTGAGTACTTTAAGAACTAGGTTGAAATATCTATCGATATTCCGATTCGATATCAACAGCCCTACACTATCTATCGCCCGTCCGCCACAATAGGCCGTGAGACAGCTACAGCTAAAAATTTAATCAAGTCATCCTAACAACCAGCAAGTAAAATAAATAATATAATCCCAAAATGGAAACTCTTCTGGGTATCAAGGGACCGGATTTTGTTATGCTAGCGGCAGACACAACTCACGCAAACTCTGTAATCGTCATGAAAGAAGGTAAGAATGCATTCGGAGAGCGAGGCTGGTTAAGTACCGGGGTAAGTTTTACTAACATTTTCTCCCATATTTTTTCAGATGAGAACAAGATCCATAAGGTTGCGGATAACTTGTTGATTTCCACAGTAGGTGAATCCGGCGACACCGAGCAGTTCACCGAGTTTATCGCAAAGAACATTGCACTTTACAAAATGCGTAATGGCTACGACTTAAGTCCCCGTTCTGCAGCACATTTTACGCGCAAGAATCTGGCCGAAAGTTTGCGTAGCCGTCAGAGGTACCAAGTGTTTATGTTTGTCGCTGGGTGAGTAGCATAGAATTTATAAGAGTGTTTTATAAATAATGAAACCATTACATCTATATTACTAGTTACGACCCAGTTGAAGGTCCTGAACTGACTTTCATTGATTATCTTGCATCGGCACAATCCTTGAATTATGCCGGACACGGCTACGGTAGCATGTTCTGCTCCAGCATTTTTGATCGCTATTGGCATCCTAATATCACACAGGAGGAGGCTTATGATGTCCTCAAGAAGTGCGTTTTGGAAATTCAGAAGCGTTTGATTGTCAACTTGAAGAACTTTAATGTTGCAGTCGTCGATAGTTCGGGTGTACGCCAATTGGATCCAATTAGCGCCAAGAGCTTGGGTGATTACAATGCCGCTAGTTAAGTTACCATTGATCTAATTTTAAGCATTTTAAATGCATTCATTCAGAAGTAATAAACTTAAATATTTGGATTTTTGGTAAAATAAAAGCTTGGATAGTTTATTTTATTAAAATTTGCGAGATAACCCAAGAAATCCAAAATATATTTACTTCAAATGAGTCGATACTTGGCGATAACTTACTATCGTCAGATAAAATTATCGTGCACAAATATATCAATAAAAAATGGCTATCGATATACCAATATATTTCCAACAACCCTACTTATCGGCAGTCTTATCAGCGAAGTTGATTTATATTTTTTGTTGCCATTTCACAACGCATATTTAGCTCACAATAATAATGCAGGCGCCACCGCCAGAGCACTGTCCTGGAGTGGAAAGCGAGCAGGCCGGTCGTGTCAGCGCCTGTGCCGGCTGTCCCAATCAGAGCATATGTAGTGATCCCAGCAAGAAACTCGAGGATCCTGGCAAAGCGCTGGTAGCAGCTGCCATGAAGGATGTGAAGCACAAACTTCTGATACTTTCCGGCAAAGGAGGTGTGGGCAAGAGTACAGTGACTACCCTGCTGACACGCTACTTAGGACGCAGCTACCCGGACAACAATTTTGGTGTATTGGACATTGATATTTGTGGACCATCGCAACCACGATTATTGGGTGCGCTTGGCGAGAATGTGCATCAGTCCGGTTCGGGCTGGTCTCCAGTGGGAATCGACGACAATGTGTGCCTGATGTCCATTGGATTTTTACTGGGCTCCGTCGACGATGCAGTCATTTGGCGAGGTCCCAAAAAGAACGGCATGATTCGACAGTTTCTCAGTGAGGTGGACTGGGGAAATTTGGATCTCCTGCTGCTGGATACACCACCAGGCACATCGGATGAGCATCTATCGGTTGTCTCCTATCTACGTGACGACAATGCACCCGAATCCTTGCGCGCCATTATTGTGACGACACCCCAGGAAGTTGCCCTCCTCGACGTACGCAAGGAGATAAACTTCTGCAAGAAACAACGTATTCCCATTCTTGGCGTCATCGAGAATATGAGCAGTTTCCGTTGTGGGCATTGTGGCAACAGCTCTGACATCTTCCCAGCCAAAACGGGTGGTGCCGCAGCCATGTGTGCGGAAATGGAAGTGCCTCTGCTCGGTTCACTGCCTCTAGATCCGCTCGTGACACGGGCCTGTGATGCCGGCGACGATATGACCGCTATACGCAATGAAACTACAGAAGCCCTAGCCTCTATATGCACCAAAATTATGTCTTCTTTTTAGTTATAATATTATTGTTATCTTATTTTGGGGATTGTAATTAAATTTGTTAATCAAGCAAACCTTTTCTAAAAAAATTTCTGATTTTTTTTCAGTCATACACATATATTTTATTTAAACAAATTAATACTTTTCTTTTTATTTTGAAAGTATAAATTAACTGCGAATTTCAAAATTGCAGATTCTGAAAATTTAGTATTTGGTCGAATTTAGTTGAAGGTAAATAAATATATTCCTTTGAAACTATTATAGTAGACAATTTAATCTACATTTGAGAAATTAATTATATAGCAATAAAGCGTTATTACATCGTAATATGTATATAATATTATGTTAAGAAAACCTGAAGTCATTTGAATAAATAATTATTTGTCTCCTATCACAAAGGGATTTGAAAATAACAGTTAAACAAACAAGCAACCAAACTAAATATTTGTGTTTTGTTGAAAGATACCACTAACTTTGCTGTATAATTAAGGAAAAAAATGTTTAGTCTCAGCTTTCTTTATTATAATTTGTACTTGTTGAAAAAAAAAGTGTTCTTCATTATTATTACTTTTATTATTATGATTATGGGGTCTTATAATTATTACAATTATTTATTGTTATCATTATTATTATTATTAATTATTGTTTTTATTATTATTATTAATATAACTACAGTTATTTGGCGGCCACCTGCGAAACTTCCGGACTTGCTATTGAGTTGACATCCAATTCACTGGTTTGTCTTGGCTCCATTTGGGATAATGCTGTGCTCTGCAGCTCCGGCATAAAGGTATCTTCTCCAAAGACTGTAGGTCTAGGGATTTGCTGTGAAAGATTCTCCTCACATATAGTTGGACGCATTGTGTCATCTTCTCCACTGACTGTAGGTCTAGGGATTAGCTGTGATAGATTCTCCCCATTTATAGTTGGACGCATTGTGTCATCCACTGATGGCTGAGTGAGAGGAATGCGTGGCTGAGTTGCTGCAGGAAGTGGATCATGCTGATAATTAACTAATGTGATCGATTCGGTGCAGTCATCCACCTTGTAGATGCCCACCAAATAATTGGCGAGCTCAAACATGTTCACACGCAACGAGACAATGATGAACTGCGCATTTTTGGTGCGTTCCTAAACGACAAACATATGGTGTTAGATTATGTTATACTAGTTTAATCGTAATCCTTACCTTAATGTAGTGTGCAACTATGGAAACATTTTTAAAGTCCAAGGCAGCATCGATCTCATCCATGAAATACAATGGAGATGGCTTATAGTAATGTAAGGCAAAGACAAGGGCCAGCGAAGAGAGTGTCTTTTCGCCACCTGACAAATTCGAGATGTACTTCCAGCTCTTCTTCGGTGGACGCACTGTAAATTGCACACCCTCAGTGAAGGGATCCATGGAGTCGACCAGCTCAAGATCTGCATCACCACCTAACGTAATCATACGATACATTTCCTTGAGCTTGCGCGTAATGATGTTGAATCCTTCCATGAAATCAGTGTAACGACGCTTGCGTACTTCCTCATATTTATCACGCATTTCGTTACGCTTTGAGGTGATGTCCTCCAGGACACGTACACGATCCAAATAAACGAGACGTTTATCAGTGAACTCCTTAATGATTCCCAGATTTGGCTTCTTCTTAAGCAGCTCCTCAAGGTTCGTTGCTTTGTATTGCATTTCATCGAGATTTTTCGCCTCAAGTTCCTCATCGGTTAGAGTTTTGAGAGGCTCTGGCGGCTCCGTCTCGCCGGGAATCTCGTTTAGCTTGAGGGGCTTCAACTGGGCCTGCCAACCTGGTATAGCTGCCTTGACATCATTCATTTTGGTTGCTGCCGCCTGTACCTTGGATTCCAATTCAATACGCTCCATGTTGCGTTGATTTTCTTGCTTGTTCAGCTCATCGATTTCCTTTTTAATGTCCGAAGATTGTGACTTGGCATTGCCAATAGCTTCGTCTGCTTCTGTGGCCTCCTTTTCCAACTCTTCCTTGCGCTCCTGCCACTGCTGACGTTCCTCGCTAAGAGAACGTAATTTATCCTCGGCATTTTTAATATTCTCCAGCAAATTGATATTATTATTCTTGAGACGCTCAATGCTACGCTCGGCGGTGGTCAAAGCCACGTTAAGGGATCGCACTTGGCTGGAATTCTTCTCAATTTGATTGGTCACCTTCTTGAGCTGTGCCTCCACAGGTTTCACGGTATTCGCGCGCAATGAATCGAATTCGGCTTGGATCTTCTCAAGTTTTGTGGTCGTCGCTTGCTCCTTCTTCTTTCTCTTTGACAGCTCCTCTTTGGCTGTCTCAATAAGCGCTTCGCATTCCTTTACAGCTGCCTCATCCGTGGTCTTGGACTCCATACGTTTCCGCTGAGCCTCCAGTTGTTTCTTGCTGCTAGCCATTTGCTGCTCCTGCGATTTAATGCTCACTGTGAGACGCTTCTGCTCGGACTCGCTGCGTTGCTGATTCGTCTCCAGCATTTGTATTTCATGTTCGAGACGTCCTTGTTGCTCCTGACAGTAATTGATGCGGGACTGCATCTCTTCGGCCTGCTGTTGCATCTCCTCCAGAGCATTTTGCGATATCTGCGAATTATCTGACGACTGGGCGGTCTTTGTACGCACCTCTGTGGCCATTTTGCCGCGTATCGGACGATTACCTCCACCAGACATGGTTCCAGTCTGTTCAATGATCTCGCCCCGCAATGTGACAACGCGAAAGCGTTCCCTGCCATAAGCAATACGTGATCCCTGCTCCAGATCGGTGGCAACCAAAGTGTTATGCAATGCCATATAAAAAGCAGTCTTTACACGCTCATCCTCCACCTGAACAAGATCGTATAGGCGTGGCACGTTCTCAGGGCTATTTGAGAAATGTTCAGTTAAATAAGTTTTCATTTAATAGGAAAGAAAGAAAGCCAAAGATTTAATCCCCTGAAAGGCACTGTATTCCATTTTCTAACGATCGTTTTGTGGTTAAATTTTTTTCTAGCAAATTTAATCAGAATTATTATACATATATCTGTGGGATTGTCTGTGGTATATGTTTTAAAAACAAAATAGATTTTCATAACAAATGTTGATATTAACCGATCGTTCCTTTTTTCAATCTGTTTAGGATAATATTAAAAGCACAATCTATGATTTGTCCTAAAATATTTGCAAAAGAAAACAATTTTCCATATTAAAGTTTGATATTCGACCAATCATTCCTCTGCAAATGAATACATAATACAGTGTTCCGAACCGATCGTAGTTAAAATATATACTGCCTGCTGCCAAAAACGAACGTGCACCAAAGTTCATAAAGAAAACTTAGAAACTGAAAGAACTTCCATAGAAACATATACAGTTCATTGGTCTGATCAAGAATATATGGACTTTATGGGGCTTTCATTTTTAAGAACTTACGTGTTGATGGGATACGATTTGCTCCTCCAATGTTCCATTCTGTTTAAGGGTATGAAATTAGCACGTCCCACATTGTATTCCTTCAGAGCCTTGATGGCTGCCGTTGCCGTATCATAATTGTCGGTCACAATATTGTCCAGGCGACCACAAGCCGTGGATATGGCAATATCATACTTGGCATCAATGCCACCCAAATCTCCAAGACGTCCAAGTATACCGGGTATTTTGCCTTCTGCCTTCATGCGCATCAGAAAGTTCAGAACTTTATCATTGGAACGCTGTGCTTGCATGTTGGAAGAGCGCTCATTGATCTGGTGATAAAAGAGGGATTTAAATTGGCAATGAGATTTAGATAGTAGGAAACTTCAGAGTTCACTCGTGATGAAATTTGTAAGAAAGATTTAAACTGCAATTTAAAAACATATCAAATCAGCTAAAATTTAACTTAATTGCCCTTGTTTTTGCAGTTTCTCAATTGAAGGGAGCGGAAATTGGTCTGGCTAAATTTAAAAAAAGTTGTGTGCCTCTGATAGTCTCTGAAAACTGGGCTTTTTCACAGAGCGAAAGAAAGACCTTTCAAGAATATACCTATTTTATATGTGGTCTTTTCTGAAAATTTCGCTTTTAAACAAACTTCATAGACCGCTTGTGCTGCTTAAGTACAGGGTACACTAAAGGATTCCACGTCAAAAACTCTAAACCCACCTCATCACGCAACTTGGTGCATTTAATGCTTAGATTGTGCTCCTCTTTGGACAATTTATCCATTTCGGCTGCCTTTCTGGTCTTCTCATTTTGAAACTCTGGCATTTTTACAGTGAGTTCATCCAATTTGGTTCGCATTTGTAGTAGGCTCTGTTCAGATTCCTCGTAGGAGCTCTTTAGGGTCTCGAATTTGCGGGACTCGGTCACCTCCGCTAGCTTAAGTATCTTCAACTTGGACTCGTGCACTTGGACCTCCTCCTGGGCCTCGTTGACGGCTTCTTTGAGACCAATCAACTCATCACTGTACTTTAAACGTTGTTCTGTCAACGGTTCCGACTTTACATTGAACTCCTTTAATTGTTCTTCCACCTCCTCGGTGAGTTTGGTCTTCTCCACCTCCAATTGTTCCAATTTACGCTCACACTCTGCGATTTCATTCTTATTTTTCTCTGGTAATTTATGAAGATCATCGAGCTCCTTTTGATTCTTATCGATTTGAGTTTTATCCTTTTTACGCTGTTTATTTGTATTCTCCATGGCGCTCTGGACTTCCGTGTAGCTGCGTTCTGCACCCACAAGTTTCTTATCGATGCTCTCACGCTGCTTAACGAGAGCTTCATAGGCTCTGGAAGAGGCAAGATATTAATGGAATCTTTGGTAAAACAATTAAGTTGTATTTAGGATACTTACTCAATTTCCTTGCGTATAATCAACTCTTTCTCGGCACGTTCTTTTTTCAGAGCTTCAGTGCCTTCGTCGTGTGTTTTTAACTGCTCCGAGCAGGTCTCGTGCTCCTTGGTGTATTCCTCCAGTTTTTGCTTCTTCATGCTGACATACTTTTGAATAATCCAGTTTTTGGTGCGCATAAAATCGTTCTCCTGGCGCAAATATTCGACAGCCTCATTGTAGGGCTGCTCCAGATCCTTCATCTCACGTTCAGCGAGCTTGCAACGATTGTGCTTCTCTGTACGATCATCTGTAAGCTGATCAACGCGTTGATTAATCTGCTGAAGAGGACGTATATAACGCTGAGTGCCAATGATATCCTCTAGATACTCCAGCATGCCAGTTTCATTTTCAGTCTGTCCCTTGGTCTTCATCATGGCTATGGACTCGACCTCGCCCTGGAGTATAAGAAAACGATTGTGTTCCAAGTCCACATGATGTGTCTTTAGCAAGGCGGACACATCTCTTAGTTGGACGCGTTGCTTATCAATTTGATAATAGGATGAATTGTCCGACATAGCAGTGCGCTGCACCACAAACTGTGAATCGGGCACAATCTTGCTCACCCCATTGCCCTGATCCTCAACCAGTTCAAAGTGTACAGCTACCGAGCAACTGGTCACGTTTGGATGCTTTTTAGAATTGTGAATCAATGTGGACAGTTTCTTACATCGGATGCGATTGGCCCGACAGCCAAAGACGAACATCATTGAGTCAATGACATTACTCTTGCCACTACCATTGGGTCCAATGATGGCGGTGAAGGATGAATGGAATGGTCCCAGGATTACTTTGCCGGCATAACTCTTGAAATTGTAGTTCACAATCTGTTTGATTATCAGACGAGGTCCAACGCTTTCCATGGAACAATGCGGCTTCACTGGTGGCGGTATATAGATACCTCCAATGTGTGTTCCTCCCTCTTCATCATCACATATATCCGCATCATCCAGAGCGTCCAAGGCAGCGGCGTCGGCTGCTTCTTGGAGTGCCTTTTGTACCTGGAGCTGTGTCTTGGGTATTGCACCTTTTGTGCGTATGCCGCCACGCCCCTGAGGCGTACCTAGGCTGGGTCGCATTTTTAATGCCAAAGCACAGTACAATTACTTAAATATTTATTTAAAAATCCTTAAAACAGTTCTTGTCTCCTGGCGCTAAAATAAAATATGACGCTAACGCAGAGTTGTATTCGCACCAAGAGGCCTCTAGCGACAATTTATAGAACTAACAGTGAGCGAGTTTTTAACGAGTTGGCAGCCCCAATTGCTGAAAACCGTTTTCTTTCAAAGATTCAAATGCTCAATTTAAATTGTTTTGTAATTAAAATTTGAACAACTTAAACTTTTACCTATTGCTGTTTGAAAACGGAATCTAAGTACAGCATTCAAATGTTACCAATTACTATACATTATAAATAAGAAAAATGCATATATATATTACATATATGTAATATGTAAAATGCGACATTTATTAACCCACACGAGGTGCAATTGATCAGTTTCTGTCGATTCTGTGCAATTAACGATAGACAAATGTGCGCCATTTTTAAAATGTATTAATTTAACGTCAACAGAAAAAATATATAAAATTGACGTTAAAATTTTTAATTAGGATTTAAAATACTTAAAATACTAAATTAAAAACTTTTTGAGTTCTCAACAATTTAAATTGATATAGCGTTTGAAGTAAAGACCGGGAAAAGCCCCAATTAGACCAAAATGAATAAAATGATTTGCTTATTGCAATTTATTTATATTTATGAAAAATAAAAGCTAAGAGAGAAAGAAGTGCTTCAGTGCTTCTCATTAAGAGAGCTTTCTCCCTCTTTGCCAGAAAAACAACAGCAGCTATATTCGCTTATATATGGTCGTGTAATTCGCTCCAACGACTTCAGTTTGTCTCGATCTTCAGTAACGGTCACTACGAAACCCGCAAACTCAAGGTTTTCAAATCGTGCTCGCGCCGGTCGCGTTTAGTTTTATTCAACATAAAAACAGCAATTTAAGATTTTGAACATGCAAACTGGAAATCAACAGAAAATGCATAGCTTGAGGGAAAATTCAAATGGCCGAACTTGTTTCACAGTCAAGGTCGACGCTTCCGCAGCTGTTGAGGATTACAAACAATACCGTTGTAAACGCTGCTCAGCGTTATCAATGCAAAAATTAATGTTAACACGCCCATTGGCACTGCTTGTTGTTGGTGTCATTGTGGCTATGTTTGTGATTATGTCGACGGATGCTTCCAGCATTGGTAATTTCTCCTCGCTTTTGTTTGACACCAAAATTTTTACTACCTGACTTTGATTGGGTGCGTGTGTGTGTGCATGTTTTGTTGTTGTGCGCATGCGCGCACATTGGGTGTGAAAGTTGTTGATCTGTTTGTTATATAATAAAACAGGGGGCACAACTGGCGACCGTTGGTCTGTGCATTGAACCCCAATGACAGTTGCTGAAATTTTCCTGACCCCACAACACCCTTCTCCCCCTTTGTATCTCAGTTAAAGCCATGGCTAAGTTACTTTCTAAACGTTGCAGCTGCCACAAAAACACTTATACATAAACACTTGAATACACATACAAATGTAAAAAAAAAACTTCAGATCGCATCTTGCATTTTACACACACGCATGCTTCGCTTGCCCAATCTCGCCTGAGTTACGATCTGCTCTAGCTACATAGATATATGTACATATGTACGTCCAAAGTATGCGAAATCGTGTTGCAAACGCACCGCCAAAAGTTGCATGTGACAGAGGCGTAGTCATCAGGATGGATATCCTATATAAGACATCATATAGAATGAGAACCAAATAAATCTTTAGTTTAGATGCAGGAACTTATAAAATTTAAAGCTTAAAACAATTTTCAAAACGTATGTAAACACACTGAACATTTTAATTTTTGGCAAACAAATCAAAAATTTTAATAATGAAAAAAATTACGAAAAGCATTGAACTTATATATCAAACTTGTAAAAACCTTATTACAAACTTGATACCACATATTTTCTCTACTTTTCATTAATTAAAAATGCATATTTGTTATGAACAACAAGTGAATATGAAAAATTGTTTCACTGTACAATTGAATAATAATAAAACTTTTGTAAAGACATAGAAAATGTACACAAAATTTGTAATTGTAAAGCATAAGAGTAAAACGGCATGCAAATCGTATCCATTCACACAACAAGACAATCCATTTAAAAACGCAATCACTTTCGTTAGCTAACCCCCTTTCCCGAATCGCTGATAGCGCCCCTGTGATTGGATCTGCGTGATCTGAGTCTGAGTCAGTAGCGAGTGTTGCAACCGCAGCTAGTGCCTAACATAGCTCAGTCCAGTGATTGGATGGACGTGCGCAGTTGGTTTTTTTTTTTTGGGTCAATGTATTAATTAGTATTTGTAGTAATTATATGAATCTATCTCACACATGAACTAATTTACAGACAATGCCACGAAACCGAAGCATGTGGAGGAGGGAGCTGGAAATTATAATCACAGTCGTCATAGGCGTTCCACATCAACGGCAACATGCATGCAAGATGCACGTTTCTATCGTAATTCAAATCGTCCGGTGCATAAGATTTGGACAAATAGCGAATGTGCCAAGTATTTTTTGTGCTTGGATGGTGAAGTGTTTGAGTTCAAGTGCTCGGAAGGATTGCTCTTTGATGTGGTTCGTCAGATATGTGATTTCAAAGCCAATGTGGATAATTGCGATATTACTGCTGAGACTCCAGTTCCGAAACCTTTACTCGAGATGGCCGACTGTGCCGATGAAACACAATTGGGATGTGCCGATGGTACCTGCCTTCCACAGGATTACTTTTGTGATGGCTCTGTTGATTGTCCAGATGGTTCCGATGAGGGTTGGTGTGATGTGGAACATGATCCGAATGCTGCTGGTGCTTGTGATACCCGTAAATGTCAATTGCCGCATTGCTTCTGCTCCAAGGATGGCACACAGATACCCGGCAATCTAATGACACACACAGTACCACAGATGATACTGCTTACATTTGATGATGCTGTCAACCATGACAATTGGGAACTCTTCTCCAAGGTGCTGTTCACACCAAATCGACGTAATCCCAATGGTTGTCCCATTAGGAGCACATTTTATGTCTCACATCCGTATACAAATTATCAATATGTGCAGAAACTCTGGAATGATGGGCACGAAATTGCAGTCCACTCGGTGACGTAGGTTTTCCTTAATACTCTCGTTGAAAATCAGAATTGATGAATATTTTTTACAGCCATCGTGGTCCGGAACTTTGGTGGTCCAAGAACGCCACCATTGAGGATTGGTTTGATGAGATGGTCGGCCAAGCAAACATTGTTAACAAGTTTGCTGGAGTGAGAATGGAAGAGATTCGTGGTATGCGAGTTCCTTTCCTACGTGTTGGCTGGAATCGTCAGTTTCTAATGATGAAGGAATTTGGATTTGTCTATGATGCATCCATGGTTGCACCACACTCAAATCCTCCACTTTGGCCGTATACCCTGGACTTTAAGATGCCACACAGTTGTTTGGGTGCCAATCAAAATTGTCCGACTCGCAGTTATCCTGGGATTTGGGAACTGGTCATGAATCAATTGGAGGCAGGCGAATTTACATGTGGCATGGTCGACAGCTGTCCACCACATCTGACTGGAGAGGATGTCTACCGCATGTTGACGTACAACTTCAAGCGTCACTATCTGAGCAATCGGGCTCCATACGGATTATATTTTCACTCCACGTGGTTCAAGAAGATCGACTACCTGAATGCATTTTTGGTGAGTATCTTATTCTTTTTTTTTAGTAGTGGTAGTTTTTTGCTAAAAGTGATATTGTGGAAAGAAAATAACTTCCTTCCTTATTTCTTGTAAAAAGCTTGACATGATCTAAAACTGAATCTTCTGCAGAAATTTATGGATGACATGCAAAAACTGCCCGACGTGCACTTTGTGACCAATCAACAGGCCATACAATGGATGCGTCAACCTACGCCCAGTAATCAACTGCATCAATTTGAGCCTTGGCGTTGTCAACCCAAACAATTGGAGCCTCACGAGCAGGTCTGCCAAATACCCAATGTATGTAAGGTGCGGAGTCGTGTGTTGCAGGAGGATCGCTACTTTTACACGTGTATGGAGTGCCCGGCACAATATCCCTGGATACGTAACGAATTTGGTCTAGAATAGCTGATAGTTTAGTTTTAAGTTGTATTTATAATTATGATACATATTTTCATTAATTTAAATTGTATGCAAACCGAGTTCATAAATCTTTGTACGCAAATGTTACCTTAACCTAGGCATGTCGAGCACCTCCTTTTATTGCGTTATAAAGGGATTGGCAATGCTTTCGACTCCATCCTGTGGACAGATGAGCACTAATGCCGTGCCACGACACACAACTAGACCCAGGCTGCGTGTGGAGTCCTCAGTCAACTTATAGGGCTCGTCAGAGTCTCGCAAGTATTCTACTGTATTGTCCAGCACCAAATTAAGCAGTGCATCGTAGCCTTTCAGTATTCCAGATGCCTCGCGGCCGCCTGCAAATTTGACGCGTATTTGCTTCTCCAGATATTTTGATAGATCCAAAATCGATTCCTTGCGACGCTTCTCCTTGCCGTCATTGTTGCCACCTATCTAGGAAGCCATAAATGAGTTATTTTATATATATAAGTAGTATATCCTCTTCAATTCACCTTCTTATCAGCCATTTTCTTTAATAACTTGCCGGCTCAACAAACCCAAATACACACACACCGCAATGCTTGCTTTTCGATATCGATAGGCTGTGAAGTATCGATTATGTTTTAATAAGCCGCCGATAGTATCGTTGCTCGATATTTAAAACAATATCTGTGATAGTTATCGATAAGATAATCGATTTATTCCACTCACGATAATCTGACATCTCTAGAACACACTCCATTTTGTTTTCTCACGATACCGAAACCGACACGACGCTGGGAAATATTTTTTTTACAAAAAAAGTTGTAGTTTTATAGTTTTATAACGAAAGCGTTGTCAATTTCGCGTGTTTAAAACAAAGTTCAAACAATGGGTCGTAAAAAGAAGAAGGCCTCTAAACCCTGGTGCTGGTATCCTTTTCAAACAAAGCAAATGAAAATTTTGCAGCCGCCCGTCGCATTTACGTGTGTGAGCATGCGAGCCTCATTAAAATTTGTATCTATTCACGTACACATACACCCACACTTGTGCATTTATATAATGAAGAGTTGTTGTTTTTGTTGTTGTTGTTACATTGCTCTTTCCTTAACCCATGATAATAACTTAATTTAGGTACTGCAATCGTGAGTTTGATGATGAGAAAATTCTTGTGCAGCACCAGAAGGCGAAACACTTTAAATGTCATATATGTCACAAGAAGCTGTATACGGGACCGGGCCTATCGATACATTGTATGCAGGTGCACAAAGAAACGGTGGACAAGGTACCAAATTCGCTGCCCAATCGATCCAATATCGAAATCGAAATATTTGGCATGGATGGTATTCCCGCAGAGGATTTGCGTGATCACGAGAGGCAAAAGAATGGTGGCAAGTCCGACTCGGATGATGATGAGCCGGCAGCCAAGAAGAAAGTTGAATGTGAGAGAAACAATGTCGTTTAGATATATTATATATGTGCCCGCTCTAAATTGCTAAAAGAGATTCTAGTTAGGAACCCTATTAATGTAAATTTCTTTGCAGATCCCATGTCTGTGCCGCCTCCCATGATGATGCCACCCAATATGATGCCGCCACACATGCTGGGTCAGTATGGCATGGGAATGATGCAGCATATGCCACCGTTGCCTCCATACCCGATGCCAATGATGCCTCACATGATGCCACCGCGTCCAATGTTTCCATCAGCCATGGCAACCACATCTGCGGCAGCTGCTGCAGCCGCAGTGCATCATCAACAGCAACAACATGCTGCAGCAATGGCACATCAGAAACCCACGTTTCCGGCTTACAGGTAGCTTAAAGAACACAACTCGGTTTTAGTTTAGTTTTCTAATGTAATGTATTTGATTTACAGCAATGCCACCATAAGTGCTCCACCCACCACCAATAATGCTGGTGTCGGCGGCGGTGCGGCGTCAAACGCTGCGCCAGTGGCTCCACCAGATCCACACAATCAGGGAAGGCTGCCAAATGCGGCCAATGCAGCTGGGAATACAGCTGGAGGCGGTGTTGTAGCCGCTGTGAGCACAAAAATTATGCATCCAGCGGAGGACGCAAGTCTGGAGGAGTTGCGATCACGGCTACCCAAGTATCAGGCACGTCTGGCAGCTGCGCTTGCTGCCGTCGCTGCGGGGCCTAAAACGAACAGTCCAAGCAACAATGGTGGTGGTGGCGGTAATAGTGGAGGCAGTGCTGCCTCATCGATGCCCTCAACGCCACCGCCTCCCTCGTTGTCCGGCATCTCGCCAACGGGCAGCGCTGCCGCGAACGCAATCGCAGTGAGCACGGCCATCTCCAAGGCACAGGAAGTGAGTTCTTATCATAGTTATAGAAACCATAGTCAATATAAATGAGCAGACGCGACGTGACACTGACACGGACTTGTACAAAAGACACAACACTAAAAAAATTACTTACATACATACAGATACAGTTCTACAACAATTTACTGAGACTGTGTCGTGGTTAACGCGTTTGTCTCGCATTTTATGAATTCCATTTTATCCACGCAACCACACGCTGGACATTCTATAGTTTTTTTTATTGTTCTTTGTACCGAATATGAAGAGACTTTTGGTTCAATTATTTTTGCAATTTCGAAGAATGCGCAGACGACCACAGAAACGGCCGACAAATGGAACACGGAAATTATGCAAAAAAAAAAAAGATTAAACTTAGCATATAGTATGATATATGTCTGTACAATTTTTTTAATTAAACAAACAAATTAATGGCAACAAAAATGAACGGCGGCTTTCAATTTACCACAAACTAAGTCATTTAAGATTTAAAAAGAAAACAGAAAAAAAAGATTCACTAAAGGTGACCAATTAAAAAGAAAAAGTCCCTCGCAATCGCAGGAACCGTTGCTGCAGTTGCTCCGGTGAATGCGCATTTCGAACTTGCAAAGATATTTAAATTGGGACTGAGCTCGATTCCCTAAAAGATTCTGACAACAATAACTAAGAGTATACAAATTGGGGGAAAATTGGGGAACACAAAACAAGTCAATTTGTAATAAGGAAATAGGACCAAAATAAGAAAAAATTAAAATTTAAAATGTTTTTTTACATTAGATAGATAATATTTAGATATAATAGGAAATCAGACAATTTTTAATAAAAATTGTTGTTTCCCGCAATTTTTATTTAAATTATTTTTTAATAATGCTTTGTTAAGTTACAGAAATACATAAAACGGAACTCACAAATAATAAACATAATCTTTTTTAGTACATCTATTAAAAAGTTCAATTTTGCTTCCTCTACAAAGTGAAAAAAAAGTCACGTGCAGATAAATTGTATAACGTATTCGTTTTTTTATTTTATTACTTTTATATTTCTTAATTTCTATCGAAAAGGATTTGTTCAGTGAAATATCAGAAATATTAAAATTAGTATTCCTTATAATAATTTGGTAGATTTTTTCTAGTTGCTGTCTTTCTTATTTGATTTAACTAGTTCTTGTCCCATTTCCTAATCCTAATCTTGGTTATTTGTTTATATATATTTTTTTAATTCATACAAAAATATTTGAAGATACCCTGAGCTCAGTTCACAAACTTGAATTCGTGAAATATTTGTTTACTTGCTATAAATAGAACACTTCCCCAATTTATTTACAGACCGCTGCCCTGGTGGCCGTGGCACAGGCTCATGCTCATGCTCAGGCTGCGCAGGTTGCTCAGGTTCAAGCTGCGCATGCCCAGCACATGCAGGCTCAGGTGCAGGCAGCTCAGGTGGCTCAAGCTGTCGCCCAGCAGCAACAGCAGGCGCAGGCGCATGCTCAGCATCAACACCAGCAGCAACAACAACACCAGCATCAACAACAACAGCAGCAGCAACAACAACAACAACAGCAGCAGCAACATCAACAACAACAGCATCAACAAGCCAAACAACAACTGGAAGAACTTAATCGTGCCGTAATGTTGCAACGTTTACAGGCGGTGCGTCAACCAACAAATCCTGGTGCAGCTGCAGCGGCGGCTGCTGCTGCTGCCGCGGGTCTGGGCATGGTAAGTGTCTACCTTGGAATAGTGTTGCACACAGCTCTCGCTGCCAACAACGACATCTTCTTTACAACTTGTCTAAAATCCTGAATGCTGTATCTCAATCAGAAACTGAATGGTTGAATTCTTACGTGACGACTATTATCCAATCATTCAGAATGTTTGGGCTCTAAGTAGGGGCTAGCATATACATATAGATGTCTTCTACTTCTTCCCAGTGTAGAGCTCACCAACATCAAAAATCACAAAATAATAATCATTCATTGTAGATATCAGGAATTAGCTTAGAACTCATCAGTGACCTAAAATTAATCCAGCGTTGCTTACGGTTGCAAAATGGACGACAATCAATACATATAAGGTTTTTTTTTCTATTTTACTTTTTATTTTTCATTAAATAAAACTTTTAAAAATATAAGTGTTCATTGTTTAGAAGAATTATTCCAGTAATTTCCTTTCCTCTATTATTTCCCTTATAAAACCATTACAAATTTAAAATCCAAATTTGGTAGGTAGGTTACTGAATACCGCACGAAAAATAAAGTCAATTTTACATTTTTAATGTCCACAAATCGAAAAAAAAATATTTTGTATTAAAAGAACAATATTAAAGCTATAGACTTCAAATTTCAATATGATCTGTAAACTTCATCACGGTCGGATAAAAAACTTTGAAGATATTCATGAAATCATTTTTCGGAGCATGAGCCTAAAGGCAAAAGATAAATAAATTTGCAATAGGATTTGTATTTAAATGTAAAGAATTCGTTGTCGATCCATTTCTTTATCGTAAGCAATCTTTTTAGGTACTTGGGGCCTTTTTACGTTTCTATCATTAAGTATTCCATCTTTGCCTATCCATACATCATCAAGAATTAGTCAAGCTCTAGCACAATGACCATCTATATATGTATAATCTAAGCAAAACAAAAAAAAAAAAACCAATGAAACCAAATTGAATTGAATCTAATATGTTGCAGTAACAAAATTAAAAGTTAACATTACAATTGCAGTGCAGTACAGTTGAGTGTTGATAAACAATTGCCAGTTGCAGGGCCGAGAAACAGTTGTATACTACAGTATGTATTTTTATACACTTCATTTTCCATATATTCTATATATATATATATAAAAAAAAAACAAAAAAACAAACAGAAAGTAGCCCAAATATGCAAACGCGAATTACGAAAGATAAGTAAATGCCAAAATTTCATTATAATATGATATGTATACAATACTCGTAATCGTAATCGTACTCGTATGTACATTTAATGTACTTCTTACTATGCAAGTATTACTCGTAGTAGTCTAAGCAAGTTTCCTACCAAAAAGCCAACCACAAACCACCTTCCACAATACATGCATACTTACATACATTTAATTACTTACTGTCTACTTAATTACTTACCTAACTACCTAATATTTACCTAACCCAACTATCCACCCTGATCCGATCCCATCTCGATAATCGAATATGATATAGTGATAAATGGTAATGCAAAGAAAGTTTCATACTAGTACGTACTGCCTTGCAAGCACATTAACGTTAATACGTTAAACGTAAGACGTTTGCGTAACGTAATGTTGAGAGTTGTTAACAATGCAAGCCATGTAAGTACATTTTGAATAATTAATTCTATTAAAATTACTTTGAACTTGTCGTAATGGTTGCTGCGTTGGTTGGTTAATGATTGATTGATTGATTGGTTGGTTGATTGATTAATTCATATCCACACAAAATCTACACCACAAAGCATTGAATACATAAATACTTATAATAAATATATATATTTGTATATGAATATTGATATTTCATTCATACATACACTCATACAAATACAAATACAAATACACACACACACAACCACACACATCGACAAGAATACTAAATCTATCTTATCTAAATGTTTTCTATCTGTAAATTGTACATGATTTTCCACATACTATCATATACTAAAAACTACAAACTACATAAATATGACAACTTATCATTTAATATACATATGTTTCATCTGAAGTTTTTCTGTGCTCGAGCTTTCCTCTCTCGCTATATATACCATTTATACATGTACCTACGGGTAGACTAAACTAACATTTTAAGTTATTTTCTTTAAATCTAACACATATCAATCTGTTATCAACATCTGCAAAACAATGCGCTTTTAATAATAACTTGAACAATGAACAACACAAAAGTAACTCATGGTGGCGTGAGCTTTAGACTTTTTTTTTTGGGAATTTTTAGCTCCAATTTTAGTGTAAAACCAATTCACGTCCTCGATTGCTCGCCTCTTCCTAACTGTCCATAATAGAGCTGAAAAACGATGCCCATCAATCATTAAATGCTTTAATATGATTTAGTAAAAATAAGATATAATTTTTAAATTTTCCTTTACAATATGATAAGTTTTTCAGCTCTATTTTATAAGCACTACTAACCATACCACACAGCTATACATATCTCAATCGAATAATAATAGTGAATACTGAATGAATACTCACGCCTTATGGCGACCACGCCCACCATCATAGCTAAGTATGAAAAAAAAAAACTACCTAAAAATTACCCAAGTGATTTGAAATTTGAAATAATATAATTGGAACTTAAACTCGACTTGCGTTGTGTTGCCTGCCTGGTTAGTAAACAATTTTTTGAATTTGCCATCTCAAGACAAATAAGTATGTATATGTATTCAATACAATCTTTATCATTATTATAATTTTGTTTTAAGTTGATTTATTATGCAATGCGCGCAAAAACTCTTTAAGAACTCTTTTGTAATAGTGTTTTAAAGGTCGAGATCGTAACGTATCCGATCTCCTCCACAACTCCCTCATCGTCGTCAGTTAAGTTTTCGAATTGTAAGTACGTTTCTTTTTAAACCAACAACAAATTAATTTTTCTACATAATATTTAAATATTTATTTATTTTTTTTAAAGATAGTTTTGTAATTTAAATACCAAAAAAAAAGCAATTTGTTTGCCACAAAAGAGAAAAGTTGCTCTCTTTATATATGTCTCTCTCTATATATATATATACCTCTCTCTCATTGTAACATTGTAATGCGATGCAAAAGTTTCGACAACAACAATTAAATACAAATATACACACACACACACAAACATACAAACGAGTACACACAAAACACAGTACATCAATTTATCCATTTATTGAATAAGTACGCAATACCAAACTTATTATTAATACTCTTAATACCAAAAACAACAAACAAAAAAAATCAAAATATAATTAATAACAAATTAGCTAATTTTGTGTACAATGGCTTCGATATACACATCTACATGCTTTACATGAGTTTGCAACTAAAACGATTAATTCCTTTGATCTCTTCCATGCTCTCTCTTCTGTATATTTTTCTCTACGCCACACACACACCTGATTCTGCCTCATCGTAGATGCCACTGCCCGGTCACATGCAACTGATGCAGCCAATGCAACCGATGCAACTGCGAGCTGGCACCGTTGCCATAGGACCACATGGCACCCTCATTGGTAGCAATATGTTACGACCTGGCCCTATGCCTGGCATGCCCGCAGGTGAGTAGAATCTAAAATAAGATACAGAGGCTATTTTTGGCACTGCCGAAGATCTGATACACTTGCAGAGGACCGTAGTATTTTTAAAATGTCTTCATTTAAAGTAATGTTATGTATCTACGTTCCAAAAGAAAACAGCAGATTTTGTTATGAATATTATATTTAATGCCTATAATCAGCATGCATCTGCATCATTTTTAACTTACTAATGGTTTTACAAAAATAAACTCCATATATTAGTTCTTTTCCTTCTTGGTTTTTGTTTAAAACGAAATATTGAGAAGCTATTTAGGAGTTTAATTATTTAAAAAAATGTAAGACAAGTATGTGAATTCGGTTCTTTCTCAAAACGTTTACTTGACTTACTGTAAATACTTTTTGTAGTTCACTATTATTCTTTTTAATTTGTGCTCTGCAATTTATAATACCCTCTGCAATTATATCATTAAATGTACTTTTGGAAATATCGTATTAAATGATTCCCGTTGTAGGTTTATTGCCGATGCAAATTGGACTGCCGGGATTACATGCTGGAGCGATGCCAATGCCAGGTATGGGTGTAATGTTGCCGGGACATCCCAATATGTTGCAGATGATGCAGCCACGCTTCAGATGATGCCTGCCTGCTGCGCCCGGACTGTTGCAGGCGCCCCCGCAGACGCATCCACAGCAACCGCGACCGTTTCAGCGGCCCACGTTGACACATCTGCCACATCCTCAGTCGCAGGCATCGTTGGTGGGTCTGCCGTTGCCGCTGCTCTTTCACGATTGAAAGAGAGACGTGGTCGCTGCACAATCAGCGTCGACAAATCAACAACAGCAACAAAGAACCGCAACAAGAACAACTACAACAACATCATGTTGCAAGCAAAAAGCAATCACAACTGCAAGCAAGTTTTCATACTCAAGCTACGCAAATTCTAAAGCTATTTTTTCTTCAATGTATAACAGTTTTGAGACTCTCATACACAGACAAGCACACAGACGCACACACTCACTCACCATTCACACACACACATACAGGTCACACTCACTAACAGCGATGCGTAGAAAAGTTATTCGAGTATCTTAAAGTTGATTTCAATGCACTTGATCTTGGCTTTTGATTTAATCTGACAAAATTGTTAACTTTCTCCTGTCTCTATCTCTTATATCTGTCTTTTATATGTTCGACTAACTTTAATCGGTTAATTGTGATATGTGCACTCCTCTGCCTTCTTGCATAATACAACACTGTTCACTTTACAACACTGCTCTAATCATTACAAATGACAACACATACGCAATGTATGTGATGCTAAGCGTTTCCCTTCGCATCGCTTCTCATCTGGCGCTCTCTATGCTGTACTATTGTTGTAGCGTCTAAATCTCTCACTCTCCTTTCTTTCTCTCTCTCTATATATGAATATATTCCTAGATATACTACTATAACTGTAATTGTACAATACTAGTAAAAATAATTCATAACATACTAATATAAACCGCAAAATAATATTGTATCTTTGTTTACCTTATTTTTCCTGTTATTTCTTTTATTTTCATTTTGTTTTTTATTTTATTTTTTTTGTCTCGTTTAGAGCTCTGGGCCATACACTCACATTAAAGTACGCCCTGTCCATTTTCTAACCAAAGCAATGCAAAAAAAGCAATCATGTAAAAAAAGATACACGTACGTACGTTGTTATACTCTCTCTTCTTTCTTCTTTTATCATGTCTTCAGACTCAGAAAGAAACGCTTTGGGTAAGAATCGGGCAAATATTTACTATATAGTATACATATATATTGGATTATTGTGCGATTTCGTATTTTATCTCTGTGCGTAGCTTTTAGTTATTTGTCCATGTGCAATGCTCCACAAACTGTTATACTGTTATACAATATGCATAAATGTAGCCTATATAACAGCATCTATGTGCCCACTCTACTCCCCCACCCCCCAACAACTAAAAAAAAAGAAAACAAAAAGAAAAATCAACAATAAGCGTCGAATTTTCACTTACTCGTTACTCGTTCGTTCGTTTGTTCGTTAGCAGCTGACAAAAAGAGCACTCGTAAGTTAATTAAACAATTTATATACAATACTATTCCTTTTGTGTACATTTATTTAAATTTGGTCAGCATCTGTCGATGCAAGCATCCCGCAATCAGGTATCTACATCATATTCTTTTATTATACAATTCATACGTACTATTATTATTATTATTATTGTTATCTATCAAATTTTTATCTTGGTTATGGTATCGTACTAAAACTAACGAAATCCATATACATCCAATCTAGTTACATTTAATAGACCTTTTTAAAATAAACGTTTTCAGTTGAGATTACCACACATGTTAGTAAGTACATAATACTTTCTAATTGACCCATTTGATCTATACATACATATATAGTTGGTTCCTCCGTTAATGTAGCGCTCTTCCATTGGTTCACAGACTCAAAACTGCAGCTTCCTAGCAACAAAGTTTAACACAATCAAGCTCAGGCTTTGTTATTGGCTAATACCTAGCCCACATGTAACTACATACATACATATATCTAGATTTTTAGCTTAAGTTGTTCACACTATAGTTTGTTTGTATTGTAACTTAATGAGGGCACCTCTACGTATGTAAGGACAGCTCTATATAAAAATAAATAAATACCCAGTGTAGTCTAGGTCTAGTCAAATTGTAGCACTACCCGATCCCAACCCTGCCTAAAAATAACAAATACTACACACACGAAACACACAAACAATGTGAACTTCTACTTGTAACTCTATATCAATCTATCCATCAATATACCTATCTCTGTATACATGTATATTCTTATATGTATTATAACAATATAATATTATCGTAAGCAATGACAAGTGAAAAAACTACCAGATGTTGTCGGAATTGATCTGCCATGCTGGTTAGTTTAGCGCAAAATTGATGTTGGACTCTCAGGTCTGGCATCTTCGCCGCATCGTTCTTCGATACCCTGTCCGGTCTTTTGGGCTGATGATGGGTGTTATACGATGTTAGAACGGCGTGCTTCAGACGAGAGTACCTCAATGCAGGGCAGACGAAACTTTCCAAATTTTGGTGGCTATACAATATAATACATTACATATACTACATTACATATTCACATATTCATAGTTAAGTAACTTCAATAGTTAATTCTTATTGTGAAAACAACTGTAAATATCTTTCAATGGACGTCATTATGTTTATCTCTTAGTAACTGTAGAATTACTTAGTTTATTTTCATTATTTACAATTGTTGATTAACGATTTTCCATACACACACTCTCTTTCTGTGAAGCTTTTGATCTATTGGTGACGGTCCATACTTCATATTGTATCATTTGATTTTTGATCTTATTAATCTATTTAACTGTAACATGTACAATACTTATATACCATATGCAAAAACTAATTCTAAGCTGCACGCGTTGTTTTTTCAGAAAGTATAAAAGGTCACATACTTTTTCATAGGTGTTTTATTTACTTTTTCTTTTTTTTAAATATATCTGTCGAAATGTCAATAGCCACCAAAGTCTGTCCTTGCGCTGGGCGACACGTGAGTAGCTGGATTAAGTGCAGACCTTGACACTCATACACTTACACACTTAGATTTATTGTATTCGTAAATGTCTGTCTCGTCCAGGCGAAAGCGTGTCACATTAATTTTGCTGAGCGAAAAGTTCCCTGCGTCCATCTCTCAATACACCAATATCAATAATGTGTATGTTAGTCAATCTATAAGTCTATATGCATGTCCCCTTCTCTGTTTTCCCTGTTCCCTCTTAAGACGCAGGCGATGTGCTGACCCTGATTCAGATGAAAACTCTTTCCTTAACCCCAAAACTAAAGCACATCACAGTTGCAACAAGAACTGTTGGACTTTTCGGTCCTTGTCTTGCGCCCCAAAAATATTTAACTATCGTATCTTTATCTACATACACACACACACACATACCTTTCTATCTCCCCTTTCACACATCAACATAAAAACACACACATACACACCACTTACACGCATTACATTAATAGTTGCCGCACATCAGAAGGCGAAGAAGGCGACCACGCCCCCAACATTTTTAAGCAACGAAGGCGCAAGAAATCAAGAAGTTTGTTTATTTCTTTCATCAAGTTGTGTTTAGTGTTAATTGTGAATTAAATTCAATTTTTTCGAATTTGTTTTATATCTCCCCGAATTTTTGCAATTTCAATTTCGATAATATTCGATAAATATATGCTTTAAGAGTCGTCAGAAAGGGTGGAGTGGTGTTCAAAAATCAAAAAGTTTAGTTTACCCTTTGCCAAAGATGATTTTTGTGCCTCCTCTCCCCTCATTCGGACTCAAGGAATCGCTTTACTATAATACAAAATAAATTAATAAATTAAAATCTTTGATAGTTTTCATAATTTCTTTTTCGTTGCATTTACTAACTAAGAGAACTTTTTGAATTGTTTTTTCTTTGATTCTTTTTGCTAATTCAATTAATTACACAAATACTTAGCTAATGCAATTAATAATTAGTGCAAATGCATAAAATCAAAAACAAAACAAAAAAAATGAATATGTTAAAAGTTTTTAATGTTGTAAAGTAAATAAAAAAAAACAAATACTACATTTAGCCTTTATACAAGAAATGTTTCTACTTAAAAACCAGACAGAAAAATAAGAATAGAAAAAAAAAAATTATACACAACACACACACTTTAAGCATAAACTACAAACAAACAAACAAGTTATATAAGCAATTGTTTAAATTCTTTTAAACGAAAAAAAAAAAAAAATACAAAAACCAAATCGCATACTGATAATATTTCTAGTTTAATGTTTTGATTGTTCTCTTCATTTTAAATTAATTTATTGAATTTGAATAAATAAAATATACTATATAGAAATGTGAAAAACAAGTTGTAGTTTATTTGGCTGTTGCAGGGGAAAATACAACTACATATATTAAGGAATGCAGGTATGTTATTAAACTTATAAATTTCCTCTTAAAGAATGCTCCACATCCTGCCAAATTTCAGCAGCTTACTGAGTTGTTTATAAGGTTTACGCTCTCCGGAAAATTACAATTTGGAGACAAGAAAATGATTTATGATATGATGTATTTTTAAAAAATTGTATATTTTTTTTATATTAAGTCATTTATTTATTTTGTAAGCAAGAGCTTTGGCTAGTACTCATTATTTCTTTTAATAATTCTTACGCACAGAATGACTGGCAACTGATAGACAAAAGTGAAAAAATCCCAAACATTTAATTACATGACTCATGGGCTAGTCCCAATTTTTAGCTACGTCAGCTATCGGCACCAGTAGGCCTGTTTCGGCACTGAGTGTGGGACTAGTTTCAGGGCCTTGTCTGCTGCAGGGCCGGCTTCTTTTCACTCACCCACTGCACTTACTCTTGAGGGAAAATAATTATCGAGATATATTTATTTGGCGTGGGAGAAATACGTATTACAAATTGTGAGCTGTGAGTTCAGCTTTAATTTCATTAAACATATTTGCAATTCTCTGCGAGAGGGAGAGCTGTAAAGAGAGGGGTCAGTTTACAAAATTTTGATGGACTGACTAATTCAAGTTCAGTGGAATTAATAGACGTCGCTCACGCTCAGTCACAACTTCAGGTTGAGTTACTGGAATTGCTCCCAAGATCGCTTTCAGGTGAAGTCGGCCTGTTGGTGAGCAATTGTCTGCGTTGACTTTTAGTTTCGTTTCGAGCCTCGCTGGCTACGGTTGTGGTTTCGCTTCGTGTGAATTTTAAAGGTGCGTATCGGCTCAAAAGTGTTGACTGCATAAAAAACAAGTCAAACAACAGTTCAATCTAACATTTGAACTGAACCAAAATCACATTTTAGTTAACCAAACAAAAGACTTAAGACACAAACTCGACTACGTTTGCATAACTTCAACTCCAAATCTGTGCGCGCAACTCTAAGCTTTACTGCCACGCCCACTTTTGCCTAGAGCTAATTGTAAATGTGCCGCAACGACGCCTTCACTTTCAATTGTCACCGTCGCTTGCCAATGAACCGTTTTGGGCTGTTGAACAGGCCAACAAAGTTGGTTAAGTAATGGCTAAAAACTACAGTTGCGGCTAATTGAAATAACATTCGAAATGGATTCCAATAGCTCCAAGAGGAACTCAAATCATTAGCAAATAAAACAAACGTTAAAAACATAATAAAAAAATGCCGAAAACTTGAAATCTTTTTAGTAATAAACGAGTATATTATGTTGAGGCCATAAATAGCAAAAAGATCAAAAATCCAGCTCTCAAAAATGTCTGTAATAAATTAAAAATGAAAACCTGATGAGAACGTGCGTAAAATAAATAAAAGAAATACTGAATGTAAAAGTTAATTAAAAAGGCCGAAAACTTGATATACATATGTATTTGAAGAAATAAAGAAGTATTCTATGTTAAGGCCAAAAAAAGCGAAGGCACTGAAAAGCAAACTCGCACAAATGTCTGCAATAAATTGTATAGTAAATGATATACGACACAGAAAACTGAACAGAACGTGCGTATAATAAATAAAAGAAATATTAGATTGTACAAATATATGAAGTACAGGCTTCATTTGAGTTGATTCAAGTGGTTGCGGACAGACAGTTCACTTAAACGAATACCAATGGCCCTGACAAGACGTGAGAGAGTTAAGATTTGAAGCCACGTATACAAACTTGGTAGCCTACATTACTTCAAAGACCTTAGCATAACTATAGTTTAACTGTTTGTGATACAAATCGTGACAGTAAAGATAAAAAACAATTAAAATAGTTTATGAAGTGTAATTTGTAAAGGAAGACAAATAGAGCTGAAAGCCTATTGACTATTATTTAGTTTAGCTTCTTTATAAGAAACACACAAGGGATTGACCCACTATTTGTATAATAAATTAAAGATGATATACGAAATTTAAAAAATGCAGACACATTCGGTTCATCATAGCAAAGTGCCACTGTAGCTCGCTTTTGTCTACAATTGTTTGATTTTTGTTTGATATTTTTGACCAACTCATAGACAACTTTCAAAATGAAGGCGCGACTTGAGTTTGATTTGGTTCTGTTTGATGCCGCCACTTAAATCGAATCTATAGTCATGTGTCAAGAGTAATTTGTTTATGTATAGATTTGATGTTTTATGGTTATGTCAAGGCCGCAGCTTAACGGAAGCAGCTTACGAACTACCCACAGTTGTACAATATCTAATATTAGCCTTTATTTGCAGCTAGACAAGAGAATTAATAATGATATCTGGCTGGGCTTTGGCTGCAGCGCTTGTGCTCTGTGTGGGCCTGGTTGCCGGTAAAGATAATCTGCGTGTGGCCTACGAATGGAATGAAATGGACTTTAAATACGATAGTCCCGATCAGAGATGGTCGGCCATTGAAAGTGGCACCTTTAAGCCAGCTAATGTGATACCATTCGGTCTGGAAATCTATCGTCATCGTTTGTTCGTAACGCTGCCCAGATGGCGGGACGGAGTGCCAGCCTCATTGGCCTACCTTGATCTTAATGGTAAGTGCTTTGGGCCTCAAATTGCATTCATAATTAGCTGACTGGGGACCTTGATTGCAACTGCATTTGCATATAATTGCAGTTTTGTTTATGCTTCAAACTGAGAAATTAAATCCATGCAATTGCATTGTTATGTTTATATACACTTTACTAACCGCGTACCTGGTACTTGATAGGCTTTTTTGACTTGATTGTTTCATTAAAACAATTCAGTTTTGTTTCATTCGCACTTCCCGCTGTTAATTGCTTAGAGTAGGAGGCTCAGTGCCAATATTTTCGCTAGCTTGCGTCATTAACGAGCTGAAAATATACAAATATACAAATATACATTATAAACAAACTGAAAATATTTACCATTTGGTATGTAAATAACTATTCATTTTATAGGTAAAGATAGATAAACAAACTACTGAGAAAATATTATATCTAGGTATACTTTTTTATATTGTTAAACACTTGTTGAAAGTAACTATTAATTTTAGAGGTATAGATAGATAGTATAGTAGATAAACAATCTACTGAGAAAATATTATATCTAGGTATACTTTTTAATATTGTTAAACACTTGTTGCAAACTTTAAAAACTTGTCCCCTCAGTATCTAGTACACCACGACGTATACTTATCGATATGTCGAAAGGTATTAAGCAACAATGATTTTATTAAAATTTGACCAGTTCTGAAGATACAAAAATATAATATTTATTCACCTCCTTAGCTTCTTGTCTTTCACTCGGTATGTTTATCGATATGTAACATGCGACGTATACTTAACATGTAGTAGATTAACATACAAGGCATCAAAGCTCTTTCTTAAAATGTGAATGATTCATGCAACACTTTTTTTAGCTACGATATTAATTTACTATGTTTAAAAGAAAACACATTTTATCAAATTTAAAACTTGCAAAGTTTTAGTTTCTATACATTCCTTTGTACCATTAATTGAGGGCATGACCGTATAATTGTTATACGAGTATAATAAATCAACTTACAAGAAGACATTTGCACAGGTTTATGATACCCTTTTAAGGCAATTGTCTGTTTACTGGGAGTCAAAAAGCTGTAAAGTAATTCCACGCCATATTTATTAAACTTGTTCCATGAATCACTCAAGAATCCAAATGCAGGCATGTTTGTCAATTAGCATCAATGCAAATGATCAAAATCAAATCAAGCCATTGAGTGATTCAAGTAGAGCATTCACCTTCAACGATTCTATTGACTCACATACTTATTTGTATACTCTATCTTTTAGATACTGCAACGAAGAATCCTGCGTTAAAGCCTTTCCCTAGTTGGGTGGCACATAGTCTCAATGAGGCGGATCCCGAGCTAGTTTCACCTTTCCGGGTGAGGGCTGATCGCTGTGGACGCCTTTGGGTGTTGGATTCAAGGATTTCTGGAGTGCTGGAGCAGACCAAGCTTTACGGACCACCACAGTTGTTGATCTATGATCTGCACAATGATGATCTGCTGCGTCGTTATGTGCTTCCAATGGGACAGACGAAACAGAACTCCTTCATTGCCAATCTGGCTGTAGAGGATAGTGATTGTGAAAACACTTTTGCATACATGGCAGATCTGGGTAGTCCTGGTCTGGTTGTATATTCATGGAAGGATCAGGAATCTTGGCGAGTTCAGCATCATTTCTTCCATCCGGATCCGTTGGCCGGCAACTTTAGCATTAACGGAATTGAGTTCCAGTGGGATGATGGATTATATGGTCTGGCTCTATCCAAGCCTCAGTTAGATGGCTTCTCTACACTCTACTTCCATCCGCTGAGCTCCACAATGGAGTTTTCGGTCAACACCTCCGTGCTGCGTAATAAAACTCTGGCCACCTCTGGCGCCATTTATCGTGATTTTAAAATTCTGGGATCAAGAGGATTAAATGACCAGGCGGGTGCTCAATGCCTGGATGCGGAAACAGGAGTTATATTCTATGCACTGCCTAATCAGAATGCCGTGGGATGTTGGAAAACCTCAAGTAGCTACAAATCTCAGGATCGTATCTATACAAGCAACACCAATATGATCTTCCCCAGCGATGTAAAGGTGGATGATCAACGGCGCCTCTGGGTCATGTCCAATCAGCTGCATGCCTTTATCTATGATGAACTTTATCCCGGTAGCACCAATTTCCGCATACTTACGGCCAACGTACAGGAAGCCATTGATCGCACATCCTGTGATGTGCCCAAGAAATTGCCAGAAATAATCAGTAAATTTGGTGAGGTCATTAAGACAAATATTCAAGGAAAGAAGATTTCGGACAGCAATTCGGGTTCGACTCCCTTGACTCTAAGCTTGCTGCTTGGAAGCTGCATCTTATTGTGCTCTTGGTTGCTGTAGAGATAGTCTACTGTACATACAAAACCTTTCCCAGTGAGCTGTTATATAGCTAGTTGTAACTTCATAGCTCGTAATTTTGAATAAATATAAGAATTTTATTTAGAAATAAATCGATATTTTAACTAGTTGTAAGCCAAACCAGCTGGCTCTCAATATTTATCCAGTTTCTCCCTTTCGACGATGTAAATAGAATTCACATCTACTGTCTCATCACTGGCCTGTGATTCTTCATCCTCTGGACTCTCGGATTGGGCGCGTTTCTCATTTTTCTTCTGCAGGCGCCTAATGCAATCCCCACAGAAGAACAAAGTTAACTAAAGGAAAACGAAAAATAATTGTCAGAGAAATTTTAGTTAGTCGAAATTCTAAATGAAGAAATCGAACACTCTTCCACTACAGATATCTTTTCTTTACAATTTCCGACAAATGTATTTACATAAACTTTGTAGTGGAAAGACTGAAAATTGATGGTTTCCTCTAATAAAGTATTTCAAACTCTAAGTAAACCAATTCTTTCACTCTAAAATCAGAATACTTACGTGTTCAAGTATGCCTATAAGTCCCAGCACCGAGAGTCCAAGCAGAAATCCCAATGAGCCACCAACATCGGCTATAAACTGCGTTGTATCATAACTAGGCCGTTCCTCAATCATCTGCTGAAACAATATACAATATTTAGGAATTGACTTTCCCCGAGATAACGTCTATCAGCTGGCATACCGATATCAACTTGGTTGTGTAATATATATAGATAAGACTACGTGGTTCCGGTTGAGCAAAGGTCTTTCGGCTTTGAATGTATGTTGTATAAATGCGGGATTCGCAGGGCTGTAAACAGTTGCAATTGAAGTCATCATCGCCATCATATACCCTGCAAAAAAAGGTTTAATATTAATTGATGGGTTAGGGACTCAGAGCACTTACGCTTGATAATCCTCAATGAGATTGCGCATGGAACTTTCATCATTGCAAGGTTCCTGAACAATATCATGCATCCAGGGTCCTGAACAGTTTGCTTCATAAGCAAGATCTCGCCAAATGCAAATCTCACCACACTAAAGTAAATGCTTAAATATTAGTATACGATGTGGGTTATTTTGTTTTTTGGATTCACCTTTAGATCACTATAACCCTCTTTTCTAGAACAGTCTTGTTCTCGCGTTTCCACATTAGAAAAAAACTGACTTTGTAGTTTAATTTCGATCTCTTCTCTGATGCCAACAAAAACATATTCCACGCGTCCCGAACCTTTCATATTGATTTCTATTCAGAAATGATTCTTTATAAAAACGGAAATGAGAAAGGGAATATCTTCTTACCCGTAAAATTCTCGCGTTTGTCGTGTATGAAAACATGCCAACCTGCTCCAGATACTAAGTCCACATTACTCGTGGATTGAACTAAATTATGTTCCAACCATAGAACGTATCCCACATTTTTGGATACCTTTTTCATGGCAATCTTTGGACGCATAGTGTAACATCGTCCCATATAGAAGTGTAAGCTGCTGTCAATATCCACATCTGTGTGAAGAGATTAGAGATGATAAACCGTAGTTTAATATTTTAAAAATGTATAGAATATTCAAAATCGTATATTTTGATATAAAAAGCAGTATAACTAATTACTGATTACTGAGAAATAATAGGAAGACATTAAATTACAATTGAGTAAAATGTACTTAGTCTTCATAAACCATAATTTTATTTAATGTTAAGCTACTTACTACTCGATTCACCATTTAGTCCATATAAATAAAAAGTCTCATCCTGTTCAAAAGTGCCATTCATAAAGAATTCATCGAGAGGTATTTCACCATATGGATAGTTTTGCCAGCAGGTGGCAAATTTTGGATGCGGACAGTTTGCCCTTGACAGATTCTATAAGGAAATTAATCACAGTTCGGAAATCAGGTATTATAACACAACTCACTTTCAAAACATCATCTTTATAAGGTGGCTCTCGACAAATGGTAATCGCAGGCATTTCAATAGTTTCATTAACATTATAATACGAATGCGTTGATATTGGGGGATGGGATAACTTGGAGAAGCACTCATAAAGTTGTACAATAACCACAATGCTACAGACGAAGAGTACAAGGTAACGTATGAGTTTGGCAGGATCCCGAAGGAGCCAAGCTCTTAACTCCCCCAGTAGCCCATCGTAATCCAGAGGTCAGTACGTACGAAAAAGTGAAACTCTAGTGAATGACAATATCTCGCTTTGCATAGGTAAAGCCCCTCAACATATTTGCAATATCTTTGAGGCCTGCACAAATTCTCACAGTTGGTCATGATAAGCTAATATTGATTTATGCGCCGTACTATAACAACAACACGATAAGGTCATGGAAGGGAGCTGACTGTATCCAGATACATTGTGTTTACTGTAACTACACACAAATCGGCGTATCAAAAAACAGGTGTAGTTCTCTCTGGATTATTGCCTTGTTTGCGATACGTTTAACCGAATCCAACAAACTTTACCAAGCGTTAAATTACCAATACATGTTGTTTATAATTGTTTATGGATAGCACAAATACTAGAGTAGTTACATCTATATAGATATCTAAGCGTGTATGCTACAATATATCTAGAGATCTGAAATCAGCGTTTTTAGTAGTCGTTTTATGATTTTATATGTTTATTTGTTGTCTACATGCGCGAACTCTCTGAAACTTGATTTCTTTACAATGAATTGGGTATCTATCTGTATCTAAAGAACTTTAGATAAAGTTGCTGAAATTGAAATATTAACAATGTATAGGGCTATAGACTTTTATCTGTAGAGCTTCGATTGTAGAGGGAATCTTTCTTATTTCCGTCTCTCTTTATTTTGCAGAGATTAAAGTTACATTTTTCTTTTAATATATTGCGGAATATATATTTCATTATTTTGACTCTAATTAAAATAGTTTCGATTGTATTTCAAAGACTATTTTGTATGAATAGGGGTATACCCTATATATTATTTGGTTCACAATATAGTTAAGGCCTTTCATACATTTAAAATAATAATAATTAATAATATAAAGCTTACAATAAAAAGTATAATCTATATAATCTATTCTAGAAAGTTATCTTTATAGACTTTACAATATGTGGAATATTTTGATTTTTTTCATTCAGGAACAAAAGTTGTTTTTTTTTAAACGCTTAGGACTTTTTTTAAAGTACATAAGTGCTTTAACAGATTCTAATTATATCTTTAATAAATGCAAATAAACCGATATATTTAAACTTCTATTAATTTTTTCATATTATATCTAGCTAGCCTTACGTAAAGGCAAACAGGCAATAAGTTATTACTCGGCTATAGATGTCTTGACCTTATATCTGTTAAGCTGTTCGAATGCTAAGTAGATATTAGATAAATGCTACAGATACTGATACACACTACTATATACAGTGTATGTATCTAGGTATACCTTGAGCTTTGCAGCAATAACAACTTTTGGGAATGAAACAAATGAAAGACAAGCCAAACAATGCGTATCCAGTCGAAGAGTAAGAAGAAGCCCTCGATCCAAAGCTAAAGCATTCCTCAGTTGTGACGTTAAATCAGAGCAGAAAAATCAGTCGGATCGACTCGACTGCGACCCACTACAATACAAATACAAATATTTCTAAATGTATCTGTATATGCTGTCTATATACAATACACACAGACACAGCGAGAGCCAAAAGGCAGAAAACTAATAAACAAAAAGAAACTTGCGACTAAAAATAGACAAATTGAAACATTTTCGAGATGAAAAATCCAACAACAGACAACATTAACATTAACGGGACGAGGATGTGGACGCGGACGTGGCTGTGGACATGGATGTTCATGACTATTGCGAGAGTTTGTTTTACTTTTCACATACAGCTGCAGATGCGAATCTATGTGTAGCTGTGAGATACATTGACGGACCTCGCTTGTACCACACGTCGTATGCGTGCTGTGCTCAGGATACAGACCAGCAGTTTTGAGTGTGTTCGCGTGTATCTCTCTCTGTGTGTGTGTGTATCTAGTAAATTTAAAATTTTTTTTTTTCTATCGTATAGATATATTTTGAAATAGCCACAGGCACAACACCGTCCATTTGGCTGATGCACAGAGAATTCTCATTTGTGTGAAGTTCTTCGCTTCTTCGCAACTAAATAGCTTTTGTTTTAAATTTAGACCAAAGCAGCGGCTATATTAAACGCATATGAATGTTTTTTAGATTTAGTAGCTCTAGTATGCTCAGTTCACATACATATATACACATATATGTAGATGGTATATAGCCACAGTACATAATCTGTTGCTCTTTCTCTATATCTTTCTCTCTATGTAGTTTATCGTGTTGTTGTTTATTATTCCTCGACTGGGGCAGCTTTGCACATGGCCAGGTTCTGGTCTTATAAACCGAATCGACTCAGTCTTAAAAGTATGACCCATATTGCCATAGTCATTCGTACACTCTATATATACCCAACCGTATCGGGTCTGACATTTACCTGTTCCCCAATTTTGGAGTCTTGAAATATGCTTTCAGTATATTTTTAGCATGTCGCTAATAAATTTTCAAAAAATATTTGTACATTTTGTAGGCATATAGACGTATATCATCGTATCGTATATGTATGTGCTGTACTGAGTCATTTCAGTACTGTCTATAGCATTTCGCATATGATTAATCAATTGCGCACAGAGGCGTCGTCAATGGGGGCTGTCTTTGACTATACACAAAAGGGGTTTCAGTAGCAGCTGCCTCTGAGTTAAGTTTAAAAACATTTTCATTTCGCATTTTCACTCATCATTAATAAAAGTCTGGGCGTCTGAATAAAGTAGTTTTATACGCAAACATACATTGATTATTGCATTTGGATGCACTTGAGTTATATGATTTTACATATTTACATCTATCTCAGTTGTAGGTATAGTATGTGAATATATACATATGTAGAGATGGTATATTTGTAGTTGAGGTATCCACAAAATTTGGTATGTGCGAATCTTAATGGATGAGTTGCCTGCTGACTGGGCCGAGTGCAGCCAATTTAATTGGGTGACAAATGCTTACCAAAATATTTTTAATGCTCCACGCATCAATGACTAAGTCCAAATGATTCGATTTTATTGGCTAATTAAGAAACGATACATAGTCTTATGGAAATATATTTGTATTACGCGTGTACGATTCTCAATTGAGCCAAGGCAATTAATCAATATATTATCAAATTAAAATTAAAATTCGTGAGCTATTGAAACAACTACTTTAAAACCTTATCAAAACTGTAACCCTACAAGATTTCTGAAAGATTGAGCTGAGAAAGTTTGTTTTTATTTCAGTTTACAGCCCGTTTTCGAAATGCCCTAAGCCCAAGATTTTGGCATTGGCATTGGCATTGTATTATAAACTATTTTCAACATTATTGAAAGTAATTACAAAAAATTTGGGCTTACCATGTTCTTAGTATTAATAAATTGCATATGAATATATAAATTGACTCTACAATTACATTTCCAAAACGTTTTGCGTCAAAATTTTTGATAATATAGATAAGAGGGTTCCCTTTAGATTTTATTTAAAAAAACATTTTCCAATTTTGAAACTCGAGTTTTTATGTTCACTTAACTCCTGTTGCAGATTTTGCACTACAGTGCACTGCAGAAACAAACCTAAAACGACACTATAAATCTGATTCCGAAGAGTTACGAATTTTTGTAAAAATCATGCCAAAAATTACAAGAAAATTTACTAGTAAAGTTGCCAGACCCAAGGGTCAAAAGACTTCAAACTTTCATAGCTTCGATAATGTCATTTTGATCATGATTTGATGAAAATATAAATTGATATTACATTAAAAAAAAGTTCGTTTATAAATATAATTCCTTAATACAATTTTTGAAAATAAAAAATATGAACCAAAAGCGAATCGAACTTTAACTTTAAAAGTTGCCAGTCCAAGTGTTTGCCAAACTTCAAACTTGCATTACTTTTTCAAAACATAACCGATTTACAACGATCAACAACACAGTTTTAATCATGGTTTGATTAAATGATTCCACATTTACAAATAGTTATTTTTTTAAAATGTAAATGTTTTGCCTATGTTGGAATTTTAGATTTCTTTTACATTTTCTTGGACATTTTTTTTTATAATTTTAAATCTTGATTTTACATTTTTAATTAATTTATGGTGCCCAAATTTGTAAGGGAATTTTCTTGGAGTTTTATAAAACCTACCATATCGTTTGCCAACTTCGATTCTCAAAAAAAATTGTGATTTGAGTTTAATATAAAACTTTCCATCATTCAAAATTTGCAATTGAAATAGCTTATTTTCAAAATTATTTAAAACTTTTTAAAAATATTTCCAAACCATTTCAGCAATAAAAAAAAATTTTCTTACTTTCTGTAATAGCAAATATATTAATTAACATAAAGGCTGACTGAATGTCAAGAGACTTATTCTGAAACGTAAAGGGTTGTTCACATAGTTGGTCTAGTAAAGATAAACAAAAAGAACGATACTTCGTTATCTGAATAGCCTAATTGTTTTTCTCTCTACCAAAAATTATTATACGTATCTTTCATCAAGAGAACATTGCCTCGATTCACAGCCTCGTTTGTTCAGTGTCAATAATATTTATTTACTTAAAGATTAAATATAATCAATCATCAACAAATACCATAGTTATAAATAATTTAATAATAACAGAAAACAAGAAAACAGAAACGAGAAAATGTATTTTTATATATTCCTACAATCACCTATAGCCAAAGTTATAAATAAAGTAGAAATTTTTAATTTCATAAATTGTTGACATAGTATAGAAATTTTGCAAGTGCATTATCTACAATGATTGAGATAAATGAGATAAATTTTATACCGATAAGTTTAATATGACAGCGTCATCCGTCGAAAATTTGCTCATATATTTATAATCTTTTTTGAAATATATATTATATAATATATAATTGTAACAAAATAAAAATTTTCAAAATATTTAATTTAACCCGTAGGAATCAGACTAATGCTAGGTTTACATTGAGTGGCACAGACTGGCACAGCGTGTCAGGGGTGCATTTGGGCATCTGAGCCTTCGAAATTTGAATTACCGATTGTAATGCCCAAATGCACCCCTGACACGCTGTGCCAGTCTGTGCCACTCAATGTAAACCTAGCATAATTAAGCATAAAACTGTGTTTAAAACAATTTTAGAATCAGTATTAAAAAAACAAATGTAGCTTGTATAGTATGACGGTTTTAAGCGTTGTCTAGAAATATATTATATTGCAATATAATTATCTATATATTCTTATCTCTATGAAACTGGTTCAATGCCAGTTTTAAGTGAGAGTAAAAGCTATTGGTCGGAAAAAGCTTGATTGACAGTTGCAAGTGTACATTTGATGTATTCAACTTAATGAGTTCCTGCAAGGCGAAATTCCCAAAAACAATATGAAAATAAAAATTAAGATATATCTGTCATGTTTAGAAAACCAGATCTTATATAATGTCATGCCGTAATTCAGGAAGTATTCATTCATTTGTCATACTTAATGGTATTTAAAAGAGCCGAGGAGCAAGACATCGGCTACCTGGTAACGAATCTGCCCCGAAGCGAAGGCAAAAATTTGATGAGGGGAATTGCGTTGGGAATGGCGCTGAGAATGATTTGTTTAAAGGGAGGAAAGTGAGGGATTGCACACGGGAGGCTCACGAGAGATGCAGATGCGGCCGAGTGCACGATGTGAACCGACGACTTCGACAACGACAACAACATCGTGCTTGACGATGGATATTTATATATCGACAATTTGGATAGGTTCCAATGCATTTAGACGAGAGTTATCTATAGAATATGTATATATTTTGGTCACGGTTGCCGTTCATCTCAAATATTTTCTGCACCAATTGCTAAATATCTGAATAAAACGAAAACTAGAGTTGATAAACCCCGCCTGAATGATAACTGATAGATAAATAAATCTCTTTATTTGTCAAATTTCTTCATATCTCTTCTCTAATTTGTTGGCTATTATTTCTCAATTTCTCATTTCAATGCGTTTTTCACATTATTGTTGGCTAAAAACTGCAGGTGCGGTCATTTGATGGATGGCCGTTCACTCAGATCACTCAGTTTGCCTCTGAAATAGCCCATTGCTTGCAATAATTGTTGCTGCCTCGCAAATAGCATGTGGCAGCTTCCCTCGCCTCACACCAACCCCCTTTTGCCCCATCCTGCCCCATTTGTGATGCGAATGCCAAAACATCTTGACACTAAAATGCAAAATTGCTTTGCGTCAATGACTCAAAACCGAAAATGTTCTCTCATTTGAAGAACAATAACAATAAGTTGAAAAAGAAAAATATAACAATTGGGCACAAATCCATTTGTTCTTGTGGGATCTGCTTTCCTTTCATGCATTTAAATTATCTAGAACAGCTAAAATAGCGCCTAGCCAATGCAATTCAAGCCCATTATCATAATTAAGATTTGCCAACTAAGTGCTTAATTTTTCTATGCATATAATTTATTTGCAACACAGAGTACCCGCAAAAGGGTTCAATATGAGTCTCAACCCCTAGGTAGGGTTGAGAATGGATCTACAAAATAAAAATGATACTCCTTTGATAATATGAAATCAGTCTCTTTTCAAAAAGCCCATCCTCAAGTATGGAAAAAGGGGTATATAGTACATTTTTATGTAATATCGTTCGTTAAGTTTTTTTTTCCAAAAGGATTCAGGTTGGAAATTGTTTATCTCAAAATTTAAATCAACATCCAATTTGTGATAGACAATTTGTGCAATTTCTTGTTTTCCATTAAAAGAAGTGGTAATTTATGTTGTATCTAAAAAAACACGGGCAACGCCGGGCTAACTTAGCAAAATATAGTATTTATCTTAACTTAACTTAACTGTAAATACGAACACTTAATTTTTATACAATATACAATGGTAAATTATTGCCTTTGCTTGAACAAAATCTTGTGTCAAAACCCATAAAATATGTTCTTCAAGCGAAAGATTATCGTTCTGATTTCAAATCTTTGCAAATTTTATTTCAAATTGTGTTGATGTTGGCAATATACCACTCAATGTTGTTATTGTTGTTGTGGTTGTCTCTTGCTGTTTGATTTGTTTTTGTGAAAATTGCGTAAAATTATTTCTGACAATGTCGCAGATTGTGTTTCAACAGAAATCACACACAACAAACCCAACTAGAAATGCTAAGGAAGCAAATAAAAAAATTAAAGAAAAAAAATACATTATAGATATGTCTATACATTTAAAGAAAAAAACAAAAAATATAAGAAAAATTATGATCATTTTATCTTATGTGCGAAAAAAAATACCACGAAAAGAAGCATATTATATGGATTGCTGATGTGCTGGGCTATAGAATATGTTTTGCCTTCGGTTTATAAACGTTCTTAAAGATTCCATTCAAGAGGCGTTGGCGGTGGTCCAGAGGCGTCCTACAAGGGGCATACTATGATCTTGAAGGGGCCACATAAAAGTAATATAGAACAAAACCCCCTAATTCCGCACACGCATGATGAGCCAACATATAGAAGACTTTTAGGCACGTTGTGGCGAAAGCGAATCAAAATTTATAACTATAAATAAGCTAGAAAATTTGAAAATTGTTTGTCTTGGCATTTGATTTTGTTGAGAATTTTCTCGTCGTTATTTTATTTATTTTTGTTGCTGTTGTTTTTTTATTTTTTGGTTGCTGTTGAATTTTCTTTGTTAATTTTAATATTCAAATCATTTATGAAAAGTATTTCGAGTCTTTTAGTGGGCGACTCAAGAATCTGACACATTGTGTGGCACGTTGAAAGGACCCGCATTCTTATGAACAATGTCGAGCAGTACGGATCATGCCGTGTGCTCTAAGAGTATCTATGAGATACATTTGCCTAGCATTGAATAAAATGCATTGCATTGCTCTGAAGGACGCCGATGCGACTCTTCTCAGTATCTATGTTGACAATTGTATCTTTAAGTATTTGTTGCTGTATCTGTGTCTGTATCTGCAATTGCGATAGCTGGCGTCTGCGGCCATTTTCATTTCATATGATCAGCTCTCTTGTATGTGTGTGTGTTTATTATATATGTGTCTGCCTATCAGGGCGATCAATGTTTTTGAAGTTCACAAGAATTTTCGACTTTTATTTTTGCGATTTGTAAAAATGCCAGCATCAAACTGACGCCAAGCGACAAATACATTGTCAACAATTTCACGAGCGATAATTTCTCAAAAAAGATCAATTTGATTAGAATAGATCCCAATACAGCTGACTGAAATCTGCTCAGCTGCTTTTCCATTTGATCCTCACTTCAATTTCTCGATCGTTTCCCATTTAAACAGCTGATCGTTTTATGAACAATTAAAGATTGATATTGTGAGATTCAGATCTCACACCTGATCCCAACTCTTAATGTGGATCGCTCGAAACGCCCCCGAACCGGTGGCAGATCAAATTGGCATTGAGGTGACCAGAAAAGAATACAATAAAACAAAAAGCGAAAAATGATCACTGTCCGAACAAGAAAAACAAATAAAAACTCGCATGTGTAGAGAAAAATAAGTAAAAGCTCTATTCGAGTGGGAGAGGAGAAAGTAAAAGGGAACAAGAGAGAAGAGGGAGAGATAGAGATGGAGAGCAGAGAATAGAAGGATTTTCACAAGTGCAAAATTTGTCATTGAAATGAATTTGACTCACAAACTATATGTGAGAACGATGAGAGAGTGCTTGCTCACGCAATCGTTATAGAGCTTTTGCTCTCTCGTTCTCTCATGTATGGGATCCTGGCTACGATTGCATCATAGCTTACTCACTCACACACATACAGAAGCGTTGCCCACTTGCTACAACAACAAGAAGAGGCTGTGGACAAACCCCAACCGCTGATAGACCGAAAAAGGGAGCAAGAAAAATCCGAGACGTGGCGAAAAATCGAAAACCGAAGACCGAAAAAACCGATGGTCGCAGCACATGCCGAATTCTAGCCCCTCACGCATACTCGCACTAACACACACACAGACGCACACTCGCACTCACACACACACAGAAGATGATCGGAATTGAGAGCTTTTTCACGATCGTTCGGCACAGATTATGGGTATCAAATTGCCACGTATAAAAGGCAAGTTTACCGGTTGCACGGTTCAGAACGGCTTTCGAGCGCGTAAGTGCAACACCTTTGCTGTGCTATCAAATTTTTTGGATATTCCTCAAGCGGCATCAGCAACCAGCAACAGCAATAGCAGCAACAGCAACAGAATTTGCGGCAGTGTAAAAGAGACAGAACAACTATTTGACCTTTTTGTCGAGAAAAAGGCCAAAGAAAATAAATATATATATATAAATATTTGAAACAATTACCCAATTCAACTCGATCGATAAGAAACTATATATGTGTATGTGTGTGTGTGAATTTATGTGGTATCTGAATTTGGGGCTTATCCTGCCAAAGGATCTTAGCCAACTTTAAAACTGTCAACTACATTCGCATATTTATCGGGAAAAGTGTCAAATGAAAAGTGAACCGGGATGTACGCTTGTCTGCTTTGGATTACTGACAACGAAACGCCTTTAACTGGATTATAATATATTATAACTTATTTTTATGACATACTCTCTATCTCAAAAAATTTTTTGCAATACTTCATCTAACCTATGAGAAACCGTTTCGAATCGAATTCCAAACGCATTATCAGAGTCTTGTATAATAAGAGTACTTCCACTTAGTTGAGACGCCAGTCAGCAACCATAACCAAGTCAATATCAATTGAAGGATACAAAATTACAAAGTTTTTCATAACTATTTCAGGAATAGTTATGAAATATTGAAAAAGTAAAAAACTTGTTATATTTCCATGTATCTGACAAAGTAACGAACTATATATATTTTCATTCATTCGATAAACAATTTCAAATAATGTTAAAAGATAATCGCAAACATTGAAAATGTTAATAATCTTAAATCTTAAAATGCAATCAATCTCTTGCATAGAAAGAGAAAGCAATATAGCCTATTACTAGATCAAATCGTAGAAATCCCATAGACGGTAAAATGAATTACTATTAGATGACTTCATACATGAATACCTGTGTCTCGAATATGCGTACTCAAAGAGCGCAGACTAGTCGCAACGATTTCAGATACATATAGCCAAATATTTCGAATATGCTTTAAAAATAACCCATAGGTGTTAGAAAGAGAGGGCTATATATATGTTGAAGAAAAGAAAAAAAAAAGAAAATGTATTAGAAACGGCATGCGGCAGTCAGTATGCGCACATATACATACATATATATTATGTAGGAAAAGAAAAGCTTTTCATCAACAACCCAATACCAAATACATATACACACATGCTCGCCTCTATATATATATGTGTATATATATGTATATGTATGTTTAGTTTCGAGAATTTTAAAAATAACGCATTCGTCGAAAGTTCGTGTAGTGTCCGTTGTTTTCTTTTCTCGACCGATTCCATTTTGCTGTTTGTCGACAAAATATCGCAACGCTTTAGAATCGTGTCAAATGCGATCATTGCAATCTCGCAACTCGTGTCTTTTAGAACATACAACGGTCGAATCCAAGTTTTGAACGCGTGGGTCTTCCCAAGCCGAAATACGGAATCGAAATCGAAACCGAAATCGAAATTGCTCTTAAAAGTGATTCGAGTGAGTGTTATGCAATAATATTTGGAGTGAACTCGTTAGGATTTGTGTTTTCTCAAATAAAAATTGAAATTAATTGTGCGGCACCTTCCACGTTTTTCGACGTTATGTAATACAATTAACTTCCTCAAAAAAAAAAAAATGAATAAAAATATATATGGCATTTTAAAAATTGACTGAAAATCCAAATTACGTAATAATAGCAACGCCCCACATCGAACACATACATATTTGTATATATATTTGAGAGACGACGCGGACACGCAAGATCTATATGTATGGCCAGATATATGGCACTGATCTATATTTAGGCGACAACCCACACAAGTCACTTGTTGTTGTGGTGCTGTTTTGAGATTCTGTTTATAAGAACAGCAATAACAGCAACAACAAGGCCTAATTAATTAACTGAAACGGAGAGGTGTTCGAAATTCTGAATATCCGGTTACGTGTTTTCGAAATTCACTTGGAAATTCCTGTTTATGTTCATATTTGGAAAGAAAATATTTAACGAAAAGAAAACTCAAATACACACACACACCTACAAATACACACACATGTGTTGTAGCCTCGAATGCTTCTGTTGTTGTTGCTGCTGCCAAAAATGGGTCAAAATCATAATGAAAAGAAGAAAATATTGGGAATATTTAAAAATAAATAAGAATATCCAAAAAAAGTGGCATTTATGTATTGCGATACGTGTATACTGATCAATATATTTTATTTTCTATATATTTACAGGGAAGTTTTGGGGCTCACGACGCGATTAACAAAAGAATTTTGAAAAAGTCCCAAATTTATTTCTCGAGTTTTTAAGTTTAAAAGCGAAATTTAAACAAGATGCCGAAGCCAGCCGCTAGCCAGGAGGATGAGGATCCCACCCCATACCTGTTCGTGTCTTTGGAGCAAAGACGTATCGATCAATCGAAACCCTATGATTCGAAGAAGAACTGTTGGGTGCCCGACGAGAAGGAGGGTTATCTCCTTGGTGAGATCAAGGCTACCAAGGGTGATATCGTCTCCGTCGGCCTGCCTGGTGGAGAGGTAATGCAACGTTGCACCAAAAACAGTCGAAGAAAAATCATATCTAGCAATTGTTTTGAAGATCTTGGTTGGCAACTGTAAAGTGATCATTGTAAGCTACCCTTTGCTGAACAAAATTTTGGTACTACGAAATGAATTCAGCAAAGGGAAAGTTGATGGTGTTCCATTTTATGGATCTTAATGGGATCTTTAAAATATATTGAATCGCTATTATGTATAGAGTTTCACATACACCACAGACTTCATATAGCTACTACTCTATACATATGACTAGGTAAAAGATTTCAAATCCGAGAAGGTGGAAAAAGTCAATCCACCAAAATTCGAAAAAATTGAAGATATGGCTGACATGACCGTGCTGAACACACCTTGCGTGCTGCACAATCTTCGCCAGCGTTACTATGCTAAGCTTATCTATGTAAGTGTACACTGTCAGAAACTCACTAATGTATGGGTTCTCTTCTTCTTTCGGTCTCTTTTTTCTCAAAAAAAAAAAAAAACAAAAAAAAAACAAACCAAACCAAACAACAACTGCTAACCACGTCTAACCAACAACAATAATCAATCAAAATGAAAACAAACAAAAAATAAATATGGGTGAAAAAAATGATAAATGGGTCAACTGAAATAAAAATGAACTGAACTGATAATGACAAAATAGACGAGAGACTTCAAGAAAGATCAGCTCCAGCAGGTGAACCCTCCGAAATACGAAAAAGCTGAGGATATGTCCAACTTGACATACCTTAACGATGCCTCTGTGCTCCATAACTTGAGGCAGAGATACTACAACAAGCTCATCTATGTAAGTAATTGCCGTACCGGTATGGCAATAGCACCCCGTTCAATGTTTCTAAAACCGCTTACGATATCATCTCATCACCTACTCGAAACCTACAACAATATTTTATTTTTAAGTAAAAGTAAATCGCTTCAATATACCTAATGCACTTCTCAAGTAATTCGGCTAACACATGAATCTTTCATTATTTCGACATACAATTTTGGAAACTATAAATCCAAATATTCACATTCAGCTCTTATTATAACCATAGCTAACAAACATCAATTGTATTTTGTACGCACTAAAAGAGCTTCTACTAAAAACCACTTTGGCCGTCCAGTCAGATGAACGTGATACTGGAAAGAAAACGGTTTTTTACCAACACACGCACACATACAACAAACACACACACATACACCCCACAAAGGATGCTGAGCAGAAACCTTAAAGATCATCACAACAAGATATCATCATTTCCCCAATTCCAGCAAACAAATCAAAACAAAACTTTAAACAAGTATAAAAAAAACATTGTAGTTTAGTTGTTACCCACAAAAAACGAACACCAAAAACTGGTTGACCCAACAAAAACAAAAACCAAAAAACAAAAAAGTACAATGAATAGTAATAATGACAATGAAAAAACAAACAAAACTGTTACTAAACTGTCTTACAGACACGTCTCTAAAACACAACCGTTGTACCGCTGAAAATACTGAAATTCAGTGGTCGGTTAAAAAAAGTACAAATACCAATGTTTTAGAGACGATCTTAACTAATTGTATAACTAACAAAATTGACAATAATGAAATTGTATTAATGCTGAATATGTTTTTCCTTTTAATTACTTTGGACAACAGACCTATTCCGGTCTTTTCTGCGTTGCCATCAATCCCTACAAGCGCTACCCCGTCTATACCAACCGTTGCGCTAAGATGTACCGTGGTAAGCGCCGTAATGAGGTGCCACCCCATATTTTCGCCATCTCTGACGGTGCCTACGTCGACATGTTGACCAACCACGTGAATCAATCTATGTTGATTACCGGTGAGTCTGGTGCTGGTAAGACTGAGAACACGAAGAAGGTCATTGCGTACTTCGCCACTGTTGGCGCTTCGGGCAAGAAGGATGAGTCCCAGAAGAACAAGGGCTCCCTGGAAGATCAGGTTGTGCAAACTAACCCTGTTCTTGAGGCTTTCGGTAACGCCAAGACCGTGCGTAACGATAACTCCTCTCGTTTCGTAAGTATACACTTGGAAGAACTCATTCTTGATCAATCTACATATACTAATCAATTCTTTCTCCCATCTGTCTGAATAGGGTAAATTCATCCGTATTCACTTCGGCCCCTCTGGTAAACTGGCTGGTGCTGATATTGAGACCTGTAAGTTGACTAGAAATAGAAACTCTTTGTGAATTTTTTTGATACTATATACTCTCTTTCTTCTTTTTCTCTCTTCAATAGATCTGTTGGAGAAGGCTCGTGTCATCTCTCAGCAATCTCTGGAGCGCTCCTACCACATCTTCTACCAGATCATGTCTGGTGCCGTTGCTGGTGTCAAAGGTATACATATGGTAGCATCATCATCCAACTCATATATCATCAATCTCTCTCCCAGAGCAAGTTTCAACTTTGCTCAATTTACAATTATCTTTCAGTACTATTTAGCAGTGGTTTAGGTTTCAACATCTGAATACACTTATACATATACACATACACTTCACACACATACACATACACGAAAGGCTTTCAATACAACAAATTTATATTATTTATTTTTCAAAAAATCTGTTTAGAAATCTGTGGTTTGAGTGATAACATCTACGATTACCACATTGTCTCCCAGGGCAAGGTTACTGTGGCCAGTATCGATGATTCTGAGGAATTCACCCTCACAGATGTAATTGTCCCTATTATGATACAAAAATGTGTTCTTGTTCATTGTATTTGTTGAACTTACTACTAGACTTTCGTAATATCATAATTGAGTAATTATTTGGTTAACTCTTTGCTAGCTTACAGCCGTATATCGTAATCGTTATCGTTATCGTTATCGCAATCGTAGCGTAGCGTTTACGTAGGCCAATCGTCAATCGCTTTCAATGGCTAGCTGTAGCTGACAATTATTCCAAATTGCCAAAAACCATCCAAAGATACGGATTATTGGAATTTGTAACGCGAGCGTGCCCTTCATTATCGAATCTCCCCAATCCTCAATTTTCATAACTCATCTACCCTGTTAACTCATACCATTCCTAACTAACGAACTTATTGCCAACATTTATTAAATCTCGAATTCTCTACCTTTTCAATATATGTACTTCCCCACAATCGTAAACTGTTGCCCGATTAATCATATATACTATATATATTCGATATATATATAGAATATTGTCTGCTATCGAACAACATTTACGATTATCGCATTGTATCACAAGGCAAAACGACTATACCAAGTGTTAATGATGCCGAAGAATGGGTCGCAGTGGATGTAAGGCCATACAGAACATGGTTACTTATTCATGTGCTCACCATATATATATGCATTTGTGTCTTAACCTCAATCTAAATAATGTTAACTCTTTCGGAGCATCAGCTTCACACCACATTTCTAATGTTTGTCGTGTCTTCAATGTTGTAGATACTTATATGCAACGTCTTTTTATCAAACATCCAACAATATATGTAATTCGATATATCAATGTGTTAACTTGTAACGTCCGTCTCGTAAAATCTAAAATCTCTGTCTCTCTTTACCCAAAAATTCATAATGCTTTAAAAGCCATAGCAAATCAAAAGCTAATGCAAATTAAATCCTTAACCTTAACCGGATTAACAACTAAAACTATAATCTAGTTAGGAATTGTTTTAGGTAGGGCCGTACTCATTATACCCAAACTTTATTCAATATATTTATGTGGAGTATTATGAATTCAATTTAATGCGAAACTCCATCAACAACTAGAGATGGTATTTCTTACCCAACATATTGGTGATTATCCTGGCATTTGTCAGGGTAAAACACGGATACCCGGTGTCAACGATGGTGAAGAATTTGAGTTAACCGATGTAAGTTGTGTTGCAGGTGATTCAAAATCTGTTCACAATAAACCGAAACCCCCTTTTGAAGTCCAAATCAACTTTTGTAAAATATTTAAAAAATCTTTTCTATATTTTCTATCTATTTTTTAATGTACACCATTATTTGAAGTTGTTTATTTATCCGAACACGCTCTGACTTTCTGAAAAAAAAAACCGTATAATGTAGTCGTAGATCTCAATTTTGTATATATGTATTTACAGTGTGTTAATTTTCAAGTGTTATTCCGGAATTTTCTTGAGTTTTCAACGCTTTCACTCTCTCTATTTTTCACTCTCTATCTCGCTCTTATTTTCTTTCTTAGTATACATATATCTTTCGCGATCTATTGCACCATCACCTAGTTAACTTAACCGTACCTATCAATAATCCCAAACCGCTGGGAGCAGGAGGTCTCTGTAGACCTAGCTTACTGAAATTATCAATTCGTATTTAAAACTTGACACCGGGTAGAAACAATATTTTGAGTATTGAAATGCCATAGGTTCTTGAGAGAAGCCCGCTCCTGGCTCCTGAAAAATATATATATATACTCGTATATATAATTTTTTTGTTTTTGCACAAATCGAAGTTAAGGGTGACACACACAAAGCACACACATGGCACACCACAGCACACATACTGAAAGAACATACCACACACAATACACTAAAAAAAAAAAGAAAAATCAAAAGGAAAAAAGAGTTATCTAAAGTACAGAAGAAAACATCGTATCCCTTACCAACATCTGACTTAGTCGTTAAGTTGTTTGTGATTTTTTTTCTCGCTAAACCAAAAAAAAAACCTTCTCTCCGACTATATGTAGACATGTGCCTTCTCTCTGATAACATTTACGACTACTTTAACGTATCCCAGGGCAAGGTCACAGTGCCCAGTATCGATGACGGTGAGGAATTCCAGCTTGCAGATGTAAGTGACAGCTTAGCTGTTGAAGACGTATACGTTATTTATGTTTCCGGTTCCTGTCTGAACGACAAATGTACCAAACAAACAAACAAAAAAAAAAAACCAAACACCGTTCTATATATTTACACCAACACGCCCACAGATATATTTTTATATGTGTTTTTTTGGTTACCCAATTTCCAGTTCAGTTCCAGTTCCAGTTCTAGACCTAGACCTAGTACTTCGTCTGTCTTTATTGCCAGTACTTAGTCTCTCTTTGTAATTTAATTGGAATGCATACTAGAGTAAGATTGAATGACGAATCCCGTGTGAATCCTGGTTTTGTTTCATTGAAAGCATCGATCAAGAAACAAAACTAACTCTCGTATACGTAGCAGATTTACCCGAATATCTGTAACTGTACTTAATACGAATGCCCACAACATCGACGACCTTATCGACGTTGTGACCTTTACTTCTATGGACTGATCTAATCGATTGTGTTTAGCTTGTTGGAATGTGTATGCAATTTAGTATATATATATCTATATGTCTAGTTATTACTACGATGTGTGTATATCTCCCGGTTAGTCCGATTTGTACCAGAAAGCCAATTACATGAAAATTGTGTACAAATCAATATAGTATGTATATTATAATATAAGCTCTATCTCTCTTCTCTCCTCTGTATGTAGTTCTTCCATAAGTATTACTTATTAACGGCCTTACACCGACTTGAGTGCCGTTCAGGTTAAAAACCGCTATACACAAAAATTGTTACCATAGCACGCACTATTTTCCCCAATTTTCTGGTCTTGTTAGTATATAAGCGAATGCTATCTATCGATTCCGGAATACTTAAGCAACCCGTCAATCTGGTAAAAACCAATCAACATCATGTTATATATAGTAAATTTTTATAGGTTTACTAATTAAAAGCTTTTCTACTGATGCTGCAATTACTTTTGGATAAAAACTCGTTATATTTTCTATTTACCTCAGCATGTTGCATGAACTAGATTTATAAGTTACACTCAACAAAATATAAAAAAAACGCTATCCAAAAAACAAATAATAATACTACAAAAAAACCTGCCATTAATCGAAAGAAAATGAATTTGGAAAATGTATTAATTGATAATTTAATTTACTCTTAATTCGATTGGTAAATGTAGCAAGCCTTCGACATCTTGGGCTTCACCAAGCAGGAGAAGGAGGATGTGTACAGGATCACCGCCGCTGTCATGCATATGGGTGGCATGAAGTTCAAGCAACGTGGTCGCGAGGAGCAGGCTGAGCAGGACGGTGAAGAGGAAGGTGGCCGTGTGTCCAAGTTGTTCGGTTGCGATACCGCTGAGCTCTACAAGAACTTGTTGAAGCCCCGCATCAAGGTCGGAAACGAGTTCGTCACCCAGGGCCGTAATGTCCAACAGGTCACCAACTCCATTGGTGCTCTGTGCAAGGGTGTCTTCGATCGTCTCTTCAAATGGCTGGTCAAGAAGTGTAACGAGACTCTGGATACCAAGCAGAAGCGTCAGCATTTCATTGGTGTACTGGATATTGCTGGTTTTGAAATCTTCGACGTGAGTATAATCGGACAGAGACTGAACTTAAGGGTTTATCAACTATGCTATATATATATTGATATACATATATTAATAGTTGATGAGCTAACTTGACTTTCAATGAACTCTTGGGCATTTAAACTCTGCCTAGGTTGAATCATTGAGGTCGACCAGCTAACACATCTCTCTACAGTTAGGAAATGGGTAATACATATGGACTGATTAGGTGCACTCACTCTTCGCACACTCACTTTCTCTTTCACTCTGCACACACACACACACGCATTCCAAAATAATATACAATATTAGTACTGTGAAACTTCTGTATAATATGACATGTAAATATTCCCAATATGTAGTACAATGGCTTCGAACAATTGTGTATTAACTTCACCAATGAGAAATTGCAACAATTCTTTAACCATGTCATGTTCGTCTTGGAACAAGAGGAATACACCAAGGAGGGTATTCATTGGGACTTTATTGATTTTGGTATGGACTTGCTGGCCTGTATCGAACTTATTGAAAAGGTGCTTAAGCTTATATATAACTCGATAAAAAAAAAACAAACTGTATCTCTTGAATGTTTAATGTTCAAAGCACCAAATTTGTTTGTTGTGTGTGTGTTTTTAGCACTGAAATATATATACTGAATATCTTTTACCCAGCATAGGATTATCTACAATCAGACAGGTAACAATTTGCCTGTTGTTGTGTGTATGAATCACATACTTTATTCCCCATCAACAAAAATAAAATCGAGCACAGTATTTTCATATTCATATGTATGTGTAGGAATAAATATACCCAGCACTATTCTGCACTGTATTATGTTGATTATCCAAAAAGCACAAAATGCACTTGTTTTAAATGTTGACCTCCTCTCCTCATCCCTGATCCCATGATTAGTACAACGGTTTCGAGCAACTGTGTATTAACTTCACCAACGAGAAGTTGCAACAATTCTTCAACCATCACATGTTCGTTTTGGAGCAAGAAGAATACAAGAAGGAAGGTATTGAATGGGCCTTCATCGATTTCGGTATGGACTTGTTGGCCTGTATTGATTTGATTGAAAAGGTTCGTCTACGGTTTCCGATCCGATCTCTACACACTTTTGCACTTGCTCCTTAAACCTTAAGTGAATTTTGTTTACTATATAGTATTATTTTAAGCCGTCCAACTCTCTTTGGTAAATCATCTAGAACTGATGAAACCTTTAAGAGTATGCACAACAATACTTTATTTTTATATAAGATTATATATGTATATTTTACAGCCTTTGTTTGGGAGAAGTACGCCTAGAAGCGTTACTAACTCCAGCTATCCACACCCACATCCACACTTGCAACAATTTTCTATATATGTTTCGACACGAACCTGAATAAAACGTGCTCAAATACACACGTCCAAAGGGGGTAACTAACACGACAACATATACAAAAAAAAGAAAAAAGATAAAACAAACTCATACTTGATCCATCTGACTAACCCCGCTATATATGTTAAATATTGTTCCGTTTCCGATATAGTACAACGGTTTCGAACAATTGTGCATCAATTTCACTAACGAAAAACTGCAACAATTCTTCAACCATCACATGTTCGTTTTGGAACAAGAAGAATATCAACGAGAGGGCATCGAATGGACCTTCATTGATTTCGGCATGGATCTGCAATTGTGTATTGATTTGATTGAAAAGGTACAGGGCCATAAACTATCTCAGAAAACAGATATAGCCAAAACTGACCGCCATAATAATACACAATTGCTATATAGATCTCTTTTATTATCTTTCTATATTATAATAATATATATTGCACCATAACCTAGTCATAAGATCGCCTATCTAAAAAAAACAATCAACAAATATATCAATATCTTAACTGATCTAATATGCGACTAACGAAGGGGTAAGTTATATGTATGTATATGTAGTACTAATTTAACTACAATAATTTTTCTAGTCTAGTCTTGTATATATGTTCTATATGGCGTAATGATTGCTTAAAAAAAAAAGAAAAAAATAGAAAAGAAAAGAAGAAAACTCGACTACTTCAAGTTTAATGCGTGCTTTTTACTAAATGTTGCAGATTTTGTGTAGGCAGGATTTAATTAACTTGCGATATTATATTATTATTCTAGCCTATGGGTATCTTGTCCATCCTGGAAGAAGAGTCTATGTTCCCCAAGGCCACCGATCAGACCTTCTCGGAGAAGTTGACCAACACCCATTTGGGCAAGTCAGCTCCATTCCAGAAGCCAAAGCCCCCAAAGCCCGGTCAGCAAGCTGCCCACTTCGCTATTGGCCATTATGCTGGTTGTGTCGCCTATAACATCACCGGTTGGTTGGAAAAGAACAAGGATCCTTTGAACGACACCGTTGTTGATCAGTTCAAGAAGTCTAAGAACTTGCTGCTCATCGAAATCTTCGCTGATCATCCTGGTCAGTCCGGTGGCGGTGAACAGGCCAAGGGTGGTCGTGGCAAGAAGGGCGGTGGCTTCGCTACCGTCTCATCGGCCTACAAGGAGCAGTTGAACAGCTTGATGACCACTCTCCGTTCGACACAACCTCACTTCGTCCGTTGCATCATTCCCAACGAAATGAAACAACCTGGCATGGTTGATGCTCACTTGGTTATGCACCAGCTGACTTGTAACGGTGTGCTTGAAGGTATCCGTATTTGCCGTAAAGGTTTCCCCAACAGAATGGTCTACCCCGACTTCAAGATGCGGTAAGTTTACAACGAATGGAGAAATCTTTAAATTAAATATAGCACATACTTATACTTAGCATACTATACATATACTATAAATACTCTTAGATATCTTAGCATAGCACAAAAGTCTGTACATACACCTGGAACTATTACTTTTACTTACTTTTTTTTTCGTAAATTATTAACAATTTTATATTGAAATTAATACTCTAGTTATATGATTCTGGCACCAGCTGTTATGGCAGCCGAAAAACTGCCTAAGAACGCTGCCACCAAGTGTTTGGAAGCTGTTGGACTGGACTCAGACTTGTATCGCATTGGTAACACCAAGGCACGCATATAATTCCAATCCTAGATTTTAGTGTAGTCTCTCCACAACACTCCAATTGTATTCTCGCATTCCTCACTTGTGTTTGATGTATGTTTCTTTTATTTTTAATGTACCAACTCCATGTACCAGTTCCAGTTCCAGTACCAGTTCACGTTCTAGTGCTGTCTTCTTTTCAAAAAAAAACAAAAAACAAATTATGGTGTCTCTCATTTGGAATGAGATTTCAGTTTTTTTTAGTGTAGCATGTTAAGTGTGTATCACAATTTGATGTTTACGTATTATACAAACAGGTACCAGATTTTGAGCCCTCGCGGCATTAAGGGTGTCGAAGATCCCAAGAAAGCATCCAAGATTCTGATTGAGTCAACTGAATTGAATGAGGATCTCTACCGTCTCGGTCATACCAAGGCATGAATATTTCAATTCTATATATATATTTTTTTCGCTATTTCAAATTTGAAATTCTTCGTCTTATATACACTTTTGAGTGGATGGCTCAATTATAAATTACATATTTCTGTGTAGTCAATAATCCGAAACGAATGGTGCTCAAAAACCGTCAACACGGAAGTACCTTCAGTTTACACCACACAACAAAACAGAACACACAAACAACAACAATCTACACAACAATTATTATTCAAAGTGGTCTCAAGTGTACACGATATTTCCGAATGATTCGAAATGATCGAATTGAATTTCATTTGCAGCTATCAAATTCTGAATCCAGGTGGTATCGTTGGCATTGATGATCCCAAGAAGTGTGGCACAATTTTATTGGAATCCACCGCATTGGATGCCGATATGTATCGTATTGGACACACTAAGGCATAGTCGCGTTCCACATGAAGATTATATATATAAAGAATTCCATCCCAATATTATATATATTGCATTTTGAGAACCTCTTTCTACTCCTCCAAGTAGTATTTTTGCCGTCTCTCTCTTTATATCTCTCTTGATATCTAACTCCCGTACACTTGACGGATTCCATACAGAACTCGTATCCGTATACAGTATATTCTTCTATTTATCTCTCCTTCTATCTCAATTTATATTACATTTTGAGAATTCTGCAGATTAAATGCAGAAGTACATTTATCGGGCGCCCTTCAGAAAAGAGAAACAAAACCTTGATAGGGGCGCTATTCAGCACAATGATTGATTGTTTCCCTCCCCCCTCTCCAAGGAAATGCAATTCCCCCTCTCACTCTCTCTCTCTCTCACACACACACACATGCACATCTACACAACCCCCAGATAAAGATATATTTACATATATATTGATATTAAACCCTATTCTTCAGCATGGGTTTGAGTTTGAAGTAGTTACTTGATATTTTTGATACGAATTTTTAAGGTCAACTGTATGTAACCCTATTTTTAAGATAGTTATACTAACTTAATTTATAATGTATACTATACATATATCACAGAAACTTGTAGTTAAACACATTGTTACGTTTTTAATTTTTTTATTGACCTCATGCACATATGTACACATCTATATATGTTATACGTGAACAACAATATATAGCTACCAAATCCTGAACCCTAAGGGTATCAAGGATCTTGAGGATCCCAAGAAATGCACGAAAATCCTCATCGAATCGACCGAATTAGATGCAGATCAGTACCGTCTGGGTAACACAAAGGCACGATACATTCTATACAATACTATAGTCTATATAAAGCTCAATAACTTAAAAGACTTCAACAAAAACACTCTCGTCTATGGCTCCAACACAGATGTCCAGACATTTACAATACAACAATCAATATACACATCGCACACTACACACACAAAAACAAACACACAAACAGAAACACAGAGACAGATCTTAAACCGGAAACTGGGCATAAAGCCTAAGGTTATGATCTGAGTGTTCTGTGCGCATGTCGTATCTACTTCTCTCTCTTTTTTGATATCTTTCTCTATCAGTATCTCTTTTTTCGAGTTGGCAAATGTACACGAAATCCATATACAAACAAGGACATACGTACCATTCCAACATATCCTAAAAAGAAAAGAAACCTTTACAGAAAAGGTCCAAAACACACACATATATCCCCACAATCCAAGATCCCAAGATTGGTATTGTTATTTTTGATTTGTAGCATTAACTTAGATGTAACTCTATTATACCCTAGTTGTAGTCAAATAAACTAAAATTGATTTAGATATGCACTTACTAAACCGTTTGTATCACAAAACAAAACACTTGACAATAATACAAACCATTTGAAACTACCATTCAAACCCAAACAGCTACAAAATCATGTGCCCCAAGCTGTTGGTCGGCGTCGACAAAGACAAAAAGGCCACTGATATTATCATTAAGTTTATCGATTTACCCGAAGATCAATACCGTCTGGGTAACACAAAGGTATAACACAGACAATATACTTTAAATAGCTCCACACTGCTTGCATGATCATCTAAGCACTTGAAAAACAATCAAATCACTTCAGTTCTTATCTCTTGGAATCCAGATGAACCTTAGCTATTAGTACATGGCTTAGGATCTCTGGAATCTCAGAGATTGGCACAATGGCAACTCATACACTTTCACACTCAATGTTAGCTATAAGATCAATATATGTTTCATCTTAAACAATTTTATGACCATTATATCATGCATCTATATGTTGTTTGTCTTGTTATTCTATCTGTTCTATCTGTTCTATTCTTTTCTGTTTGTTTGTACCAAATCCATCCCTCTATTCTATCCCAGTTCAACCTGTCGAAAAGTGTTTTTGAAGAATCGCTGTCGCTTAAGCAAAAAAAAAATGGAAAAAGAGAAAGAAAAAAACTTGGATTGTCCTTCAGGATAAATTCATTGCTTGTCGCACGCGATTGGTTTTCGATATTCGAGTGAAAATTAACCTATTATTTTCTTGACGCCCTTTCACATCCCTTGATGCATCCACAATTGCACTTGACAAATATTTAGGTGTTCTTCCGTGCCGGTGTCCTGGGTCAGATGGAAGAGTTCCGTGATGAGCGTTTGGGCAAGATCATGTCCTGGATGCAAGCCTGGGCTCGTGGTTACCTGTCCCGCAAGGGCTTCAAGAAGCTGCAGGAGCAGCGTGTTGCCCTCAAGGTTGTCCAGCGCAATCTCCGCAAATACCTGCAGCTGCGTACCTGGCCCTGGTACAAACTGTGGCAGAAGATCAAGCCTCTGCTCAACGTCAGCCGCATTGAGGATGAAATTGCCGTGAGTATTTGAAATTGAAACTGATACTGATCTAAACGGTTATCTGGTCTGGCTGAATATATGTACATTGTACATTGTGTTTGTGGTTTGAACTTGGCCAACAGTTGTTGCTGGCAAATCAAGCGTAGCCCTGGCATGTCCATTGCAACATTGTCGAGCATAATTGGATATATGACAGCAGCTGCATGACAATCTTTTTTTTAAAATAGACATAGACAAGACGGACAAATTCTTGTGCTTGTGCTTGTGATTGTGCTTAATTAAGCCCCCCAACTTAATATCTGAGCATTGACATGCACTTGCCGCGATTACAATTTTTGCAACCACAACCACGCCCACGATAAATACCTCAACACTTACGCATTCTTCGATCAATACTCTTGATGATCATTATAATGATCAGCCACTAAAAATAGATGCTATTTTGAAAATGTTTTGGTTTCGCTCTAAAAAGGAGCAGCTGCCAGAAAACACACATTCAACTGGAAATCCAAATGAACTTTCTGCAAAATGCGCATTAACTGAAAATGTGCCTAGAAAATGTATATATGTATGTACACTATGTGTTAATTATGTATAAATACATAAATAGTGTTATATATTGGGCAATATCTATAGCTCCATCTGAAATGGCTATTCTGGGAATATGTTCGCAGCTCACTTTTTATAAGAGAGGCGTTGCCAATTAGCTTGCTAATTAAATAATAAAAAGGCAGGCAGCAGGCAGCCAGGCGGCGCCTTGAGCAAAACGGTACAGCAGGGCGTATGATTAATACGCATACGCCACATTGGTTTAGCTCAATTCAATGATGAGTAATAATAACCATCAGCTAATGTACGTATGCATATGTGTGCAAAAATTTAAATGCTTTGACGTGTGCAAGTGAGAAAGAAGTATATTTTAGTTATATATATGTATATATATATATACTCGGTACACCTGCTGTTGAGAGCACAAGTGCGAAATGATAGCAACCAATGCGATTTGTGAATTACGAATTATGAATTATGAAGGCAAGCAAATAAGAAAAAGAATCTAGAGAGAAATGAAGCAATTACAGATGCCAGCAACAACAGCTGCCTTTCTGCTGCCTGCCACACATTGGGGCACTATTGCTAATTTTATAGCCAAAAGGCAAACGATCGTGTTTAGTGCAATCGCAGCAGCCACTCCAGTTGTATTTGACCAGTCGCGGCGTGTTGCAAACGAAATCTTCAACGAATATCGACTATAAAAAATCAATTAAAATCTAATTATTTGATATTGTGTATCGATTGATTTAAATCAAATAAATAACTGAGTAAATAATATTATGGCTGACGAGAAGAAAGCCAAAAAAACGAAAAAGGCTGGCGAATCAGCAGCTGCTGTAACACCAGCCGAGGAGGCAGCTCCTCCGGCAGCAGCAGAGCCTGAGCCACCAGCAGCTGCAGCTGCAGCTCCAGAGGAGCCAAGTGTCGAACCACCAGCACCAGCACCACAGCCACAACCCGTTGAGAGTGGAGGTAGTGCAATTAGTAACCCAACAAATGCTTCTAATGACTTACAGCGTCTGGAGGAGAAGGCCAAGAAGGCTGAGGAATTGCATGCCGCTGAAGTGAAAGTACGCAAGGAATTGGAAGTTTTGAATGCCAAATTGTTGGCTGAGAAGACCGCCCTGTTGGACTCCCTGTCCGGTGAGAAGGGTCAGCTGCAGGACTTCCAGGAGCGCAACGCTAAGATGACCGCTCAGAAGAACGACCTCGAGAACCAGCTGCGCGTAAGTATTAACCTACTTATTTGCCTCATCTATTTCCTCCATTCCTTCTTTTCACACACATGGCAAAAATTAATCAAGTGCAATCAAGTGCATCAATTGCTCGGCTATTTCAAGAAAACAGCGAGCTGATGATGTGCGCACTTGGCTAAATTTAGCCCATGATTGATCAACACCCACCAATTGCTCAACTGATTCAACCATATATGTATATTCCCGTTCACGTTCTATAGGACATCCAAGAGCGCCTGACTCAGGAGGAAGATGCCCGCAACCAGCTGTTCCAGCAGAAGAAGAAGGCCGATCAGGAGATCTCTGGCCTGAAGAAGGACATCGAGGATCTGGAGTTGAACATCCAGAAGTCCGAACAGGATAAGGCCACCAAGGATCACCAGATCCGCAACTTGAACGACGAGATCGCCCACCAGGATGAGCTCATCAACAAGTTGAACAAGGAGAAGAAGATGCAGGGTGAGAGCAACCAGAAGACTGGTGAGGAGCTCCAGGCCGCCGAGGACAAGATCAACCACTTGAACAAGGTTAAGGCCAAGCTCGAACAGACCCTCGATGAGCTCGAGGACTCTCTGGAGCGTGAGAAGAAGGTGCGCGGCGATGTTGAGAAGTCGAAGCGTAAGGTTGAGGGCGACCTCAAGCTTACCCAGGAGGCTGTTGCCGATCTGGAGCGCAACAAGAAGGAATTGGAGCAGACCATCCAGCGCAAGGACAAGGAACTGTCCTCCATCACCGCCAAGCTCGAAGATGAGCAGGTCGTTGTTGGCAAACACCAGCGCCAGATCAAGGAACTGCAGGCCCGCATTGAAGAGCTCGAGGAGGAGGTCGAGGCTGAGCGTCAAGCTCGCGCCAAGGCCGAGAAACAGCGTGCCGATTTGGCCCGTGAGCTCGAGGAATTGGGTGAGCGTCTGGAGGAGGCTGGCGGTGCCACCTCTGCCCAGATTGAGCTCAACAAGAAGCGTGAGGCTGAGCTCAGCAAGCTCCGTCGCGATCTTGAGGAAGCCAACATCCAGCACGAATCCACCCTGGCCAACCTGCGCAAGAAGCACAACGATGCCGTCGCCGAGATGGCCGAACAGGTTGATCAGCTCAACAAGCTGAAGGCCAAGTAAGTACTATACTATCTATCTATCTATATAGATTTTTGCCAGCTTTTTCAGATGCTACAATACCGAGCGGATCAATCTGTATAATTGTTGATATATAAATATGATCTTCATTTACTTTTGTAATCTCTAGGGCTGAGCACGATCGTCAGACTTGCCACAATGAGTTGAATCAAACTCGTACCGCCTGCGATCAGTTGGGTCGCGATAAGGTAATATGTCGGACATATGCTACGGTCTGGGATTTCCGTCCCTCTCCCGTCGGGGAGGGGTTGATCGGTGATCTCAGCTAGGCGCATATGGGTCACACATATACACCGACATATACACTCGCATGATCCACACTCACACACAAACACTTGCTCACACGTCACACACAACACCAAGAGTACATATGTGTGCGTGTCTCTCTCTCTTTCTTAAACTCTCCGTCTCTCTCACGTTGAGATCTTCCTATAAAAAGATATATCAAATCTAGAAGGAATCAATGGACCTGGACTCGATCGCTCGCTCGCTTCTCGCCTTTTGTCTATTGCTATGTGTATATCCCACAACAGACTTGTAACCCCCAAGACTAACCCTTACATATATCTACTCTCTATTATCTAAACCAGGGCTGAGAAGGAGAAGAACGAGTACTACGGCCAGCTGAACGATCTGCGTGCCGGTGTCGACCACATTACCAACGAGAAGGTATACAATATGATTTTATTCTTCGACTGCGATCGCTGCTGTAAATTATATGCTGAACGTTACTATCTCCGAATCTTGTATATTTTTTCTTGGTAGAACAATGATAAAAAAAATTGAAAAATATTACCTTAGACCACAACTAAAACTGACCCTATTAAGAAAGTAATTTTTGAATGCTTTTTTGCCCCCCAATTTACTAACTTTGTACAGAGCTTACACAAGACAATATGCCACACAACTTGACAGAACTTGTTAAGAATTGTAAACTGATCTTTGTATATGAATTGTTCTTAAATAGGCCGCCCAGGAGAAGATCGCCAAGCAGCTGCAGCACACCCTCAACGAGGTCCAATCGAAATTGGATGAGACCAACAGGACTCTGAACGATTTCGATGCCAGCAAGAAGAAGCTGTCGATCGAGAACTCCGATCTGTTGCGTCAATTGGAGGAAGCCGAATCTCAGGTGTCTCAGCTGTCCAAGATCAAGATCTCCTTGACCACCCAGTTGGAGGATACTAAGCGTCTGGCCGATGAGGAGTCCCGCGAGCGTGCTACCCTTTTGGGCAAGTTCCGCAACCTGGAGCACGACCTCGACAACCTGCGCGAACAGGTTGAGGAGGAGGCTGAGGGCAAGGCTGATTTGCAGCGTCAACTCAGCAAGGCCAATGCCGAGGCTCAGGTCTGGCGCAGCAAGTACGAATCCGATGGTGTTGCCCGCTCTGAGGAGTTGGAGGAAGCCAAGAGGAAGTTGCAGGCTCGCCTTGCTGAGGCTGAGGAGACCATTGAGTCCCTTAACCAGAAGTGCATTGGCCTCGAGAAGACCAAGCAGCGTCTGTCCACCGAAGTCGAGGACTTGCAGCTGGAGGTCGACCGTGCCAACGCCATTGCCAACGCTGCCGAGAAGAAGCAGAAGGCATTCGACAAGATCATTGGCGAATGGAAGCTCAAGGTTGATGATTTGGCCGCTGAGCTCGATGCCTCCCAGAAGGAGTGCCGCAACTACTCCACCGAGTTGTTCCGTCTTAAGGGTGCCTATGAGGAAGGCCAGGAGCAGCTGGAGGCTGTCCGTCGTGAGAACAAGAACTTGGCCGATGAGGTTAAGGATCTGCTCGACCAGATCGGTGAGGGTGGCCGCAACATCCATGAGATTGAGAAGGCCCGCAAGCGTCTGGAAGCCGAAAAGGATGAGCTCCAGGCTGCTCTTGAGGAAGCTGAGGCTGCTCTTGAACAGGAGGAGAACAAGGTTCTCCGCGCTCAGCTTGAGCTGTCCCAGGTGCGCCAGGAAATCGATCGTCGCATCCAGGAGAAGGAAGAGGAATTCGAGAATACCCGCAAGAACCACCAGCGTGCTCTCGACTCCATGCAAGCCTCCCTCGAAGCCGAAGCCAAGGGTAAGGCTGAGGCCCTCCGCATGAAGAAGAAGTTGGAAGCCGACATCAACGAATTGGAGATTGCTCTGGATCATGCCAACAAGGTAAGTCGGAGGCTGTAATAATCTGCACAAGTAACTAACTGAAATTTCTTTATTAAAATCATTAGGCTAACGCCGAGGCCCAGAAGAACATTAAGCGCTACCAACAGCAGCTCAAGGACATCCAGACCGCCCTTGAGGAAGAACAGAGAGCCCGTGACGATGCCCGTGAACAGTTGGGCATCTCCGAGCGTCGTGCCAACGCTCTGCAGAACGAACTGGAAGAGTCCCGCACTCTTCTGGAACAGGCCGATCGCGGACGTCGCCAGGCCGAGCAGGAATTGGCCGATGCCCACGAACAGCTGAACGAAGTCTCTGCCCAGAATGCTTCCATCTCTGCTGCCAAGAGGAAATTGGAGTCTGAGCTCCAGACTCTGCACTCCGATTTGGATGAGCTCCTCAACGAAGCCAAGAACTCCGAGGAGAAGGCCAAGAAGGCTATGGTTGATGCCGCCCGCCTGGCTGATGAGCTCCGTGCCGAGCAGGATCATGCCCAGACCCAGGAGAAATTGAGGAAGGCTCTTGAACAGCAAATCAAGGAATTGCAGGTCCGTTTGGATGAGGCTGAGGCCAATGCCCTTAAGGGTGGCAAGAAGGCTATCCAGAAGTTGGAGCAGCGCGTCCGCGAGCTCGAGAACGAGCTTGATGGTGAGCAGAGGAGACACGCTGATGCCCAGAAGAACTTGCGCAAGTCCGAGCGTCGCGTCAAGGAGTTGAGCTTCCAGTCTGAGGAGGATCGCAAGAACCACGAGCGCATGCAAGATCTGGTTGATAAGCTGCAACAGAAGATCAAGACATACAAGAGGCAGATCGAGGAAGCCGAGGAAATCGCTGCCCTCAACTTGGCCAAATTCCGCAAGGCCCAGCAGGAGCTCGAGGAAGCCGAGGAGCGTGCCGATCTGGCTGAACAGGCCATTAGCAAATTCCGCGCCAAGGGACGTGCCGGTTCTGTCGGTCGTGGTGCCAGCCCAGCGGTAAGTTAATAATCCCCTCTTATACCTGACCCATCCAATAATTCTCCACAATTCATGCAGCAGTGAACACAATGCTACCATTATTAGAACTCCGATATCAATACAAAAACTAAATATCTCTCCAGAATAGTTTTAAAATTGCTTATATATATTAAAATTCTTATATGTATATACATATATATTCTTCCCTTTCATATATTGCGGTTCGCGTTCTGCTTCTTCACAAATATCACCTCTACCAAAACAACAACAACAGAATTAAATGAAAAGTTGAGGCACAACCAAACCAAACCAAAAAAAAAATAAAATAAAAGAAAAAAACCGGAAACCAAATAATATCTAGAAATGGTTTCAATTATCTTGTAATCATAATGAGAGAACAAAACATGCAAAGAGAATTATAGCTTATAAGAATTAATATACAATAATAATAATATAGATGCATCATACGACATTCGGTAGAACAGAGAATTGTAATTAGAGGCACCCATCATAGCTCAATACGCACATGGGCGAAGAAAACCAATCCAATAAAGAAAAGAATCAAACTGAAATTCAAGAATGAAAGAAAGAAAGAAAGAACAATCATCGATCATCGTTCAACGATATCTCGTACCAACCAAAAATGCGTTCATTTTGACAATTTTGTAAACCTATGAAGATCAACAGTAAGAAAGAGCAATTAATCAATCAATCAATCAATCAATCGACTTTGCTTTCTCTACAACCATTCTGCATACAATATAGAAAACTATTCTTCCACTATATTATTGATATATGTATTTGTACATGTGTACTGCAGCCTGCAGCTTCAAGAGGTGGCCGCAAGAGCGCGCTGGAGCAGTAAATACTTTCTTGATAACATTTGTAAGTGGCGTCTTCCTCTCAAAGCTGAGGATACGTTCTCGTTATCGTTATCGTTTACAGTCCTGTTGTCTTGTTGTCTTGTTGTTGTGTCAAAATGTTGGAAACTTTTTCCCACACAAACACACACACACACATAGACATTCCCAGTTCGTGCAGTCAATCAGTTCGTTCTCTCTCTTTCATGTGTTGCGCTCTCTTTCATACATTCCCCGCATACAGAACGTCAGAGCATACAATTATGTTACGTCATTTGTTGCTCTCTTAAATATTAATATACTCTCTTCCCATTCGTCAATGCGTGCACCACATAACGTGCGAACAGACGCTCTCCCTCTCACTCACTCTCAGTTGTTGTTGTTGAGCAAAAATCGTTAGTAAATCGTCTATCAGCATGATTATGGCTCATTATCATCTTAGATCATCTTTAGATAATAGTTATGCAAAATAAAATATATATAGAAATACTTATCCTTTATTTTGTTCTCTTCAACAGCCCCGTGCGACATCCGTTAGGCCACAATTCGACGGATTGGCTTTCCCACCAAGATTCGACCTTGCTCCTGAAAACGAATTCTAAATGCCATTTCATTTTTTAATTTATTCTAAATGATATTTCATAATTATTATGTTTATGATTTTAAATTAATTTCTTAATTTAAACAAAATAATAAAACTATAACAAAATATATCGAAAACGACGGGAGGCAATATGCACTTAGGCAAAAAAATGAAAAAATACTTACTACTTGTATGATAATATCGGAACCTCAAAAACAACAAATTGGTGTTATACCCGGTAAAAATAACAACAACATCGACAAAATAAGTAACAACAACGATCGACATACATAAGTTCTTTGTGAGGGAGTTGGTGGCAGCTTTGTAAGAACGACATTTACTTTGGGACACTTCTCAAGACCTGTTATTGTATTTATATATTTTTATACAACTTTCAATACGCATTCAACCAACAAACAAAATGATAAACTATGCATTACAACATCAATAAAAAAATAATGAGCCCCGTCAAATGTGAGAATATAGGCCCCCTGGGAAGTGTCCGATGGGAAATGTCGTACCTGAAATATCTAGTTATCGAATTGTGTGTCTTATATATTTGTATATCCGAACACATTTGTATATAGTTCGAAAGACCTATATGCAGACCTAGACATACAGACCGCATACACACTTGCATTACATGGCGCTTATGCTTATGTTAATATTTTTTATTTTATCAACACATTATAAGAAAAGATCAAAACTACTATTAAAAAGTATACAAAAAAGGAACAAAATAAATGTAAATCAATTTAAAAAAAAATCATTCTCTTTAATTGTTTTTATTTACTGACGAGGGATTTACAAAAAAAAAATATTTCTCTCCCTTAAACTAAATTGACAATGATAACTGTCTTTTAAATTTCAGCTTATTTAGTTAAAAATTAATACAAAATTGAAAACTTTATTTCAAAATGTGATATTGTATAGATTGCAATTGTTATTATTATTTGACCGCTCCTGGAGCCCTGGGATTGGGTTCTATACGCAAGAGTTGCTTATGGATGATGTGGTGCTAATGGTGCTGCTGCTGCTGATGGAGGTGCTGCAGCTACAAAGCCTTGATTATGTTGTGGTTGTTGCACAGCATTTTGAGCTGGCGCTGCTGCAACTTGTGGCCAGTTAACATCTGATGATTGTTGCAGTTACAGTTTTTGCGGTGGCGTCAGATAAATACCCGTGCGTGGCAGCGATATGCCGTACAAAGAACCATCACCAAGTGCAACATTATTATTGCTATTGTACTGAAGCTGAGAAGGAGATTGTGGCGCTGATGCTACTTGGCCCTGAACCTGCCCCTGGATATTAGTTCCAGGTTGTTGTTGTTGTTGCTGTTGCTGCTGTTGCAGTTGCAGTTGCAGGCAGCCTTTGTGATTGAAAATGCGGCTGTTCAGCTGCTCATCTGTTGAGGAAGTAAGTGGTTAACGGCACAGCTAATTGAATTAATTACAAGTAGTCACTGAAACCACAACAACAACACACACACATACACTCCTACCCACTAACATACACACTCGTAAATCAATTTTGACTGACGTGACGCCCATTACAACAATGAAAACTGATGGGTAATTGCCATTTTCCCAGCAATTTCTCAAGTGCCTGCAGCCAATTGTCGTCTGACCATTGAAACTTGTACTGAAAGTGGAGCTAAAAATTGGAGCTGCAACATTGCGTGCACTTTGGCTGGCAATTTATGTGCTAATGTCACACACAAGACAACAATCGCTCTTTGTGTCTAGTTGCCAGTCGTTTCCTATAGTCTTTAAATTAATATTTTCCCCAACATTTGTTGACAATTTCTTTGTGGTTTCAGTTAACTCTTTTGGACTGCAGACACATAATTGTTGCTTGAGCGTATCGATAATATAAACTCTTATTTTTTAAATATTGAAGAACTTGGTATAATCGAGTTATTTACACAGTTGCATATTATTTATAACAAAATATATATTTACGATACAAAAAGTTTTGATTGTATGTAAGGTAAATATCATGAAAAGAAAAAAATTAAGAACAAGTTCTGTTATAAAGAACGCACTGCTCTTATAAATGAATGTTAAAAATTATCTTGTAACTAAATCTATTCTATGGACTCACTTCTTATAGATTTATCAAACTCACATTCATATAAAATTAATATACATTTACATAATTTATAAACATATTTACCCGTACTCAAAAGCTCGCTTTGTGGTTGAGGTTATTGCTGTTGCGTTTCAGCAATCATTTTACGATTGACCAAAGCAGCAGCATCCACTCGATTATTAACCCTAGGCAGTAGCAGAGGTGGTGCCGGTGGTGGCCCAGCACAACAGTATGTTGTTGCTGCTGTGGTTGTTGCTGTGTCTGTAAAGCTACATGCAATTGTTGCTGAATGGGCGGTACTGATTGATATTGCTCTGCGTTATTGTTGCTGTTGGCTTTGGGGGGAGCTGAGGCAATGGCATTGCTCTAAAAAGTTGATCAACATTAGTTAATGAGCCATCAAATGACTGTGGTTTGGGTTTAAAACCTACTTCCGGTCCCTCGTCGCTGCCATCTTCGCACTGGGGAATTCTATCGCAGTCATTGTAAACAGCGATGTATAGAGTGGCAACTGTGCTGCAAGCGTCCACAATACTCAACCGGAGCTGTAAATTGGAAAAACGGAAAATGTGAAATGGAAAATTGACAGTGCATATTCAAATGTGTGTCACTGTGTGTACGAACCGCTTTAAAGTGGTGCCACAACGACTGCAACAGACTGTGCCACGCCCAGTGGCAAGGCAGCACTTGATGTGGGCATTACCACAACAATTTTGGGCTTGTCTCGTTGCGCTTCCGACTTTGGCTTGAGATTGCTCAGCTCCCACTCCTGTTCCGATATGTTGTTGCTGGGTATAAGCGGCAACTGTGGCCTCGGCGTACTTGCCACATCTATGGTATTCCTCACCTGAGGCGTTAATACGGCGCTCGTGTAGGTTTCATGCCGTGTAAACTTGCAATGAAAATTCTCTGGCCTGCGATTTTCCTAATTGTGTTCTTGTGCACATCAAAGTGGCCTAAGGTGAATAATATAAGTAGGAATCTTTTTGAAATTATCTTTAACTTACCTATGCATGATTGGTCAAATGATGTGATGCAAACTCGGGCTCACCGGCAGCTGCCACAGCTGCAACAAATGCAGCAGCAACTTCAACTTGAACAACATTTGAAAGGCGTAACAATCGTTGACTTTGGGGTCACGTTGCTAATTGCTTGGGCTTTTGGACACAGCTCAGTGAATTATTACAGAAAAAGGGGGCACGTTTCGGGGGCTAGGCTAGTTTACAAAAATTTTAACGCTTATTGTTTTTTTATGTTTGTCGGAAAAATTGCGTAGTTTTAGAAGTTTGTTAACTATCAATTAGCAGCTTTCCCAGCAACAATGCTGAGCATAAAACTCAATAAATATTTCGATTTGTTTAGCTTATTTTTTTTTATTTACTTTCAGCAAAGCAATAATTATTATAATGCTTCTTTTCGAGTGTTGGAAAAATTCTCTTCATTATGCGCCGAATGTAATCCAATGGAAAATGCTAAAAGAAAATCTAACAGCAGCAACCCTTAAAAAATAAAGCTCACAAGCTTTTCCTAATCAGCTGTGAGAGGCGAGCTTTAGTTCAATGGGCCATTTTTGAATCAAACTATAACCAACACTGTATTGAATACATGTATTCAATGGTTAGTGCATTAACATATACTATAATTCTTTAAACAATTTTTATATTTTAAACTTTTTTGTTATAAAATTATAATTTTATTGCCAAACTCTATCTACATATTTGGTTGATGTACTTAGTTCTAACAACATGTACTTCCAAAGAAAGCTCAAAAGCTCGCTCTCTATTTACTCTCATTTCCAGTGAACATATGTTAACCTTATGTTTGGCTTTCAACCCTAACCTTGCAGACCTTGCAATGTAGCACAACAACATTAACAGGATGTTTGACGCTTTTCTGCGCTGTCCTTTGCCATCTTTCTATTCTCATACCTTTTGGAAGCAGATTTTTCAACTGCAAACATGTTGAAAGCATATTACAATAAAAATCAATAAAAAGCTTTCGTATCTTTTCTATTGTTATTGCTCTTTTTACAGGCTTTAATAATTTACTTGTGATTGAGGGTGGTTCTAGAAACTAATGGATGGTTTGATAGGTAGATTAGAGACACGTAGGTAGAGATAGAATGTTGGCAAATATAGAAAGGTGGTAAGAAAAATTTAAAGCCAGAAGTACACATACCTTTTTAAACTTATACCCTAAAGTTAATTTAACTTCTAGGCAGAGATTATGTAAATAATAATATGTTCAATATGTTCAAGAAAAATGATGTAAAGTATTTATGTAAAATATAACTATATACATATTTTTATAAACCATATTTTTTTTTAACAATCCAATAAAATGTAATTGACATTAATTCATAATTTACATTTGCTTTTATAATTTGAATTTTATACGAGTTCTATACAGTTTTGTTAATTGTAGCGACTATTAAATAGTTTAATTAAGCGTATACGCTTATAAAGTTATTACACTGAATTACAAAAGAATGACAGTTTTATTAAACTTGGTTTGAGTTCTGCAAAGTCAGTGAAAAGTGTCGCTATGAGGATCGGAGTGATTGTTATTAAAACACTTGCTTTTTGGTTATTCAGCTGTAATGTAAGTCAACTGTTTGAGTCCTAATAAAATTGAAATAGACCTTTGCTTATAACTTTAGAACGCTTCGACTGTAAATTTCACGAATCTTGTTTGTGAAGATTGATTCAAAGATAATTGCTAAGGGTTTTCATATGCAATATTAGTTGTAAAGACTTCCGTGGCCATCTGGTGATTTTTTAATAAATTTTCATTTTTTAAAAGCTACAATTTAAAAAAAAAAAATCTCCTCGATTGTCTATGTAACATAAACGACCAAACATTGTAAAAATGTGGTATATTTATAATAATGAAAAATATTTCTTCCAGCCGATTTTTCAATGTCTCATTAATTCATATGAGTCAGATAAACTGTCAGATAAGACAGTTCTCTTCGTTGTATAGCCCAAAAGAAATGTTAGAATTAAATATTACTTTCTACATATTTCACGTATTTTTTCGATACTAATATTTTTTTTATATTGGATTTTTTCTAAGCGACAAAAAGCAACAATAAAAAAAAAAACAATTTTTGGTAAGCATTTAAAAAGTCATTAATATTATTATAATTATTAATACATTACGAGGGTTTTAGTTTTTTTGTTTAGTTGTAGTTGTAGTTTTAGTCTTTAGTTCTGCAAAGTCAGGGAAAAGTGTCGCTATGAGGATCGGAGTGATTTTTATTGGAGCTCTTATTTTTTGGTTATCCAGCTGTAATGTAAGTTAAGTATTTGTTCCCAATTAAGTTTCAGTACAACTTTATTAAACACTTTAGAACGCTTCGTCTGTCAAGTTCACGAATCTTGTTTGTGAAAATTATAATAAGTCCTTGACATTGATTCACGAATGCCGTTTGCGAGCGATTAATCGAAACAAGACCATAATCAACTTTAATACTACAATCTTGCATCCTATTTATAATATTGCCTTGGATGGACGAATCTTAAAGAAAGAAAATGGTTATAAGCCATGGCTCTACAAATTTAAGATTGATGCTTGTCAATTTATGAAAAATCCGTACAACCCAGTCGTTATTATCTTTTATAAGATGCTTAAGCATTACACCAACGTCAACCATACATGTCCTTATGTGGTAAGTGTCGTCACAGCGCCAAACAAAAAAAAACACATTTTTAAATCTTGTTTTCCATTAAAGGGTCCGATAATTGTTAAGGAATTTTATATGCAATATGAAATGTTAAGACTTCCGTGGCCATCTGGTGAATTTTTATTGTCTCTGAATTGGCTATCAAATAAAAAACGACAATTTGCAACAAATGTCTACTGGACAGTTGAAGAAACTTAAAAAAATATAGTTACAACAAAAATTTATAAACAAAAAAAGATTGTAAGCCCTTAGCCTGCATTCAAATTTTGACATACATATGTATTTATAATAAGTATAATGGTCCGATTTTATACAAATTTGGTTAGATTGTATATAACGATACCAAACATACAATCTGTGAGTTTGATTGAGCCTTCTAAAAAAAAAAAAATGTTTTTCATACTATAATGCTGATTTCTAACTGAAACGGAGAAACGAGCGGGCGGCCATGACTATATTGAATTTATAAAAAATTATAACGAACATGTTGTTTTTAAATTTGAAAAGTAAATACAAATACATATGTCAATGTCCCTATTAATGTAAATAAATAAAAAATAAAATAAATAATGATTAACTAGTTTTATTCGATAGACAAATCTGCATTACTTAATTTAGACATTGAAATAACGACCTTTTAAGTAAATAAACAAAAATCTTAGCAAAATTTACAAATATAAACCTTTCTACCAAACTTCAACATATGGCTGACTTTCTCTTATCCCTGGTTTATTACAACCCAACCCTGCACATAAATATACACACATAAATGTGAAATCCTATTCCTTTTTGGCCATATACATTTTAGCCGCAACATAAGCCGAAAATGTCTATAAATAGCATCAAAGACGAGACATCTAAATTGCACACAGCAACAGTAACAGTAACAAAGTATTAACAGAGCTCTGTTAACTAACAGACGGAGTGCTCTCAATGCAAATGGCGACGCATGCGTCGTTTATGGTGACAACTTTAAAACTTCAAGTTGAAACAACTTGAAAATGTTAATGAAAATAAAGCGATAAATGCAAAAGGGTCGCTAACACGCCCACTCACACTCCCACCGCCCCCACACACTCACACAGACACGCACACACACACACATAGAGTACCCGCATATGGAGACTGGCTGCGTTTATTAAAACACCCAGGCGAACATTGCACAAAAGCCAAGCCAACAACATCAGCAGCAACAACAACAACCATAGCTGCAGCAACGACAACAATAACAACCCCTTTGGCAATACAGGACAAAAAAAGCAGCATTTGGAGCCATAAAGTGGGCAAAATGTAAGCTTGGGAGTATCGCAAGTAAAAAAAGCATTGCATATTTCAGGGGGAGCTTCTACTATTAGTCAAATGCAAGTGTATTAGTGTGTGTGTATGACAGTTACTGAGTATGTGTATGCACACAGCAGCAGCAACAACAACAACAACAACAAGAACAACTCGCAAATGAGCGCTTTAAATTGCATGTTCAGTTTGGCGAGCGATTTTAATGCTTTTAATGTCGACGATGGGACAAAAACAAAATGAGTGGGGAAAGTGGGGAAAATACTTTTGGAACAGCTTGTTGGTGCCATGTCATTTTAGATTATAGAAATAACAACAACAACAAGAACAGTTTGCATTTAGTTTTCAACTGAACATTGAGGTTAGACTTAATTGCTGCCGCAAACAGCTGCTGCATACTTTCGAGCGTGTTTTAAAGTGATTTCTATCGATTTTCGCGCTGGAAAAATCAGGAAAATGCCATTAAGTTCATTGCTTGTCTCTTCATGGACAAAAGAATAAAAGCAAAAAGCGAAGCCAAGCCAAAAACGAAACGAAACTATTTCAAGTATCTGAAGGATACAAATTATTTTTCTATTTTATTTTCTGCTCATTCCGCTTTCTTTTTTTTCTTTTTGCTGTCTGCTTCGACATTTTCTGAGAAAAGTTTATGACTTGCATGATTGGTTGCTGTTATTGTACAGCCTTTAAAGCCTAAAGCGTATTCATGCTGAAATTCCAATCCAAAATTATATTTGTTTCAAAGTCATTTGGCAGGACGCGACGAGACGACGTCTAGGCCAGTCTAGGGTTCAATAACATTGCAACAAACAGAATAAATTCAAGAATCCTCATGCTGGTCGTAAAGTATGAGGAGAAGGAAAATGTGCACGTGCAAGGCGCGAAAACTCGTAAATTTCATGCATTTAACGAAATGGAAATTTTAGCAAAAGCAACGACCCCGAATGGACTTCAAGACTGGGGTTGAAGTCGTCATCCTCCATTAACTGACAGATGTCGCCGTCTCTCGTGAATCTCCAACATCATTCAGACTTGGCCAGGTGAGCAGCTGTCATCCCCCAAAAAGTTGCGGCCTTGCCACAGTCAAACGGGTTTTCGTCTTAACCAGAATGTTTATTGTTAACTGGAGCTTGTTGTGGTTGTTGCCGCTAAACAGTGGCCAACACAATTCATCTAAGCCGACTCACTCACTTATTCAAAACTTCGAAAATGAAATAAATAACAATAATAAAAAGAACACTAAATGAATGTTGTCTCAGACGACAAGACATGACAAAAGCAGTAGAACAAATTGCCAACAAGATGTGCGAGTTGTTTGTGGCTAGAACAGGGGCGGCAGTTAAATAATTTAAAGGGGTTATGGTAAAGAAAAAATGAGATAAACTTTTTTATTGCTAGGAACAAAGCATCCAGCTTAATTTAATTAAACCCCTCTAAGAAATGAACATAACTAAGGCGCTGTACAAATGCTAGCCCATAAATATAGCTTAGCTCATAGAAAACCTAGCGCGATTTAATTTTAATTAAAGCCAGCAATAGAAATCTACATTAGGCCGACCACAGTGAAGACTTAGGGAATGGCTCTTCGAGCTTAGTTACATATTAAAGTTCTGACAACATTTATAAACTTAAAGAAACCTGAAATAACAACAAATTGTGTGAATACGTAATTGTGAATACGTAATAATACAGAGTGAACAGAATAGTTAACGAAAGTGCAGAGTGGGAATTCTGAACAAAAAGAAGAACTGAATAGGAACTTAAAGTGAGTAAAAGAAAAAGAATTGAAGAGCAAGTAAAAATATGTTCACAAATAAGCCCAAGTTTATGGTAGATAGTAGATTAAGCTAGAACTAGTCTACTTGGATTTAAGTACAATCTATAAAAGTTAACATTCTTTAAGATTTTAAATTACGAATGTTATACAGATTTTTAATATTCATTATTAAATTAAGAATTGCAGCATAAATAATTTTATCACAAAATCGTTTCTAAGATTTGTCAGAATCTCCTTAAGTAAATAATAATAGTAATATTTTTCAGATAAAATATCTTTTTAACAAAGAGAATACATTTGATTATTAAAAAGGCTCACATGAATAGCTTTCATTTATAAATAAATATAATATTTTTTCGGTGTTTCTATTCCTCTCAGTTTAATCTATTTTACGATTAACTTCACAGCCTCGCAATTTTTATTCATCTTTTGTTAATTTGCGAACAATAAAAGAAATGGAAATTCATCTGAAATCTACCTGAGGCTGACCGATGATGAACTTGCCAAATATCGAAAAATAAATTTGCAAATTATTATGCGTAACGCCTTTGCCCAAAATAATGAACTGATGAACTGACCATTAATTATGCCAGAATATTCGAAAACCAAACAAGCCACCACAAAAAAGAAAGAAAGAAAGATATTCAGACAACGTCGCGACTGCTTAACTAATTTTCAGTACGGGTTTGAGTTTTGGAAGAGGGGCTGGACTTTAAGCATAAAGGAGCAGACTTTGTTGGGTGGGACCAAATAGAATTAATGGTGGTGCCAACAGGCGAAAGCATAAAGCGAATTTTCCATTGTGTTTTTAGCATTGGAGACGTCGCGTCAAGGAACCTTCAAGTGCCTTAAACGATGGAGAGAGAAGGGAAAGTCATGGGGAATGGAGAGGTAGTTGTGGGTTAGAATGGCTTAACCGCACAGAAAAAGCGCAACAAGAGCCATAAGCATAGAAACAAGAAAATATGTTAAGCATGCGACACTTATACAATTGCTGAACTGAAAGATATCCTATGAAAAGTTATAGAATAACTATACTTTGCCTCAAAAACTGAAAGAATTGTTTGAATAAATTTGTAGGATATATGTACATATGTATTTGAATCTGTAAAAGTTCTAATCATAAGAAATGGAAGTAGCTAAAAGTATAAAGAACTTTTACCAATAAAACTAAATTGCTTTTAAAAGAATGTGCTAACAATATAATAATATTTTTATTTGCATTGAAATTCGAGTAAACTTCTTTGCATTTTCAAAAAGGAAATATGCCATTTGAAGTATGTAGAGCACAAGGTATTTATAAAACATTGACTTTGGGTTCAAAACAACAACAGATGCTGTCGCTTGTTGCGATGAACTCTGAACTTGGCAGCAAAAAAGTTCAATGATTCTTCAGGCGAGAAAGCAAAAACAAACAAAATAAGTAGACAAATAAAGCTTTGATGAAAAAGCTTAGGACGTGTCTGGACAGAGCGGTAAAGGGTCAACGTTTTTGGGGCTCTTAACATTTGCATTAAATATTTAAACTTTATGAAAATTGCGTATACGTCGCGTGGGCAATGCATAAATTCTGTTACACTGACAATGTGCTTATGCAATGTTTCTCTGGCCGGAAAACGACAAGAAACGTGAACAAAAGTGAAAATGACGAATAGAGAGCTATACATTATTCAACCAGAGAGCTGGATAAAAGCCAGTGCATAAATATTTGATTAGTTGTGAGCCAAAAAAAAAGAAAAGAGAATGGCAACAACAATGGCAACGGTAGCTTCATCTTGGAAGCAATTATCTAGCGCCAGTGCCTCAAGACAATGCCAAATGGCAAATGCTTAATGGCAAAGGCACAAAATATATTCTACACATAGCTTAAGTATAAAAGTGGGTATATACATAAGTAGATGCTAAGTATAAAAAAGAAATGCCTGTCAGAGCAAAACGGCAGCTCATTAAAACTTAAAGCCAAGACCAAGACAATGACAACAACAGCAAACTCAAACCCAAACTCAAAAAACAAATGCTGTGTATTTATTTATCGATTTTCTTAAATGCTTCCGCTGACAGTTTTGACTGACGTCTGTCACATTTGTGAAAACTTAGCCATTGATAGTATCCCATATCCATCTATCAGCTAATACCGATTTTGTTATTGATATTGACGCGTGCCTCAAGTTGGCATCAAAAGTTGTTGTTGTTCTCTCAATTGCTTAAAACAGCTACGCTGCTCTCTTGCTGTTAGCACTCTAACAGCATTCTGTTAAGACACCTTTAAATGTTAATTGCTGCAGACATCCCGCTGTTCTCTCATACGTACTCTCCACACTCCTCTCTCACTCAACTTCAACTGTAATTTTGACCCGTTTGCATAGGCTTTGTTTTTGTTGCACATTGGCGGCGTCTTTTGTTGTTGGCATTCTAAGCGTGGCCATGGCCATTGCCAATGCTCAACAGCGTGACACTTAGCGCTATGGGATACTTGTACAGTGGTAAATCGTTGCAAGGGACAGCGGCAGAGGGAAATACGCTTTCAAAGCAATTAGAGCTGCCCTCAATTTCATATACATGTTAAAATAAAGCACACATAATTTTTAAGGTTTACAAAAACGATATTGATAACATATGAGAGCTTTTACTGTTAGCATAACACATCATAATATTTATTTGCTCTACAATTTAAACAACCTGCAGTCTTCTGTAGTTAATCACCTGAAATTATACCTAGTAACGTACATTTGCTAATTAAATACTAAATTAACTAAAAAGGACTTGAATACATAAATATGATCATTTTAAATATTAACACAAAATACATTTATAATGTTTACTTTATTTAAGCTAACTAAGTAAAGTTTACCAAGACAATCTTGTCTGCAAATGTTTGCTGCTGACATGAAGTACATTGAAATTTATTTATTTTCTTACAATTAAAACTATCTACAGTCTTCTGTAGTTTAACTTTTCAACTTGTACACATTTATTTATACCTTCCCAGACATTTTAAATATATGTATGTATTTGTTAATTAAATTATAAACGCTTTTGAATGAACCATGACCAAGAGAACGTCACGTTTTATAAATACACACGGATATTTTCCGAAACTATAATTATGATAAAAATAAATATAAATATAGCATTCAGAAACTAAACAAAATTTTCAAGTTGCTCAACTAAAACCAAAATTGGATTTCACAGTGAGAGTTCTGCGCCTCAAGCGCTGTGTGATTATTATTGGTAACACAAACATCAGCATCAGCAACAACAACAATAACAACAACAAAGCCAGATCAGCCAAGCTCAACATATTGTGCGACCATCCGCTGAAGCATCGTCATTAATCGCACCATGGAAAGCCCACAAATCAACAGTCAATCAACGCTTACACCCCACAACTCACAACCCACAGCCCACAAAAGTAACAGACTCTTGTATGTACATAGGTTAACAGAGCGGCAACTCTCGCTGTCGCTGTCGCTCTCTGTCACTGTAAATAAACATGCCGGCAGTTAACATTTTTGTGTATCTCTCAACAGAATGCGTTCCATCAAGTTCAGTTCAGTTTCAGCCTTCTCTTGGTGCTAACCGGCTGCGCGCGTTTAATTTGTAACTTCAATTGACTTTGCCGCTTTAACAAGCTTTTATAAACAAAAACAGTTAAGCAAACACTTTGTCTCGTGTCGCGTCTACCTGTCTGTATATCTGTAGTTGTATCTGTGCGCGTGTGTGCTTCTAACAGAGTGTAAGTTGTGTGTGCGGTTGTGCATTTTGTTTTTAGTAGCTCTAGCTCTCCACACGGTGCGCCCTCATTGTGCTCTCGTGCAAATGAAAATTTCATTGAGCAGAAAGTAGCCGCAGAAAAGTGGAAAATCCTAAAACAGCCAACCAAAAGCAAAAAATAATTAAAAATCACTTCAAGTGAAAGAAGGAAAGAAACAACAATTTCAAATTCAATAAAAAAAAAAAACAAAATAATCATCAATTAAATTGTGGATTCATTGGAAAACTGCGAAAAACGCAATGTAAATAAATATATATGTATAAATATTATTATTAATTTTTATTAAATGGTTTATCTTTTTCTTTTTTGAAATTTATGTGAGTAGCAAATATTGCCTGCGGCTTGTCTGCACTTTCTTTATGTGTTTGCCTAGAACCGGAAAATATTTCAATATCTTTACAAGTTGTTGGCCAGTCAGTCGAGTCGAAAGACAACATCATCAGCCGGTCAAGCGTTCCGGCCAGACCTGAAAAGACCAGACCAGGCTTAAAGCTAGCCCAAGCCTGGCTAGAAGCGTGCTTGCTCATCTAGCCACCTGCCTCATGTTGCAGACAGAGGCAGACATTGCGGCACAGAAGCTGCCACAAGCTCTCTGTATGCGTGTCGAGCTGTGGAATTTTATGCAGTGGCTGGCTCGTTTATTTCTCCAGCTCCTACATATTTACAACTTCATATATGAAACCTCTTTTATTTTTTGTTATGTTTTTTATTGGCAGGGAGGGTGGTCGTCGTCTCTGGGCTGACTGCCCTCCCATTCGCATGCCGTACGCATCCAGCGAAACGTAACGAAAACGCAACTGCGCTTCACGCTTCAGGCCCAGTCGGACTCCGATTCAGACTCCGACTCCAACTACGACTCGGGTCTCGGAGTGGTGGTAATTTCAGTTCCAGTCGCACTCTGCATGAAAGAAGGGGGAACTTGGTTGCCTGCAGCGTTAGATGAGCAACAAATCAAATACTAAAGTTAAATAGCGATGCTAGTTTGCTGTTCTGTACAGTAGAACTAGACTATAACGAGCATCCAGTGTATTTGTATTTAGTTAAATAATTTTTCTGCTTACTTCAACATCATTTAAAAGATAAAGGGGCCAACAATGAAGTAATTATTCAAAAAATGTCTTAAAATTTGTTTATTCTCCTTAAAAATCAACTATTTCCCTAAAACAAATGTATTGCCATTTAGTAATAGAATTTTACTACTTACTTCAGTTCTTTTAACATCATATAAAACACAAAAGAATCAAACAATAGAGTAATTATTCGGTTGTATAATTTATCCTTCAACTAGATAAAATCATTAAAAAACAAGGTTGTATTTGAAAGTTCACTCCACATGGAATTTTAAGAAATGTATATTATTTTTTCTTGTACATATATTTCTTTGATGATATGTTCTTAATTTGTTAACATATTGTACACAATTTTATTATTAGACTCTGTCTAACGAATTTATTCAGAGATTGTAGAGATTCGGGTTGAATCTGACAGTTAACTTTTTGGACTAAGTTAATTACCTAACAAATTTTAAAATAACAAAACAAATGTACAAAAAGTTCGAATTTTAAAGTTTGCCTTGCATGAAGTTTTCTTAAATTGTCGGAAATACAATTTCAGTTTCCATTTTTAAGAGTTTTAAATGCATCTGTAGCTATCGCTTGCAACTGTCTTTGAGCCAAGTAACTGACAAATTCAGTAACAAGATGTACATTTTGTTTTACAAATAACTGAGAAGTTCTCGGAAGTTTCCTTTGTCTGTTGGAAAAAGTTGAAAAAATACTAGATAAACATTGCAAAATCTGTTCAACTTTCTTAAGAGATGGAGAGATGGAAATATTCAACGTAGATAAGTTTTGTTGTCGACTGGATTGTGTTACAGGCATATCTCAACTTAATTGACTTTTTATCAATCGCAGACTCACTTTTTTTTTGCAACTACGAGGAATTTATTGCCTTTTCGCCTGTTTAATTGGAACTATTTCTCTTTCTCCCTCTCTCTTTCTCTATCTCTCTCTTTGTGGGCTTCTGTGCTGATTTTTAAGTGTGTCGTTGGCGAGTTTTACGTTGTGTCTGGACTGCATTTTGTAACCTGGTTTTATTGCTGCCATAACATTTGCCACCGCTTGTGTCTAATCACTTTTTAGTTGCAGCGGCAATAACAGTTACAAAAAAAAATGAAAGAAAGAAAAAAAATAAAAAACAAAGAAAAAAGATACGATGTAGAAGATACATTAAGTATTGAACACACGAGTTTTATTCTGACATGTTTACATATTTTGTTGTTGTTATTGTTTCGTCGTCTGCTTTGTCTTCTTAATCGATAGCATACAGGGTGCTATGTACAGATACAAATGTATCTCAAACTCATTACACACGCCAGAGCCAAGGTAAAATAAAACACGTATTGAAGCGTAGCTTGAATTGACCTCATCCTCCAGACTCTGAGTTCCCAAGTGTTCCAAGTGTTCGCCCTCCATTGTTTTGAAACGCTTAAAGTATTTAAAAATCGATTGAAAGATAGGCGTCCATTATGTATACTTTGTTGTTGTTACTTTTGCAGCTTTTGGATTTAAAGATTAGCTTTTGTGTTTAGTTTTTAGAACAACAAACCATGACCTTCGGCCATCGACACGGAATAAATCCGAAACAAACATTAATTATGACGCTTCAAAAATGTTGAACGCTAAATGGCAATAAATTAATTTGAAATTAAACAACAGTCAGAGAGCAGCATGGGCAAACATCCTCAGGCCAAGACAAAGACAAAGACATAAAGATAGATAGAAAAACAAAAACAGCAAAATTAAGAAATCTGAGAAAAGTGCCAAACGTAACGTCTGAAAATGTGAGCATGTTCCATGAGGCGATTTCGTCAAAAAGATTAATAAGCAGCTGCGACGTGTTTGGCATATTGTACGGCCCAAAATGCTGTTTTGGCCTGATATCTTTCTTAACGGAAATGTAAGACACGGCGGCAACTCGTTAAGATTGAAACACACAAACTTACACACACTCTCTTTGAGACAATGTGAAAAGTAAATACCGCACCGAATGTGTAGCAAATAGAAGGGCAAATAGCAAATACAAAAAATAAATAAATGAAATGAATAATAAATAAAAGTCATCTCGTTTCGCTTATAATTAGAAACGTTGCAAGACATACAAATGAGAAGGGGCCACATTTGTGGTCAGTCATTGAAATCGCATTAGACTGACAATTTATATAACTTTTATTCATTTTTGTATAATTCTTTTTCTTTTTGAATGATTTATAAAATTTTTGATATGCAGCAATTGTTTGATTCACACTTCTTTGTTTTCCTACCTGCTTTACTTTTATTCTATTAAATTCTTCTCAGGCATTCACATTTGTTTTTTGTATACATTAAAAATGTATTATGTTCAAATTAAAGATCTTAGAAATGTCGAGATTTTCAAAAATGTATGCAATATATCAAAATTAATTAATGTATTTTCTCAGAGTAAATAAAACATTCCGTTAAATACTGATATCTTAATTTACAATTTGTTTTTATTACATAACTAAACTTATTTAGTATAAGCTAAAAAGTCAAGAGTTTTCGATAACTTATTCAATACCAAGGAAATTCCAAACACAAAAACTACATATAAGAATACGAAAACAATTCCTTTCTTTCTGTGTTACCAATAATAAAGTTAAGGGTTTGGTTTATTTGTTTAGTATGTGGATACTACAAATAAGCTTACATTTTGTGATAAGTTTGATTTTACCTAAATCAACAACGAACTATGAAAATCAACTGTGAAGAAAGCCAACTGTTCCAACTGTAACAACAATTAATAGATATCCATAGAGAATCAAAAATGCCATGCTTATCAACAATAAAATTAATCAAAAAGCCACAAGAACAAGAAAAATAAAAACAACAATAACAACTACAACAACAACTAAAACAAGTTGCAATCACAGACAGTCGGACGTTTCATTGAACTCTAACCTAGTGCGCCTACTGCGCCAGGCTGACGGGGCGTATGTGTATTGTGATTGTGTAGCTATAAAAAAAGCATTTATAGAGCAACGGAATGGCATATGGACATATTGATAGAGGGATAGCTTTCATTATATCAATATTTTTGCAGCTCATTGCATCTTTTGTTGCTAATCGAGTCAAATACACTCATAAACCGCGTATACTCGAATGTGTATGAATGATATGAGTACTCGTATGTGTTCTTGACGCCTTTATGGCCTCCATCATTGCCAGGCGACCGACAATTGTTGTTATACATGTACCTAAGTATATATGTATTTGTGTGTGTGAAACTTTGCGCATTAATAAATAAATAAACAACTGAGGCAGAATAAAAGCCACTTGGCGACCCGCTGCGTGCATTTTGCGTGATTCTCGTGATTTGCTGGTCACAACTTATGATGAACACACAACATTTTCCTTCACCAACAGCCCCTCTTCACTCTCTCTCGTTCTCCTCCCACTCGCTAAGTCCGATGTGAGACCCGCACAATTTCTATTGCATTATTTATCACAAACGTTTTTATTTATAGGCATCGTTCATATTGTACACATATCAGAATATCCTATAGATATAGAGGCAATGATAAAAGGGGTATCTTCAAAGTTAAAGAAAACTTTCATGGTATTAAATCTATACGTTCTAGTTAAACACACCAAGCTACATTTTGAAAATAGAACAACAATATATACTCTCTGATTCACCCTAGAGAAATAGAGGCAATGAGAAAAGGGTTATCTTTCAGGGGAACTTTTATGATATAAGATTTGTATTTTTTTGAGAAACATATAAAACTAATCATCTGAGCTAAAAAAACCATCCATGTGATCAAATAAGAAAGTTTGTCTATATTTTAGACCTACAGGATATCTTTTTATGATATTAAATCTATGCTCTCTCATTAAACACACTTAATTTAATATAAGAATAGAAAAACAATTCTACCTACAGTGTATCTGCTAGCTGCGCTCTTCTGCCCCAAATACTCTTCTGTTTATTTTTCTTGTTATTTGCCTTTCTTCTTGCGTTCAATGCATTCATCTATGTACAACACGTTGTGCTCCTAAGGCCTTCAATTTTGATAGACCCCACAGACCTTCAATCTTCCCTCCCTCCCAACGATGCCCTCTCTATGTAATATGACTTTGACTTTGAGTTGTGAGTGCATGTAGTTTGGGTTCTAAATTCTGTTTATATTATCGATTGGCTTCGAGCTCAAGAACTTTGACTTTGATAAAAAAATACTGCTGCTGCTGCTGGTGTACAGTTCCTGATAAGTTGTATAAACAGTGCATTCTATCAAAGGTTTCAGATCGTTTGGTATCAGGAAATGAAATGTGTGTGTTTCCCAGATAAGCATAGGCTGTTTCTCGGAATATTTTTTTGTCTTCGGAGCTTTGATCATTGGTAAACACATCTTTTATTTTTCAATTTTATTAAGAAAACGAAATGTTCGCTTAGGGTTTTCATAAGTTTAAGCAAAACAAACTTTACTAAAACAGGAATCTTTTAACAGAGTGTATCTGTAGTGGAGATAAATAAAGACTACTATTTAAAACAACAATAAATCAACTTTTAAAACTTAAGAACTAAACAATTAATTACAACTTTTTGGCTTAACAATTTATATCTTTGCAAGCTGTTTATCTTTTTTGAAATTGGTTTTTGTTTCGCAAAAGTGATTACAGACCAAACCACATTCTCGTACACCCGCTTTATAATTACTTATTTCGTGTTCCAAAATTGTTTGCTTACTTTTTAGGTGCCAAAATTTCTTTCCCATAAGACAAGTTGACAGTCTGGCAGAAATGTCGGCCAATCCATAGCTCAATGACAAAATCCATCTATTTATAAACTAACCACTTGTCCTTCTCTCTCTCACTCACAACAGATTCCATCTCATGAGTATCGCACACAATGGCTATATACTTTTATACCGGGAACTCTCACACACCTCTAACTATACCGATGTTTGTTTTCATGCCTCATGACGCAATCTGGTGCGACATAAAAACAAAACAACACAGATATTGCGCAAACAATAAATTAACCAACAAATACGAAAAATTGCCAGGAAAAACAATTTGTTTTTGGTTTTTATTTTTTCCTCTTCCTCGACGTCAAGACATAGTGCCAAGTTTTTACTTAGAACCAAATAAGGTGGAAAAACTTTTTGGCCAACTTAATTATATACACATTATATAACTTTTGCATGACACTTAATTTTGGCCATTGGCCATTGGGCATTTGAATATGACTCCATTATTTCTCGCCATACACGGTATCTGTTCTCTCCCCTGGGGTCAACAAACTCTACGGACAGGGCTTTGTCACAGAACTACGTCCCCTTGACTTGGCTAACTGACTTGGCCTAGCTACTTGACACCACACAGATCGTGTATCTCGTAGGTGTTTTCACTTGTAATTATTTATCCATAAGTCTCTTTTTTTTTGCAACGTAACCTCATTTAACTTTGAGTTTTTAATGTGCGCAAAGTTTATTGAAACCAGGTAGGGGTCCCAAAAGAACGCTGTGAAATGAATAAACAATAAGGTAAATTAACTTTTGAATAACACAAAATTGGCGTTTACAATGTTCTTGAAATTGAATCGAACCGAAACCCAAAACGGCAACTCAACTGAGTCATGATTCTTGGCGAGATTGCAAAATGTCTGATTGAAGACTTTTACTTATTGTATTCTTTATGAGACTTAGTCTTTGAGTATATTGAATTTCAGCTGATTGTGGAAATTTTTCTATAGAATTCTGCCACGTTTTCTTGGGGATTTTTAATTAAATTTATTACTCTAAACTTCTGTTGTTCTTATGTGTGTGGGATGAAAGATGCCGGAAATGCGGGCTTGAGTAAATTCAAACTGGCGCTAACTGTAAAAATTACCAAGAGAAAAAAGTCACCCAAAAATGGGTCATAGTATTAATCATTAATTTCAGTTGTCAATAGGGGTTTGCTTTTAACTTTTTTGCTTTAAGTCTTATATCAGTTAATTGTATTGTTATAAAAGCACTCAAAGTGTGTTTTAATTATTGGAATTTAATTTTAAATGTCAGCTTGCTTTAATACCCTTGAAAAAGAAGTTGGATATTTCAAATTATTTTTGACTTAAATCGGAAAGTATATGATACGATAATATTACATATCATTTTTAACTTTTATACATGTTTAAATTTTCTTAAAATGAGTCTGTGTTAAGGAAATTAAAGGAGATATAAATAAATCTCATTATTTCTGCAGGGTATTAATTCTTCGACTCCCACGTTGAGTCCCTAATGAACTCTACTTATAAATGATATTACTCATTTGAAATAAATATAAATCGTTTATAAATTATTTTAATGCTCATTAACGGCAAGTTTCGTTTGGCGTAAAGTTCAAATTTTATTAACCCTTTTAAATTGATAATTATTGTTGAATTGTATCTGAACTCGAGGAGTACGTTGACATCCAGTACGAGAATTGTCTATTTTGTTTAACGCCTGATGTTGATTAATAGATTCTATTGTCTGTGATTTTCATTTGTGTGTCTGTCTGTCGATTAATTTAAATATATTCAAGTTAAATTTGCGAAAATGGCTGAGAATTAGCATCGCATTTAGAGATTGGTTATAGATTGGCTACAGAATACTCGTCAATCAACCAAATCATGATTGGGGAGGTGTGGAGGATAGAAAAGAAATCAATTGCCATTGAAAATGTTCAATATGCCAATTTGCGTCGTTCACAAAAATATTATTATTGAAATTTATGAATATTTATGGAAATTATTGTATAGTCTGAGATCGTGGCCAGCTGCGGGTTATCAGCTGATTGTTGTACAATGTACATTTTATTTTTTTGTATTTTATATTTGTTTATGTAATGAGACAGCTGCCGTAATTCATATATAATCAAATTTATTGTAATAACGCTGTTTGTTTGTCTGCCTGATAAGTCGACATATGAATAATGCGACTATTAAGCTATATTAATAGCAAAGGGCTGATTAAAAGTCTAAAGTACCGAATGCATCTATTCCCAGGGTCATCAAAGTTAACAGTTCCCAGTGAAAACTCGCTAGGCCTATAAATTTCCAAGATTTTTTCTTTAGTTGCGACGCCGACAATCATAAACATTTGCATATACAAAGCTCGATATTTGTCTGAAGACCCTACATTTCTGGGTCTTATTTTAGCATAGACGCGTCACATTTCACTTTTCTCCAAACAAAACAAAAATCAAATAAAGAAGACGGAATAAAACTCCCCTGGGGAAACTCGAAACTTTGTCTATGAATGAAATTCGAATTTTAAAATCAATGCAAGTTCCTTGTTTCAACTTAGTTTACCAAATGCCCCTCTCTTTCTAATACACACTCTCCTTCTCTCTCTCTCTCTTTCTTTCATTTTATTTATTTTGTATTTTTCTCTTTATGAGCTGTAACTGGTTTTAGCGCATTTCGTTTCAATATGGGTTAATGCCACGCTTAGTTTGGCTTTGTGCTCCATTGCCTTTTTGACTTAATGAACTCATTTTCAATGCCTTATCATATTTATTCGTCTACACCTCTCTGCGATACATATCTTTATGTCCATCTCCCTCTTATTTTCTCTCTTTCTCATTCTCTGTATCTTCTTTTCTTTTGCCATTTGCATTTCTTTTATATATTTGATATTTGTTTATGTAAATCGATGCTCGGGTTTTTTTCCGCGGCAATAAAAACCTAAACACAAACTTTTGGGTTTAGATTTCAGTTCTAACTTTTGGCTGCGGTCCGATTTCAATCAAAATCTGAAACCGCAGTCATTAGCCCATTTTTAGAACTTTTCTGTTCTGCAAATATAAATAAAATTCCATATATCCGTAAAGCCCATTAAATAACACGAAATGTTGAAATGATGAGCCGAATTCGTCGCATGCCCCAAAACAATTTTGGCAGACATTCAAAAAAACACTTGCTAAATATCTCTCGAAAAAGCAACAAGCGTGGAGAATTTCGACAAAAACGCTATCCGGAGATAAATCACAAAATTGCTGAACTAAATTTCGACTCCTATTTTTATAGCTTTCGTTGTCGTTGTAAACTGTGATATTTATTTTGTCATAAAATTAAGCTAAAAAGAAGGAGCAGGGCAAGTTCTACAATAATTTATAACCGGAACTTCTTCATAATAAGCTTGGAAGAATTTAAAAAAGCCTTTGTTTGAGGTTTTTAAAGCTCGTAAAATTTATTGAGTATGCACAAAATTCAAAATAAGCAAAATTAGGAAAGTTTGTTCAAGAGAAGTTTAACTTAGTAAGTATATGGCAATGATCGGACAAGAAATACCATTGCTTAAAAGAAAAACCCAACTTTTCTTGCAAAGAAGTTAGTTTTGAAGAAGTTATTATTAAAAATAAACAAATATAAAATATTTAAGTCGCTCAACATATATAGTAGAAAAGGTAAGCTTCAAAAATTAAAGCTCACCATGGAACTTAATAATTTATAAAAAGAAATATCTTATATCATATATCAGACTATATAGTTATTTAAATTTATTAAAAAGAAACCTTATATCACAAATTCAATTTTATCTTTCTCTCGCTTGTTCTATTAATGAACTGTTATTAAAGACAAAGACCATAAATGCATAGAGCTATTAATATGGGTTCGGTTTAATTAAGCGTGTGTAGTAATTTCCTTGAAAATTAGCATACTATTTTTGCTGTGAGCCTTGCGTAGAAATCTTGAAACTAGGCGCCTGACCAAAAAGTAAAACTGTCCAAATCGAAGTCGTAAAAGGTCTTAACGGCAATTGCGCCACTTTTCGAATATGAGGCATGTGATTTGCATATTCCCATAAATGGACAGCGGGGGGCACAAACACAGCCATAAAAGTCGCCTGCCCCACTTGAGGGCGCCCCCTAGTGTTCAGATTTGGCGATGCTTAAAAATCAATTAGATGGAAGCTGTCGTTACCGATTTGTTTTTTTTTTTCTTTTTATTTTCGACTGTGTTCTTGTTGTTTTTGCTTTTTGGAAGTCGGTCTGCTCTTTATTTTCCACTCTTTATAAATATTATGGCTCATCAAATTTGAGTTTGTTAATTGGCTCGTGTTTTGTGCTTTGTGTGGCAGTCTTTTTGTCAAATTTCAACAAAATTTGATTAGTTTAAACTGATTGAATATCAAAGGTTTCCAAGCACTTGACGAAGACATTAAATTAAATCAGAGAATGTGTAAAATTAGAGTTAACATTTCGTACAGCAAATTTCATTATTATATGTAATTGAATTGGCTAACCATTTTCTGTGTTTCTATTAAAATCGATAGATTCTAATCATTCTAATCATATATCATACCTAGATTTCATTAAATTTTTTTAATAATTACATTCTTTTTATAGGTATATTTCTAGAATATCAAAATATATTATCAACTCTTAATAGAAACTATTAGGATCAAAATTCCGTTTTGAAAGCATGTTTTAATTACAAATCTGTAAGTGTGAGCAAATCTGGATACAGAGTATTTCCCAGTCGGTCACATTTAATTAGCAGTCTTTAACTTGTTCATTTTTATGACTGTATGAATGTTTATTGATGTATTTAACTGATACGATTTAAGGTCTGCCTCTGACTAAATTTGTATATAGTTGATAAGTTTGGGGAAAAACTACAGCTGTTGCCAATTCTTTTTTTTTTATTTAGATAAACAAAAAGTTAATGCTTTAGAAAGATCGATCAAATAAAAATCAATGGAATAATAAAGATTCTTTTTTTCTCAAAAAATTATCTTGTAAAAAACAATAGAATAATAAATATTTTATTTTTCTACAAAAGAATTGACTCTAAAGGGATTCTAGACTTCTAACTTCGTCAAAATTAGAGCGATTTGTATGCGAATCGATGAGATGATAAGATAGATCTATAGGATGAACTTATTCTGCCTTTAAAAATAATTTGTTTTTAAAAGGTATAGGTAAAGTTGCTAGTCCCAAGGGTCATGTTATTTCGAATCCAGCGGCCCCAAATATCTTGGCGACCCTTATCATTGACTTGCCTCCCACGTCTAACCCTTAACCCATTTTAGCTGTTGCAATAACATTTATTTACTCTTATGTGTACTTAATTGACATTTCGACATGGCAAAAATAAAATATTTTACGGAATAGGCATTGTTTATTTATGAAATATTTTAGATCAATTTTGTGACATTTTCTGTGACATTTGCCAGCTTTGACCCCATAAATGAATTGGGAACATATGTTTCAATACTCCCCCATAAAACAGGCAAAAAACAAAAGGTAACAAACGCCAAAAATGTCATTGGCAACAGGAATGTCACGAACCTGGCACCAACACCACATGATGTTGACATATTTATATATACATATATGTATATCTGAACCCACGCACAATTGCGCTCTCAAAGCCGAACCCAATTTCAGTTACACTTCAAAGGCAAATCTGGCGAACTCAATTCGATTTTCCTTTCACGGACAAAGTTGTTGATATTGGAGTGAAATGGAAATTGCAAACCGTCAAATATTGAAATAGTTTTTGCGTGCATTCCATTTTTGTTGTTGTTTTTTTTTTTGGGGCATGTGGCAAGCGAAACATTTTCAACAGTTGCGCCAAAGATTTCAGCATCTAAAAAGAAAAACTCATGAAAATAGTATATAGACATAAAAAATGTTCCAGCCATTAACTAAAAATAACAATGGTGTTGAGTTTAGCTGAGTTATGCGTTCACTTCTCAGTATTGCTGTCTTTTTCACACCATTCAATTGAGGGGGCTTGTTATATTTATTTATGTGTGTGTGTCGAAATCTGATACCAGATTTATTTAAGAGTCATAAGCAATTATGAAACTGACGTTTAACTTGTCACTCGAATGTCGAGAAGGCGAAAAAGAGAGAGAGAGGGAGCGTAGACAAAGAACGGCTCCCATAGTAAACGTAATATGAGACAGTTGATTGAGGCCTTTTGGCCAGTTTGTTTGTTGGCCAAATACTTGTCTTTGTTTCTTGTTGTTTTTTCTTTCTCCTTCATAAACTTTTTTTTGGTTTGTTTTTTACCGGAAATTAGCTTACTTCACTCCTAATTGTGTAGATCCGCTGGCCTAGTGGTAATACCCCTACTGATAGTCTGTTGACATGATATGATAGCATTTATATAGTATTTATGGCTGTTCCCAGGCCCTGCACTGATTTATGCCATGTTCGTGCCTCATAGCTGAAAAACGTCACTTAACTTGGTTTATAATTGTGGGATCTTGGGGGAAAATACTTACTTACTTGTTACTTTGCATAGGAAAGTTATCTGTGGAATTTTCGCTTTTCCCAAAGTTAATAAACAAAACAAAAAATAAGTTGAACCGTTGACTCCGTTTTCCATTAGATTACGAGCTACGAGCTAGTTGGCATGTGGCATGCTTGTTGTACCTTCCTTTATTATTATTGCTTGCCACATCTAACGTTGTGGCAACAACACAAACTTTGCATAAATATAATGTTGAAATGCCCGCAACAATAACATGCAACACGTTGCATGCACAACAATTGCTAGGTAACTACGAAAAATTGTAACAACATTGTAACTGTCGACAGTCGACGCCGCATTTTTCCCACTCACCCCCTCTTCAACACCCTTCACCACAGTAATGTGCAACGTTGCGGAAACTTCCGGAATGGGGCACATTTTTCACATGTGCAGCTCGAGTTTGCCTTTGGCCAACAACTTTGATTTGATTCTATTTAGCCCGTGCTTACATTCTACATCATCTTCTTCTTGTTTTAGTATGTAGTAGCTGTTGCTCTTCTCGTTTGCTAATTCGTTGTGAAAGGAAATGAGACTAGCCTCAAATTATAGAACCACCCAAGAATCACCCATGAGCCATCAATTTGAACAGCAAATTGCATTTCAAATGCACCACGAATCAATTAACTTCAACTGACCAATTTCCTCATCGCATGTCCAATCAAAAATTAAAATTGACATTTACCGAAAATATAAGATAGAATAATCTATGAGACATGGACTAGACTATACCCTGCAGACAAGTTTATAACTCTGTTGTGGGCATATTTTATTTTGTTTACCCTTCGAAATACTTGTTTAAGTCACTTTAAACTACACATATTTGTTAAAATACGATATATAATAAACTGATCAACTGAAAAAGTTAGACTATTCTCCAAAATTGTATATAATAATAAATCAAATATCTACATATTGAATATGTATATATAAATTAATTTCATTTAATGCATGATTCACTTATTTTCAGTAAAGTTGCCTTAGCTTTACAGCCAAATAACTTATCCTAATCTCTTTAACTGCTTTTTACAGATATGTTTATTTAAAATTGTAAACAATTCTTAACTAAATGTTTATTGCGGCTTAATATTCACACGTGTAAAGTACCTTTTGAGAAATACTAAACTTTGTTTATACCCAAGTTTAAGAGAAAATATTTATGAAATCATTAATAATTTATTTCTTCTTAGAATTTGATTTGCTGGAAAGGTGTAAATTATTAATTTAAAATTATCTGCCCAGAGACTGTTGAAAATAAATTTTGAATTTTCATTAGACTAATGAAATTTATTCTCGATTTATATGAATGAGTGAACGCAAATACCCTGTGAAATTCAATTATAAATGATTTAGATAGAAATTGATTAGTTTTCGGGCTCTGCTCTCATTTATCTTCATCAATGTTAGAATTTCTTTTAGTCGTAAAGTTTTTCTGGTTAGTTGACAACTTGTGTGAGAGAGTGTATGTGAATGTTCCCTCATAAAAAGTCGTAAAAGCTCGTATTCAAATAGCGAGTCAGAGGCTCAATCGTTGTATGCATTACACATTAATTTAATTAACTATGAAACGTGAACAGGGCCAGTTGATAGGTCCTCTGAAAGGTCATAAGAGTGTCATGTGAACAATTATTCCCTTTTTGCTGTTTGCATGACAAATCATGTCCATAGATAAAAGCAGAATAGTCGCAACAACAAAGGCAACATGAGGCATGAATCAGAGCCAAAGATTTTATGGCCCAAACGCAGATACCAGAGTCAAAGCAGAGGATTTGTTCTCCCTCTTTTCTCCTCTTTTCCTTCTCACTCTCCCTCTCCCAAATGGAGGGAGCTCTGGTTGCTGTTGTCTGAGTCACAGGCGCGAGAATTTGAAAATGCCTTTAGGCCAAATAAGCATTAATAACTGGAATTCAAACTGAGCATTGCAACTTGATGACGCATGAGGAAAGTTTCTCTTCGCTCAACATTCAATTTTATAATATTACATTTAATTCAATTACAATATATAAACTGTCTACCACATTTGTAAGTTGTTTCAATAAACCAATTTTGTGTCTGCCTTCAATTACAGTTACGCCAATTAATTGTGGCTGCCGCACGGACTGTTGCAAGTTCAATAAACGCAGCAGCGTTAATTAATAATAAAAAACATCCGACAACAACAAGAGTATCTAAAACAACAACTGAGAAGATGCAGTGCGGTTTGGAACAAATGAATGATTGCGAACGTTCGCCGAATCGAACAAATCTGCGCGTAAATTTCAATGAAAAGGGGGCAGAGGTCAAGGAGCGTCGAGAAAAGTTTCTTACCGCCAAATACGGTTCACATCAGATGAGCCTGATCCGGAAGCGACTGGCTGTCGAGATGTGGCTGTACGATGAGTTGCAGAAGCTCTTTGATCCACCGGTAAGTTAATTCAACTCAACTCTTCCCATTGAGATTTTTAAATAAAAGTTGTTCATGTCTTTGTGCACAGAGCGAGGCCATCGATGTGGATATTGATGAAATTCTAGACATGGACACAGATGACATAAGAAGATCTCATCTTATTGTAAGTCTACCTTAAGCTTCTTTCATTTTAAGAATTATTTCTTAACAAAGTTTCTTTCTTCTTTAAACAGAGATTACTGTCAGTCTGCAAACGCCCGCAATCGGACATATCGAAATTTATTAGTGATCTTTTGGATCGGGCAAAAACGCTGTAAATCGCTGGATCCATAAAAAATAAAAAGAAATCATTAAAAATAAACATAAACAATACATACATATACTTACATATAATATGCAAGCGAAATACAATTAATATTAAGTTTAGCTGCTTTAAGATCCACACATGAACAAAGAATAAAATTTATACAAATTATTATTTTTAATTTTCATTGAAATTTTGATATATTTCTTTTTTTGTATTTCCGTTGCTAACTTCAAAGTTTTTGTTAATTTAAAAACTTAACAATAAAAAAATAATACACCGATTAAAATTCATCGTTAGCCATAAGAAAATTTAATTCATAACTTCATCAATTTTTGTGATGATATTTCATAAATAAACAAAAGAATAAATCATAAATTACCTATAAAAATGGCCTGAAACTGAAAAGAAACTGTTTAGCAATAAACAAAAGCGTGTGTAGTTAAGCAAATGATAAAAAAAAAAACTAAATAAAACACTCTGGTTGTTGAAAAACGTTTTTTGCATATGTGTGCTTAGTTGTATTTATTTGAATGAAATCATTTTAAATTTACTATCATAGTCTATGTTCTCATCATGTGCTTAAATATTGTAGCTGCACCCAATCGATGATTTGAATAAAAAAAAGCCCTAACAAGTTGTGTAAATCATATTTAAAGGAAATGTTTGTGTAAAGTTTATTGATCACGAAAACAAAGAAGAAAGCTCAGGTTCACTGCCAAAACGTGGAGTAAGAATGTTGCGAATGAAACCGTTTATATCTAAAATAAATAAATAAAAACAAAAACTGACATGGAAAATGATTGTGCTAGAAAGTTAAAGAATCAAAAGAAAATAAAACATGTAAGCCTGGCAATAAAAAAATATTTAATTAATAGTTTTAGTTTCTATTTTCTAATATAGGAAAGGAACTTCCCTAGAGATTCCACAGAGCCGACAGTTGCAATATTACAGTACATACACAATTATTAAAAGCACAAAGAATTTCATAATTCATGATATTAATTGTAAATAAAATGTCATACAAATATTACAAACTCTTAACTAATACCACAAACTTCATTAAAAACTACACTTCTAATCAAATTATTTGTAAATACCTTGAGAAATCATTCAAGTTCTTAACTCCACGACATTCTTTGTAGTAGATTCTAGTAAATTTCCAGCAATTGAAATCTAACATAAAAGTATTTTAAATGTGCTCAATATGGCAAAAAACAAAACATTTTATAAACCATTTTTGCACATTAATGCATTACACATTAACTCAAGTTAAGTATCTGAAAGGAACGGATAATGCACTATTCTATGATAATCTATTAATTATAAACACACTCAAAATAATATTAGTAGACACTTTCAACATGCTCTTTGCATAATAAACACAAGTATAATATTAAAGACATAAATCATTTTAGGTGCTCATTTAGCCAAAAAAAAAAAAAAACATGCATACATATTTAATTGAACATTATATAGCTCGAAATTTAAACATTATACATTATACTTAATCATGCACTTAACTCTCATTTCACATTATTAAAACAATTCAAGCAAAAAATATGAAATTGACAGAAATTACACACACGCTACGGCATATGGAAAAGCTGTACGGTATGCTGAAGAATATTTATAAATGGCAAAAGTTTACAATAAAATTTAATTGCTTTAGACAAACAAAAACTATTGTTTCTTTTTTGTAACGATCTCCGGATATGTTCTTATATTGGTCGATCGTGTTGGAAACAGTCATGCTCCTTTTTGTTTTCTTTTTAACTGCTTTCTTTACTGTACTACTCTTTTTAATAGCTGTTTGTTTTCCACAAAATACTGCCAGTAGCAGTAGATACAGTATACTTAGTATGTTTGTAATGCAAGTGTTTCTTTAATCACCAATTTATTTTTGGTATCATATTACAATTAAGTAAAGTCTTAAAGAATAGCCATCAATATTAGATTAAGATTTGCCAGTTAACAATTTTTTTTATTATTTCTCCTTCGTTGGTTTCTGTGGGGAATGTAATTCAAATAACGATAACCAACGGCGCCTTGAGCAACGGCACTTAATCGATAGCTATAGTTATCGCTGGAACATATGTGAATATATCGATACATCTACCATCTCAAATTGTTTACGTTCGTTTTTGTTTTTGTTTTGGTCCCATGCGAAAAAATGAGCTATACAAATTATTACACCTGGAAATATCCCGATATACCGGAGAATGTGGCGTAAGTTTCTGAAGTGAATTGGTGAATTATTTTATTTATTTAAAATATATATTTAATAGGGCTCTGCTGTCGGAGCTGAAAACCTCGCTGGTTATCGTTGGCGTCATTGGGCGCTCCAAATGTTTGGAGGCCAATAAAATGTGTGCCTTTGACATGAAACCAGATGTAGACTATGAGCCGGCAGATGGACAAATACATTGCTTTTATAAACCGGGCACAAATACGCTGTTGCTGCATTTTCAGACCACCTACGATGAGGCAGTTATGGGAAAGTTGTTGCTGCAACAAAAGTCTGTTGTCTTCGATAGCTTCTATGAGCAGATGCGCTGTAGATTTATACGCATGATGTTGCTGGCGTTGCACGTTTGCCATATTTTGGTTTATGTGGAGACGGCACAATCCTTTGATCCTACATTGGTAACCATTTGCCAGCTGCTGAAGTATGTGCGGGAACAACATTTGATGGAATTTCTGCCACAATTGCTGAGGGAAACCATTGCTGGCCATTTACTGGGGGAACGAGGACGTCTCTGCACGCCACGTATGCTTTTCCTCTTTGAGAACTATCCAGAGGATGAGGAGAAGACACGCGAATCCATTTCTGCCTATGAATTCCAAACAGAAGATCGCATTTACGAACTGTTGCGAAAGTTTAATATTGTTACCAACAGTGCTGCAAGTTCGCTTCTTGCTCTGCCCAACAACAAACAGTTTGTATTCTATAATGCTTACGAGGAACTGCGTCCAGATCTCTTGCTACAAGCTATTGAAGCCCTACACACGACCATGCACAAACCCGACGCCAAAGAGGAGGAAGAGGATATGGAAATTCTTGCACTAGCTCCCTTTGACGGTTTTGTTAAACCTTTTGGCGAGTCGTATGAGGCACGTGAATCCGAGGACCAGATCTACAGGGAAAACCATACAGTGTGGAAATTTTTACAGCGACATGTGCAGGATGCTCTCGAAGGTTCCTTTGACGAAGGCTCCTTTAAGCAATTGACACACTCATCACAGTTTCAGCTGCTTAGCGCCAAGGATTGGCACAATTGCATGGCCATAATGCACCAGCTGCTCATCGAGAATGCCCATGATGTTAACTGCACCACCAACAATGTGGAATATGTAAGTGCATGGTTAATGCCATAAAGTTGAACAGATCTTTTATATCCATATATACCTAACTTAACAGCACGCCTACCTGCAAAACCTGGAGGACAGCCTAAACTATGAGAAAAAGTAGCTAAAATTGTTTGTACTCTTGCAGAGTTTTGTAATTTTTTGTAATACCATAGAACCATCCGTTAAAAATGCATTACAATCCTCTGCAAGGACATCAAACCTTTCTTTCTTGATATATATTTTAAATATCTATAGTAACTTCTTATTTCCTTGACAGATTTTGGTCGCATCTTTCCGAAATGGGTCTGAAGAAAGGCATATCTGCGTATAAGCATGCGGCACCAGCAATTTATGGCATTACAACCCACAAGCAGCTGCTCAAGGATGCCAGCCTGGTCCTGGAAGATGAAGGACGTGGTCCGTATACAGAAGCAGCGCTGGCAAAGCTCAGCGATATTTGCCTAAAGTTCTGGCACGATGGCCGGCAACAGTGCGAGCAGCTTAGTCTTCGAGGACATCCGTGTACGCAATCCAAGGACATACCGCATGACAAGCATTGCAGCGGAGTTGTTCACATTTCCAGTTGCAATTGTGGACGTACGCAGGGCAGGCGAGAGGATCCCTTTACACTGCGGCAGGCCAACTATGAGTACTATGAGTACATGGCTGGAATGTGCAATTTATGTGTAAAGGTAAAGAAGTTCCAGTTTCCCGTCTTTACACCTTCCGTTAGCGATTACCGAGCTGCGGCCTTTGAGGCGGCATTTCCCCTGTTGTTGCAAGCAGCCAAGGGTCGTGATGAACCTGCTGCAGCTGGAGAAGAGCAGGATCTTAAGGATATTTGCGATCCGTACTCTCAGCCAGCTAATGAGGCGGAGCAGGCTCTTCAGAAACCAGAGCACACATTAAACAACGGCTGCTCGCAACCTTTGTCAGCCACTTATGGCTCGGACTTGAACATGTCCATAGCGGGATTTGGTGATTCACTTAATGAGGGAGAGGTGGACTCACCAGAGGCCAGTTCCCAGATGTTAAGCTCCCTGGGCAGCCGAAGCAACAGCACCAGCAGTGGCACCTCCAGTGCTCACTCTGAGAACGAACTGATTCTGCAGCTCAAGGAACGCAATGAACAGAGTGACAATAAAACCGCTGTCAATGAAAGTTTATCGGATACACTATCGGATGCACAGGTCCAAGAGCTGGTCTCCACAACGGAATATTTGCCGGGACTTGTCCACATGTCGAGTGGCTGTGAGTTGTTACCGTTGTTCCCCAGTTGGTCCCTGGCCTGCGTCGGTCCCAGTTCCATTTACAGTCACAATACGGGATTGCAGGAGCATTTTCAAAGTGGTTTTCTATCGGGTGCGAACTTCCTATTGCCCTGGGATGTCCATGTGCGCCTCGTCCAGCCGCACAAGCATCCACAACAGCAGCAGCAGCTCAATAAAAAGTCACAACGCTATCGCAAGCATGGAGATCGTCTGGCCCTCAAGATCTTTGTTGGTTTTGAATACGAATGTTCACGTGGTCATCGCTTCATGATGTGCAGTCCGGATCGTGTGCTCCGAGGAGGAGCGGACATTGATCGCGATACCAGTACCAAAGTAGTGAACAATAATATGCCACTGTATTTCCCATGTCCATGTCGAGGACAGACCTCGTATCTGGCCCAATTGATACGCATTCATGTCGTCACGCCCAAGGCGCCAGTTAACATTATTCTTGATCCTAAGGTGCGCGTAGGGAAGTATACCTTTACACTGGGCTGCAACATATTGCCACGCCTCTCGCAAAGCGCCTATTGGATACTCCGATTTCCCAATGTCTACCAAGGCGACGACAATCTCATTGCACCACCCGAAAAACTCGAACCGGATGATATGATGGCTGGTGGTTGCCTATTAGCAGGCATGTTTGGCATTGCCGAAACGGAAACTACTGATGCCAATGAACCAGGTCATGTGGCATCCATGACTTTTACGAGACTTTAAAAAATTGTTTAAAATTCACTAGGATTTGTAAATACAGTAAGCGATTTGTTATACTCACTGTAGTTGTATTCTTTGGCATTTTATAACAGATAATGTGGATTCTAATGAGAATTGTTGAAATGGAATCCTTATTTCCACTTTCATTATTCGACACCCTTTTAAAATAAATAAATAACACAGCTTATTTTTATGGTAACGATTAATGTAATCTCTTCAAGGCTCGCACTGAAATGAGCAGTTTAATAAAATGCGATAACTTCCGTTTACTTAAAGGAAAGGTGGGAAATGTTATTCCACAAATGAGATTTTGTGGTTCCATTTCATAAATGATCAGCATACAGTGAGTTGCTTAATACTAAATTATAATACCATTTAGAGTGGTGCAATCGATTGGATAAGTCCAATACTCAGAGCTCCAACCGAGATTATCTTAAATATAAATAGATATAGAGTGTGATATGCCGAGAGGGAGGGAGAGCAGCCTTTAGGAAATCTGGAGAGGCAAGCATAACAGGAAAAACTAAAGTTCTATAGATTGTAAGAGCTCTGAGCGGTGCTTGACAAATGTGTTCAGTTGAAATGATAATGATTTGAGAATATCATAGGCAATAATAAGAACTATGGCCAAAAGTATAAAAAACAATGCTTAAATTTGCAACATTATTCCATTCTTAAATTAATATCTTAAGCATCCTCCGTGTAAACTTCCTCCTCGGCAGCATAATCATCATTCTCAATAAAATCAGCGCAGACTTCTTCTTCGCAACCCACTTCCATGTCGGCAAAATCACCAGGCATATCATAATACATATCTGCATCCGTTATCAGCTGCTGTTCATCATCATCCTCATCATCAATATCATCCTCAACATCTTCATCGTCATCCTCATCAACATTATCATCAATGCCTTCGTCATTCACCATTTGCTGTGATTCGTTTTGTTCCGTTGTCTCAACCAAATGCAAATCATCATCCTCCTCAAGCTCATCCTCGTCGAGCTCCTCTTCATCCTCTCCTGCAGAGTCCATGGCTGGCAGCTGTTGTTGCTGTTGATTCATTTGTTGCAACATCGACTGAACACGTTGCATGTACGCTTGTTGTTGTGCTTGACGCTCCACGACGCTGCACTTGCCTGTGGTAAGTGGAGCCGTTGGTAATGTTGCCTGCTTCATGTTGTCCAGGAGCGCAGTGTGTTCCCTTGTCACATGCAACGCCAACGCCGTGGCATCCGCATGGAGAGCACCACAGACAATGCACACAAGCGTCTCCTTTGGCGGACTGACAACAGGAGGCATCTGTCGCGTTGGAGTCGCGTCCATGGCATGTGCTTGAATGTGCTTATTGAGATACGCTTGCTGGCTGTAGGCCTTGCCACAGATATGGCATGGAAATGGCTTCTCCCCGGCATGGATCTTCATATGAACACTTAAGCTGGAGGCTTGAGTGAAACATTTATCGCAGAGCTTGCATTGAAAAGGCTTTTCGCCCGTATGAATTCGCATGTGGATATTGAGGCTGCCCGACTGTGTGAACGAGCGATCGCATATGGAACAGGTAAAGGGTTTCTCCCCCATATGACACTTCATGTGCTGCACCAGCTCCGAGCTGGCCCGGAATGCCTGACGACAAATGGCGCACTGATAAACCAGCTCCTGTGTGTGCATCCTCATATGCTCATCCAACAAAGCTTCTGCCTTAAATTCCCGCTCACATTCCGGACACACAAAACTCTCCACGGGCGCTGAGTGCGTCTTTTGATGCAACAACAGGGAGCTGTAGTTGATGAATCCCTTATCACACTGCAGACACTGATGGGGCTTTCGGACCGCATGGGAACGCATGTGAACCATCAGGCTGCTGGACTGTGTAAATGCCTTAGGACAGAGCTCACATTTATAGGGCTTCTCTCCACTATGAATGCGAATGTGCGTGTTGAGGCTGCCAATGTGCGTAAAGGTCTTCTGGCAAATGGAGCACTGAAATGGCTTATTGGAGATGTGCGATCGCACGTGCTTGGATAGATCACCGGCATTGGGAAACGATGCCTCACAGTGTGTGCACTGAAAGCACTTTTGTCCATTCGCACTCAGTTGGGCAACTGCCGAGGCAGCACTCTGAGGATCCATGACAACATTCGCCTTGCTGCGTCTGCCACGACGTCGTTTAATTGGCGACGGTTCTAAGCTGAGCGTTGGCAGCAGCGGCACAACTTGTTGTAGCATGGATGGAGGAGGTGCTGGTGGTGGTGCCACTGGAGTTATGCTTAACGATGGCTGCAGCAATATTATGGAGGTGGATTCTAGGGGATCTGCTGTTTGCAATTGATATTCGTTGGGATGTGCGCCAGGTAAAAGGCCACGCATTGGATGTGTGGATCCCACTTCGACATATGCGCCATTTTCCAGACTTTGTTGGGTATTTGAGTTGCTGTTGCCCCCAGCACCACTGCTGCTGGTGGTGCTACTGGAGCTGGTGGTGCTGCTGTTGCTGCTACTGCTGCTGCTGCTATCGCTATCATTATCACTTTCATTATCGCTCGCCTCCCCAGCCTCATCCTCATCCGAATTGGACTCGCTATCCCCATCGCTGCGCATTCGGGACGTTGCCTCCACTTCGGCTGCCACTTCCAGCTCGCAAACTGGCTCAAATATCCAGCTATAATCCGTGCTCTCATCCTCCTGTCTTTCTGCCTCCTCCTGCTGCTGCTGCTGTTGCTGTGGTGTCGCCTCATTTGGATGCTTGCTATTCATGTGCTGATACAGGGACAGCGGATGCACAAAATACTCTGAGCAACACATGCAATGGAACGTCAAATCTGGTGGCTCCGGCTTTGGTGGCGTCGGTGCTGGCGTCAACAGTGGCTGACATAATATCGGAGTTATAGTCAGTGGTAGATGATGATACGCATTCTTCAGCTGCACGGCCATCTCTCTTTTTGTAACTTCGGTTATTGGATTAAGGCTGCAAAGAGGAGAAATTTATTAGATTTATATTTATAAATAAATGTTATCTTGAATATTGTTAATATTAATTTAGGAAGACAAGGTAAATTCAAAATTGAAATAATTTAAATCAAACCATCAAACTGCACAAAGTTCTCAACAAATAAAAAATTTGAAAACTTTAGCCCAACATTCCTAAGATATATTCTCATTAATTAAATTTGTACTAAATAACATCAAAATTCTGTAATATTATGTTTTGTCAGCATACTTTTGTCAGCTAATACTAATTTATTTATTTAAAATTTAAAACTTTAGCTCCAAATCCTTAAGAGATCTGTAACTTTGGTAATTTCTGCAAAATAATTGTTAATTTGAATTGTACATAAAAATACTTGCACATTCATAGATACATTCCCTATTTCTATAAATAGACGAATTAAGGAGAATATACTCCTACAAATCCTTTAGCGGCAATCATTATAAAAGAGAACCTAAACTGACTCAACCAAACTATAGTTTCACTCAAGGATTGTTTAATAATCCGATAGATTAGTTATTTCTAGAATTTCCACCTGCTTTTCACACATCCTGTCGCAATGGAAAATGAATTCACTCTGAGGAAATTAACATACAATTTATTTGTTTTGTTCACTTTTCTCTCTCGCACGCTTACTCCCTCTCCCTCTTACACATTATGCTAGATTTAGTCAAAGTAAAAGCATTATTTGCTCTAGGTATTATACATACAATAAGTACATATATGTATGTATGTATACATACACACATAAGTATTCATATAATCAACATGCATACATAAATATGTATATACATACATGCATATGTAAATAAGTAAGTGGGTAAAAATCAATTTCCGGTTCTTACCTTTTGTTGTGTTTGTCGTGTGTTATTAAATATTATATTTTTGTTGATTTGTGTATTAACAATTGTAGCTAGCTGCCATTTAAAGATTCTCTGGTGTACATATAAACTATACATGTGGTTATTTAACGCTTGCACTGACTGCACTACAGTAAAATTCAGGTTTACAGTAGTTGTAATACATTTATTTACACAATGTTCAGATTGAGCGAATGTCTAACAATTTGACATTTGCCTCCTCTTGATAGTTTTATTTAATTCTTTGTTCATTTTCACTGTCTTGTAGACCCAATATTTAGCTGGGCACTGCCAGAATCGCGAAATATAAGCATTACATTACGAAAAAAAAACCGTCCTTTTAATTGTTACAACAAAATAATAAAAACGACGCTTACTTTTATTGGGGGGTCTATACACGTTCAAGCTTAGTTGCGCTGCACGGACTTTGCATGACACTCTTTTTAAGGCACGTATGCTGCTTGGCATTTCGATAAGTAATATAATAGTTTGTCATGCAAACTATTATATATTTAATTAATGCGTTAAGGTCTTTATTTTCTATATAGTTTTTAATATACACAGTATGCAGTACAATGCTTTATTATCGAATAAATTTAAGTTGTATTTTGTTTGTTGGATAAATAAATGAGCTGCGTACCAAGAATGATAAGTATTGCAAAACTAGCCAAAGTCAGTGTTGCAAAAGATTCCAAGCGCGAGTCCCGGCATTTTTATCGCGTGCAAAACATTATATATTTTAGCTAATTATATTTTATACGTAAAAATTATAGTAAGTCAATAAGTTATGGATAGTCCCTTCCAGTCTATACGTGGCGGATTGCTGCGTCCGCCTGCAAATAGCACGGGAATCAATCAATCACACAACCTGTCGATTACCCTGCTGCCAGAGGAGCAGGAAATGCTTAAAAATACCAGCGCAGGAGCTTTGGGACTTTTGAGTCGCATCCAGAATCGCACAACAAATCTGCATGATGTGAGCACCGCAAGTGGAGGAGACGCGTCAGTTATGCTGGATGACATGGATGATGCCGATCGTGGAAGGGGCAAGATTGACACTCTGTTTGCCCATTTCCATGAAGTTCTGCAATCTCACAGCAATGACAACGAAACTCTCGATGTGGTGCAACAGTTGTCACAGGCTTGTCGTCAGGTTGTCGAGCAACTGGAGCTGGAAATTGAACGTGGTGTGGGTGGCAATCAAGGCGCCAAGCAGCGTGAGACGAGCGTCAATTGTTTGAAGCAAGAAATCAGCACATGGCGTCTGTTACACGCTCTCTACTACGATCGTTTATTGCTCCAGACGGACACTCAGGCGGATGATGAAATGCAGGATGGACCCATGTTAGGGGGAAGTGAAAAGGAAGTGAGTAGTGCATACTTTTATCTAATCAAGCTAAGGATAGACGATTTTTTTTAATGAGATTTAAGAAAGTAATAAAACAAAGACTACTATTTATTGTACAATTTTAATTACAATCGTAAATGCACCTTTCAATTTTGTAGGTCATTCAGCAGCTGTATTCAATAAATGCCCATCTGAGGGAATATCAACTGGTTGTGGATTGGCTGGAGATATGCTATGACCAGCGGGAACAAGCGAATGCCTTGCAAAGTCACGATCGCATGATGGCCTGGGAGAATACGCTCTTTCAGCTGGAGAACTTACAGGGTGCCGCCTTCGGACGTGGTCGAGAGATTTGCGACCAACTTGATCCGGATGCTCCAGTGCGAGAGCAGAAACCTCTACATGCCCTTGACATTGAGGATAACATGCGCTTGGGACGTGCCATATTTGCAGCTATACGAAGCGGACACGTCGATGAGGCCTTGAAGCTTTGCAAGCACTATGGACAGACTTGGCGAGCTGCTATTCTGGAAGGCTGGCGACTGCACGAGGATCCCAACTATGAGCAGCATGTGAGCGGACAAACCGAGAATGAGAAGCTTCCCATTGAGGGAAATCCCCGTCGAGATATTTGGAAACGTTGCGCCTGGATGCTCGCTGATTCCAAGAAATATGATGAGTATACTCGTGCCACAGCAGGAGTTTTCTGTGGTCATTTAGGTGCATTAAAATCCCTGCTCCAAAGCAATTGGCACGACTTGCTGTGGGCTTATTTAAAGGTGCAGATTGACATACGTGTTGAGAGCGAGATCAGAGGATGCTGCCTGAAAACGTATCAACCCATGCCGAATGAATATTGGAATGGAAAAATGACGCTGGAGCAGATCTTTGAAGAGCTCAATGTGGCCAAAGATGTGGCTGTGCGAGATTATTCCCAGGGCCAACTGGGCATCATCCAGCAGCATCTCATTCTGGACACTTGTGGTGAACTGTTGCAGCACATGTGTCGTTGGCTGGACGCTGCTCCCAAGGAATCACAGTTGCCGCCGCATCAACTAAGATTTATGGCTCACATTGTGCTATTTATGCGACAAATTGGACGCATCGAGCATCAGACACAGCAACAGCAGGCGGAACGCATCATTGCCGCCTACGTGGAGGCATTAATTCAACGTGGAGAACCAAAGCCCATAGCCTATTATGCAGCTGGATTGCCCAACAAGTTACAGGTGCAGCTCTATTCAAAGTTCCTCACACAAATCGAACAGAAGCGACCTAGAGAATTGGCACTGGAGGCAGCACTCCAAGCTGGCCTGGATGTGGAGCAAATCACACGGCATACTGTGGAGATCATTCGTCTGGGAAACACTGTCCCCAGTTCTCTGGGAGAACCACACACGGGAGAGATCTCTGCAATGGACAAGCGGAAGATTCAATCATTGGAATACCTCATCCATCTAGTCGAGCAACGGGGTGAGCTTCTCTGGCAGGCAAATGCCATGATGCGTCATTATCTGGCCAGCAATAAAATTGAGTGTGTGCGTCAAGCGTTTGCCATGATCCCTAGCGATGTAATCAACCAGTTGGTCAAGATTTATGGCGCTATCGACAATTTGCCGCCTCGTGAAGAATGCAGCCTCAAGGAGTATCTATGCTACAACATTTATCTGTCTGGTGTGGACAGCTTCAATGAGTGGACACGTCTGCAGCAGACGCGTCCTCAACCACCGCAACAAACCTCACAGAAGTCCGGCGTTAGCCAGGATAACTTCACAGAGCGCATGAATGCAGAGCACAAGGAGCAATCTTATCGCACTGAATTAACCCGCTGGGAGCAGAAGGTCAAGGAGCAGACTAAGGGTAAGGGAGAGAGTACTAAACCTGATCTTTATTGTCTAATTAATTAACACTTTTAATCATTTACAGCTACCACGGATGCGCTTTTCAATGTGCTGCTGTTCCCAGAAAAGGGTTGGCTCATCGATCCCTTCATTGCCAAGGAGCCGGAGAATGCCGCCCTTCTGCACTGGGAACATCGACAGCTGCAAATGGAGAAGCTGCGTTCCATTTGCTTGCCAGAGATTGCGCTCCTCCTGCACGAGGTTATGCTTAAGTCAGGAGATTATGCAGGCTGCGTTCGCTTGGCGAATGAGATTTCCGATGAGCGAAAACAATTATACAAGGTTTATACAAAACACAAGTTGGCCGAGCTGCTGACAAAGATTGCAGATGCCTCGTTGCTGTTGCTCAACAATAAACTGGATCCCTGGGGCTATCCCATCACTGTTTAAGTGAAAATAACCTCTTTTTTTATGATTAAGTGAATAATGATTGCGATTTATTATATTTGTATGTAATTTTAAACATTTATTGTGGACTTATCATTTACAGTTCTAAGACAACGGATCAGGGTTAAAAGGGGACGGGATTGATGATCTATATCTAAGTACTGGCTTCTGTGGTTTCTTCACATCCAGAGCTATGCTTCAGCAAATACGTTGCCAAAAACTGTATGGGATCTATGGGACGTTCCCGTGCCAATGCCTGCAATCCATGGAGTAAAACTGGCGCCACAGTCTGATCAAGATATTGACGGGTTGGCAATGCACTGGGATCGGCGCGTGTTGCAGGCGTAGAAGCAGCGTTTGCTTTCTTAGCCGGTGGTGGTTGTTGTTGTGCATTACTGGCTGCTGATGCTGTGGCCGCTGTTACTACTGGTGTTCCTGATCCTGCATTGGCACTGGAAGTGGAATTATTGGCTATTGTTGCTGTTGGTGCTGCTGCGGTTCCCGCCGAAGTTGTTGTTGACAGTGTACTGTTGCTGGTAGCGGCAACAGCAACACTGGTTTCCTTGGCAGCCTCTGCAGCTGGCGTCGGGTTTGTGGGAGTCGCTGGAGAATCGGCTTTGGCCTCCATTGTGTCAACTATTTGCACTTTTATTAACCAATATTTTTTACTGGCGTCGCAAGAGGTGGTTATTTGATTTGCAGTGTTGGGTAGAGTTGTGTCGTTTCGTTCGGAATAGGCAAGTGAAAACGATTTAGCCTTTTTCCGGACAAATCTATCCTGCTTTTAAAGCGCAAAACTGATTTTCGCACAATAAAATCTGGCCTTTTTAACTATACAATTTTTGCCTACACTGACAAGGAGAGAGCAGCGAGAGAAACAAGCAAAATTGACGCTAAAAAAATGAGAAAGAGTGAGGCTATTTCCAAGTACTTTCCACGTTTGAGACGTCAAAAGTTTTAAAAGTATCGATGCTTTCGACGATAAAAAGAGTCTCCGATTAACTTCGATTGTTGATAATTTATTTTAATTTAAAGGGATAAAAGATGGTCAGTCGATGACAGACAGATGCATTTCCAATTATCGATTATCGCAGATTGTTTATATGTTTTAATTCACCCTTCTTTTGTAAGAACAACATTTGAAATTGTGAAAAGCAGTAAGATGAGCGTACGTAGCTTGCGGCAACGTCCCCAACGCAAAACAGGAGAAACGGCTGATGATATCAACGAAGCGGATAAGACCAAGCGCAAAGGAAAAAGAGAGGAAACTACTTTACTGGTAAAAACTCTGCCTATGATGAGTATGGAAATATAAGATGGAATGGCGCAGATGTGTGCGACTGCATGAACGAGGAATGTGTTGGATGTTGGTCCGAGTGCGGCAATTGTGGCTCAACCAGGTGCGGTCCACAATGCCGGGTGAACCGAAAATTCTTCTATGAAAGCATTGTATATGACGGCAAAGAACTAACGATTTCCAACGGAAATCTTCCTAGCAAAGTATAAGCCTTTATTACTCGAATTTCTTTATATATTCTATATTATTTAATAAATAAATGTCAACTGTATCTAAATAAATTCAATTGTTATCAATTTTTTTTTTGGAGCCAATATTTATCGATAGCTCTCTGATCGGACTGTGGACATGTTACTTTTCATTTTTAGTCAAAACATAATTTTAGCTGTGTAAATTTTGCTTTGCAATAATAAAGTATTTTATAGTCTGCTCTAATACATTAATTTCAGTTATAATTAGTGGCTTGAGTTATTTTGAGTCGCGATAACAGTCGGTCATGATTGTTTAGCCACAGCCGATAACATTCTTCTCTAGTACACGTACATCTCTATCCCTGAGCAGCCCTCAACGGGGTGAAAAAAATTAATTGATAAATTAATTTAACTTAAATCAGACAAGGATCCGAAATAATGACGGAACTGCTCATAGATCCCGATATACGCGTTTGGGTGTTTCTGCCCATCGTACTCATCACATTTCTAGTCGGCATTGTGCGCCATTACGTATCCATTCTGATATCGACACAGAAGAAGGCTGAAATGACCCAAATAATGGACAGGTGAGCAAGGTTCAATTGTTAAACTTTAATTTTGCGTATAATATTATGTTGTCACAGTCAAGCCATGATAAGGGCGCGTTTGCTGCGCGAGAACGGAAAGTATCTGAGCGCCCAGTCGTTTTCCATGAGGAAGAACTTCTTTAACAACGAGGAGACGGGATATTTCAAGACCCAGAAACGCGCTCCGGTTGCACAGAACTCTTCGGCAATGCTTACGGATATGGTTAAGGGCAACTTTATTAATGTGCTTCCCATGGTTGTTATTGGTGGCTGGATTAATTGGATGTTCTCGGGTTTTGTGACCACCAAAGTTCCCTTTCCCCTTACACTCCGCTTTAAACCCATGTTGCAGCGTGGCGTGGAATTGGCCTCATTGGATGCCGCTTGGGTATCTTCAGCTTCTTGGTATTTCCTGAACGTCTTTGGTCTGCGCTCCATTTACACCCTTGTGCTAGGCGAGAACAATCATGCGGATCAAACCCAAGCCCAGGCCGATGCGATGACCGGTGCTGCCATGACAATGCCTCAGGATCCCAAGGCGGCATTTAAGGCTGAATGGGAGGCACTGGAGATTACAGAATATCATAATGCTCTGAAGAATATCGATGCGGATATGTTGAGCATGGCCAATGAGGCCATTGAATCCTAGCTGCATTCGAAATAAAACGGAAATTGCTGGCCAAAAAGCATGCGTTTTTTTAAGGTTACCTATTAGCAAAATTTAGACGACGTAATTTAACAATGGAACAAAAACAAATTTGTTTTAAGTCAAGAGTCTTGCAATAAATAAACTATTATGTCTATAAATAATCCCTATTTGTTAATATGTAGTCTCTGAATTGCCTTATGAGGATTAATGTATATTATTTCCAGGTTTCAGTATATTAAAGAATGCACTTATCAATAAACTAAAGTGTTACAAATTATACGGTTAATTAATTACTGGTAGATTTTTTTGTATTTTTGTATAGATTTCTTAGAAATTTGTAGAGACTAAAAGTTCTATTCCTGATGGATCATATTGTATTGAATAGATTTAAAGTTCTTTTAGACGGTTAACTGTCATGCTTACCTGCTTAAAAAGTTTCCACTAATATTAAGGTAAATATTTTAAAAAACTTGTTTTTTATTTTTATTTCTTCTATTTTGTCTACGACTTTTAATTTGGTTGTTAGTCAGCCACGCCTCCTCTAGTTAAAACTGAACATTTAACATAAAACAAACAAGAAGGGTATAAAATAGAACTCAATAATAGGCATCCTCAGTGGGCTCTGTTTGTCCACCTGGTTCCTCATTGATTACTGGAGCTGAATCCCCTTCAGGACCCGAATCCATTCCCTTAACGTCCAGTCCGCCAGTGTCCCCTTCTGTTTCCGTTTCAAGCGCCGTAGTTTCCATTTCAACTTGTTTAGCTGGCCCCTCGGATCGTCCAGTATTTAGTGGCGATGGTGGACGTCCTGTGGGTGGAGCTTTAAATTGTTTTTCCTTCTTCATATCCTTGGGTTTGCCGAGCAGCTTATAATCATTGGGTAATTCAGCTTCCGTATAGAGCTTATCAGTAAAGTAGATGCGTCTGATGCGAACATTGGCATGTACCTGCAAGGAAACAGTCTCCAAATAATTTGAGCCGTAGGCACGACGCGTAAAATCGGCCAAATTAAATTGGATTTGATTCCATCCAGGTGACATGCCCATAGGCATGGCTGTACAAAATGGTTTCACTGAAGTTTTGCTCTGGAAATTGGACACGCGAAAGCGACGCATGAAACGTTGATCATCTTGAATCTGTAAACCAATCTTAAAGTTAAACATTGCCGTTAAAAACGATCGAGATGACTCACCTTAACCTCAAAACAAAAATATTTATGCATATTCTTGATGAGTAGCACTAAAAAGGGCAACTTTATGCCCAATTGTGCCTTGCAATCGCTTGGGCAATGTATAAATGTGGTGGAGACATTAGAACCCATAATTTCAAGCACCAACGATTTGATATCTTCATCATAAATGCGTTTAATATAACCATTTTTGGTCTGAAAGTGGATAACATTTTGAGATGACTGAATAATTCTTTAATTCTACTTACAAATGTGGACCAATTGTCCAGTGGAGAGCTGCCCACGCTATAAAGAATTGTTAGGAAGCCTTTCTGATATGAAGCGCGATACATTTTGAAATCTTTTGTTTAATTTGTCTCGAAGTATGTTTATACAATGAAATATCAGCTACTGAGTTGCTCCCAGTAGAACTATAACTATTTAATGTGATTGAAAACGTACAGCAAACTATAACGTTTAGAATTTTTGACTAAACTAATTGTAAAATGGATTGTAGGTTATCCAGTGAGCACGCTCCTGTTCCTTATCGGTCTTGTGGCTGGTGAACAGAGATTTGTAGACATCGCTTGCCTTGGGATCTTTAGCCACGCTGAAATCTGTTTTTAGACGCTTCATTTCTGGATCCTGCATGGCATTTACTGCGCCCAAGCGTTTGGGATTGCCCACAACTTTTAATTTGCTACCATTGGTGCTGGTGGAGGGCTTCTCTTCTTTGACGGAATCAGATGTAGTCTCAGTAGAAACAGCTTCTGATTTTACGCAGGTTTCTGTTTTTTTCGATTCCTTTTTATCCTTTTTGGCGGATTTGCGTTTGGCAGCACGCATTTCCGACTTGACTTTCATCAGCTCCAAGTCCTCATCATTACCGTTAAGCACAATGACATCCTCCACACTGAAAGGTAACTGGCAAAGCGGGCAAGTGTTTGCCGTGTTTCCTTTGATCTGTTTTAAGGCACGCTCCGACATGACGCATCCGCAACTCCACAATGCGACAAAGCGAAACTTGCCCGACATCTCAAGGCCAATAAGTTTACATATATAGGGTGCATGTCGTGTGTCTAACAGACCCTCGGTCTTGTCTTCATCGGTGAAAGCAGGATTTGGTGTCAACTGCAATGTTTTGATGTCCTTCATGCTGCGCACATGGGCGGAAATCTCTGGCATTTTCTCCTTTTCCAGCAAACGCTCAATGACACTCTGCTTGGAGTAAAGGCGTCCCATTGTACACATGACAATGGGCTCCTCCAAACGCTGCTGGGTCAGCGCACAGTGAAGCCAGCGAAATTCACGCTCAGCATCTTTGTCTTTCTGCAAAAAAGAAAAACACATAAATTTAGAGGAAAATCGAAAACACTGACCATTGAACTATTACCTGCTCAGGTTTCTGCTTCACGCGCACAAGTTCATCACGTTTAGGTATGGTGCCACCATCACATCCCATTTTAATATATTAATTAATTTTACTTAGTAATTAATGCAATCTTTGTAAAAATTGTTAAATTTTGTTTATTTTTATTATTGCAGTCTTTTGGAGATGGGGCAACTTAGTTGGCTATGTTGAGAAGATTGCCAGACTTTAATAAGAATCTAGTTCGAAAAGTAAACAACAGTCAGCTGGCGGCGCTAAAAAACTAAAGTTTTGTGAGTCAAAATTATGGCCGAAACCAGTAATTAACTTAAAATTTGGCATGCATTTTTTTTGTTTTTAGAATTTTATCTAATTTTTCAATAGCAAAAATAATGATCGATAGTGAAAATACTTTAATTTTCGATTATTGATCTCCACTATCGATAGACTATTATTGTGAATGGAACACAGCCAGTGTTACCATTTGAAAAAGTTGAGGTGGCGCGCAGTTTTTAAGTTTCGCTAGTTTATTGTCGAAAAGCCTACATTAAATACATCTAAAAATATAAATACTACTACGCATCTGTAAACGGACAGTGCTTGGCATACGGCACATCAATGCATATACAGCCGCGAGCGCTGAAAATATTTATAAGTGAGTAAATTGAAATTTTAAATTTAAATTAACTCACTCGTCGGGAGCGTCGTTTCCTATTTTGTAATCTCGCAGCAGGGAAACGAATTCAAATGGATTAACTTTACCATTAACTGGCAAACGCTTTGGACCTTTTAGATTCACACATCCATTTGGGCAGGGCACGCCCATAAACTTGGTGTTTTTTAACGTAGCCGTGGCCAGGTAACAAATGCTCAGAAAATGAGAACAGCGATAGCGTCCTGAATTGCAAATACAAATATGTAATTTGTTATATTCCATTTATTTAAGCTTACTTATTGGATTTCCTTTGCAGAAGGGTTGAATGCGACCGCCGTTTACACAGTAATTCAGATGTCCCGTATTATCCTCCTGACCCAAGTAGCCCGCATTTGTGTGAAGCACCTGAATCACGCTCGCATCATCGATCGATAAACGAAATCGATTGCTTTTCTTGCGCTCGATAAGTGGGCGCGCGGGATCCAAACCAATAATGCGATACTGTTTCTTGGTCAAATGATTGCTTATCATGCCACAGACATGAGCCCCCAGAGAATGGCCCACACAGGTGATCTTCTCACGGGAGGCGCCATAATGTGTGAGAAATGAATAAACCTGGGCCGTACACTGTGCCGTTAGACGTGTATTGATGAGCGAATGAAGATAGCACGGATATCGTGTCAATGGACGCCAATCGACAGTTATAACATTAAAGTCACGCGACAAATAAGCTGTAGTAAAAGAAATACAAAAGCTTAACACTCCATGTTTGGGCAATTTTGTTATTTCATACTCACTAACCATCCCGCAGAAACTGCAGATGCTTGTCAATTGCGGTCCCATTAAAACCATGCACTATGAAAACCGTTTCGCGCTGTTTGCTGAACCCGCCCTTGTACAGGGTCAATGGATTGTGTATGCTCAATGGCAGTCCAATACGTGGACCATTACTGCAAATAAGAAAATCAATTTTAGCTTTTAAAAATATGCAAATATCAGGTACATATATGACTCTAATTGATAGACTAACTAATGATACGAATACGATACGGATGTTATATGACTATAAGTTTATGGTTCGGCGAATTTCCTTGGATTGATGTAACTTATTAATAATTTTAAAAACTAACTCAAAATACCAGTATTTTTTGTGCCGTTGTTAGCCATTTGTAATTGAATTTCTGTTAAAAGTAGAGCAATTAATGCATTTCTTTCTCTCAATCAATGCAATCATTGAAAAAATCCTTTAACAGGTTTTCTTCTCTTTATTTCTACTTTATATAAACCGCTTTGTTATAAACCGCTTTTTACTACAAATTATGTGGCATTTTCTGCCTCTATATAGACTACATGATGACATTATCTCCATTAAATTAACCACTTTTAACAAAAAAAAAAAAAAATTATGTTGCGTGTTCTGCCTGTTTATAGACTTTTATAATTTATATTTATAATTTATCTTCATAAGTTAATTCGCCTTCTACGCAAATGTAAACTTACTGTTTTCAATTTTATTGTGGAAAGCTAATGAAGAAATAAATTCAAATGTGAATACATTTAGAGAAACTTAAGCCATCTGGAAGGAGTTTTCATTTAATCAAAACGTTAGATTATTTGTGTTAAACTTTACTTAAAAAAATTACGGCAATTTACCTGTCAGCATGTGAGAGTGTGGAAAATGTAAAGAAGTTAATTTGGAGAGTAGTGTGTCATCAGAGACCATAGATGTTCTCCAAGTGAAATGAACAAGTTTCCTATCGTAAACTTGACATCATCGCATAATCTGTGGCATCTATTACCGAAACATTTTATAAATTTACAGCCAAAAAAGGCAATTGCAGTCTACCGATTGGGAGTGGGACTTGAACCTGGCCAAGAGCTAGTTGGGCCGTCAGACAAGTTGAACGACTTGCGAATCGGCATTTGGAAAATGTTTTTTTTTACAATTGAAATTGATGTCATTTTCGACCGCTTTTCAGCGCTGCTTCTTTCTGCCTGCAGCGCGGATTGGCCATCTTTTAAGTGGGTCAATTTGTCGTCGCTGAAAACAAGTTGCTCGCCCATTAATTGCATCGTTTATAATACGTATCCTTGTGGTTGCACAAGTTTTTCATGTGTTTTGGTGACTGACACACTAACCAAGTCAATAAGTGAATTCCATGACCAGACCCGATCGTCTCAATTTCTCACACTTTCTCCAAAAAATAAATAACAAATAGGCAGATAAACATATAAGTTTACCACAAACGATCTTTGTGTCTAGGACTTGAACATAAATTAGATACGTTATACAGATTATCGAACAGCTTTAATTGACTGTCAACTCGAAGCCCGGAACCTTAATTCACGAACTTACGGTGCATACAGACGATGCTCGATGTAGGGACTTGGGCAAAAGTTTTTATCGCGCAGAAAACAACGCATGACATTCAAATCCAATGCTCCACTGTTTAGCAGATTTTTCCAATCCATTTGATTTAGCAGCAAACTTTTCACATCTGCAATGTTTGAAAAATCGTGAGCGAAACTATTGGCAAGATTTTGTTGCAGTTCTTGTTGTTGTACCTTTGGAAATTAGCGTTAAGAAGCTGATTACAATTAGAAATTTCATTTTTAGTTCAACTTGATTTTCACTATTGAACTAAATGATGTTAATTGTTGGTGCTACATAAGTATTCCGATCTTTCAAAATTTTATTATTATGTATTTACATATTGTTTTAAATTTTTATTTCATACTTTTCTAGTGCATCAAATCTTTATACTGATCAAATTTTATACATTTAATGCTTTTATTATTTCAATTATGTTAGATTCCTCTGCACACCTTTAAGGTATTTTTTACATGCATTTTTTTAAGACTCTTTGTTAATAATTATTTTTGATGTATTTCATTATAATTTTAACACTTTTTAGTTTAATATATTATTCGTGTAACAAGAATTGGGGTTCACTTCAACTTAAACGTTTTTGTTTTTTCAAATAAAATATTTAGCTAATCTGTATCAAAACAAGTTAATAATTATTACAAATATAATTAATATAATTCATTATAATTTTTATCTTTTTCGATTAATTAATTATTTAGGTATCCAGAATTACGTTTCACTTTAATTTAAACACTTTTCAGATATTAAATTAATATATTTCATTATAATTTTTATCTTTTTCGATTAATAAATTATTTAAGTCACCAGTACATCACTTGAAAATCAATACTTTGTCAGATATTACAAAAGACACTTATAAATTTAATGATTTTATGTATTTTAAGTTTTTAAACTTTTCCATTTTCACAATTTTTCCGTTGTTATTTATCCTTTCAAATTCAAGGCGAATGCTGTTGACGTCTTGCCCATTTGCGCGATGAGCTTCGAATGCGCCAATTGCAATGAAAATGCAACAGAAACAAAGTTGCAGCAACTGGCAAAAGAATTGCTGCTGCTACCGTTGCCGTGGCTGCCACCAGTTAGTTGCTGCCACCAGTTGCCTTGACTTTACCTTGGCGGCAGAGACGCAAATATTTTATGGCTGACTTTGTTTTTTGCTCCGATGAAAACTCGCTGCCCAATGCGACGGAGCACGCAACGCTGCACTTATTTTTATACACTAATAAATAACGGGTGCTACAGATATTGACAGCTGATTTGGTGTAATTAGAATGCTGCATTTAAATAAATATTATTATTATTAAATAAAGATTTAGTTACCGTCAGCGAATTTTATTATTATGATTATAAAAACTTGAGCCTGAAGCAGTTGTAAATCGAAGTTTCAGGTTAAATCATAAAATTCCGTTACCGTCAGCTGACATGGTATATTTAGAACGCTTAATTTTAATAATTATTGTTATTATAATAACATCTTTGGACATGAGGCAATTGTAGAGTGAAACTTCATGTTTAAAATACAAGTTATGAATTTAGTTATACCTAATTTAGTTTAAGTTAAATTATAGTAAGAGTATAACAAGTTCATCGCACTTTCAGTCTGTTTTTCTTTATTATTTTGATTTTGGTTTCGTTTTTCGCATGGAGCGACGTAGTCGACGCCTTGTCGTTGTTTTTGCAGCTTTTCTTACACTTTTCAAACACGATATTATGTAAATGGGCAAAGTTATAGATTGTTTTAAATGCGTACGCTCACTTTGTTGCCATTGGTTTCTTTCATGTGTGTTTAAAGCCTTATGAAAGATTGAAACGAAAGTGTTAAGCAATCCACGTACATATGTATATTCAAGTTCGTTGCTTAAGTCTTTCGATTTGATAACGCTCATTAATCGAAATTTTGACTGGTATTGCATTTTAATAATAGTTAATTTAGTTAATTGCACTATCCATGACGCTTTCCTATTATTTTTGGTACCAAAAATCTTATCATACAATCTTTGTATGTCGCGCTATTTCATGCTGTGCACTACATAAATGGTTTTCCAACTTTTACAATTGTCGTAACATATGCTCTTATTAGTATGTAGAAGAAGGAGGGAAAATACATGGTAATACGTATATTTAAAGCCCAACTAAACAACGAGGGCGCAGCTAAAGTGAAAGATTTACTCGCTAGTTATTGATGACGTTAGGCAGAGATTTATGGGTAAAAGTATGAAATTGTCTTTAGGTTTGGGCAAAAACTGGCCTACACATTGAAAAATGGCAGCTTTGGGCAAGAGAGGTATAATTTAAATTTTAAAATATGTAGATTTGGGCAGGAGCATAAGGAGCTGGCATAAACTAACAATGGAAAAGCGAAAGCTTAGGGCAAGACTAAAGTATTCATTCTTTTTTAAGGCCTATTATAAAATGTGAATATAAATACAAAAGGCTGTATAAACTTTTAGTTAAAATGTAACAAATTAAATTTTATGTGACACTATCGAATAATATAGTTTTTGGTTCATCCCATTAGTTAACTTCAAGCTAAACAAATCTTTTATATGAACTGTTTTGTCAACTCACCTGGTAAATAATTGAAATCCAATATAATTAATGGGACAAGTTTGACTGAGTAATATATGACAATTAAATGGATTAATGTCAAAGTTGCCGTTGCGCAATAAGAATTGCAATGCCTCCGAGTTGAATTTGCCTAATAACAAAACACACACAAGTCACATATGGCTAATGCAGAAACGAGTAAATTATCACATTGATCTCAACTCCAACCTTTTGTCAGTTGAATAAGGGAAAGCGTCAGCAACCACAACAGACTATTGGACATTTTAAGTAGAGAGTGCAAGAAGTTTGCATTAATATCACGTACACGTACACTGAGGTCGATAAGACCTAAAAAAATACAGCGAAGCACATGGAACGCGTCTGGTTAATTGAATGAGCTCGTAGTCGCCGCTGTAAGTAGATAAAAGCCAAAATGCTGCAAGCAGCCAAAAACCAAAACGTATATGGCTCGGTTGGAGTCAGAGACCCCAGCACCATTTGACATTGCAATGCTTAGAGTGTTTTTTAGTTATACTTACTTAGTAGTTTTTTTTATCTTAGTCTGAGTCTGAGCATGAGTATGAGTCGGAATCTCAGTCTTAGACTCAGTTTTTTTGGCTCGTGCTTATAACGATTGTTGGTTGCGTGTCACCGAAACCCCATTTCCATATGGCTGCCCCGCCTTCCAGTGCTGAGTTTCACAATGCTAAATATATTATAAATTGTTAGAGCCACACAAGTGCTTTGACTGTTGCCAAACAGAGAAACCACCTGCAGGCTCTTTTCAGACACTCCATCTTGATCATTCACCATCGAGTGAAAATTTGCATTACCCATTTTAACTAAAAGCCAATCGAATAAACTCTGATAAATGTTGTCGTCAAAAATCCATTTGGCAAGGTGTTTAGTGTGTTTGATTTAAGACCACTAAATAATGTGATAAAATGTTGGGTAGGTTTAAGAACCTAAAGAGATTTGATTAATCAAATAAGGTATAAGCGTGAAATGGTAAAAATAAATAAGACTCACTTTAAATAGTCTAAGGCCATTAAATAATGAATGACAAACTCATTGTCAAAGAAGTTATAATATGTTAAACACCCGAATTCTTTAATATATTGTTCTATGTTATAAGGTTTATTGCCTTCGAAGTAAATTGAATTTTTTAAATTGACTAATAGAATAAATTGAGTAATTAAAAAATTTAAACATTGAAGAATTTCGTGTATTATATGAACATAATTAACCTCATACACATGTACATATATTTAAATTAAATTGTCGTTGGCCTTTCAAAGTAAATTAAATATTAGAATAAATTAAGTAGTTAAAGAATTTACGCACTTAACAATTATAAGTAATATAACAATATTTTTTTACGATACAATAACTTTAAAGTAATTGCTTGGCCCGAAAAATACTAAAAATAAACAATTTGTTAAGCCTAACTACCTCAACAACCATAAACAGTTTGGCCTTTGAAATGAAAGAGACCTTACTCTTTTGAACTCTTGACAGAGCTCTTCCTTGTTAACATTTTTACACTACTGCATTCAGCTAAATAGAGTAGAACATGTTAACTTTTTTTTACCAAATTATTAGTTACAACTTTCAAAAACAAATCTTATACATTTAGACACAAAAACCAAACTTTTACCTTTCAAAAATAATTATGGAAATAATGTTATGCAAGACAACATAGAAAAAAAAATTATATTTTCCCAACTACCGGCAGCATAAAAAGCTGCGATTTTCATTGTGGTTTTCCATCTAACCGTTTGTTTAAACGAGAGTGCAAAGTAAATAAGCAATTTTAGGACTGCTAATACAGCTTATTGAAAGTAATGAACCCGAGGATCGCATGTCTGTCTGGCCTTGTATATAACAATAAAAAGAAAAAAAGGGCTAAAGTCAAAAACAGCAGGCAAAACAGTTTACTTTCTGATATGTGGCAGGGAAATAGAAATGAAAACGAAACTGAAAATGCAGTGAGAAATAAAAGAAATGCGCACAATTACTGTGAGACTTCAAGCGCTCCAACTGGTGTGGTATTTACACTAAATCAAGGGGAATTTTAGCTATGTCAACAGTTTAAAAATTTTAATTGATATAGGTAATGCTACTTAGTAGTATAAGTAAACTTTAGGCTCATACGATCCTTGCGATTTGCTAATGATTTGATCATTGAAAGTTTTATTTTGTTTGGTTCTGTTCTGTATGTAAATAAACTTCTTCTCGCTAAAATTGCTTCACTATTTCATCTAATTATTAAAGTAGAGTATGCTGTTGTTCACCTTGTGTTGTCTTAAGCTTTCAATTGTATCTCTTTTTGGTTTGGCGCTTGTTGTTATGATGGAGGCAGATATCAGCCAATCTGTTGCAACACGATTTACCACCGCAATTCCATTTGGCTTATGCTGTTTTTGCTTTTGTTTGCATTGTTCGTGATAGTATAAGAGAAAATTGCATAAGATTTACTCGACACTGCCACAAGTTGCAATGATATTGAACTACTTTGCTTGCCACCTCATGTGTGAGATTTTAAGTACTATATTTATGTGATGCCTTCCTAATTGAGAGTGAAATAGCTTGTCTAACTCTAATTAGTTGTACATTTGAAACTTTCCCGAGTCCTATAACTTTTACACATTTCAAGGTTGAACAAATAAAAAGTGAATTAAAAATAATATTATGTGGGTTTCCTTCCTTTTATGCTTTTCAAGCTCAAAAATATTTATAAATTATGACTCGTAAAAGTTAATAGACGATTAAATTAAATTACAACAGATTGAGGTGTTTTTCCTAATATGCAACAAAGAAATGCATCGGCTAATTAATTATACAGTTAACAAATTAATAAAGCGTGACTATATTTTTTTTGTATCTGAGCCCAACATTTTTAATTATTTTCGCTTTATCGCTTAAACTTCAAATTTTATGTATTTTCAAGTGGCATTTAAAAGAAAGCAAAAGTAAGACGCAGCAAGTGAGAGCGTAAATTGAGAGCAATGCATCATGATTACTTTATTTTATTTTATTATATCTTAAATATGATTAAACTTTTATTATTTAGTACAAATTTAATGAATTTTATGTATAGATTTAGCTTACCTAAAAAAGTGTTAATTTGACACTACATTGTCACGCCCCTATTGTCAAATATACTAAGTTTTAGTAAGCATTATAAAAAAGCAATAACATTTTTCTTTTATTACTTTTTACATTTTTCAGATATTATTATTAAATAACGAAGTTTACTAAAAGCACCACAGATGGCGCCAGCTGCCGAAACGAGATGTTAAGTCGCTGTAAGTTTACAGAAAACTTTTACAAGCCAGGGCGCGCATTTTAAATTTAATCTGAACACTTTTTAAAACAATTTTTTTATTAAAAAATAACAGTTGTATTAAACAAAGGGGATCTTTTTAAATGTGTGTTGGTTACTCCTCGGAGGGTGAAGTTACATTAATTTATTCCAACTAAATTATCAAAATATGTAAATTCAATTTAGTTTTAGAAAAATTCCTGTCAATTTCTTCTTCGAGCTAAGAGAAAAAGACATAAATTTTGTACTCTTTTTTTTGTTATGTTATATTAGTTTGTTTAGTTTATAAAAAGTAAACTGCTGAATTATGACAAGAAATGGATACTAAATATAACTATCATTTGAGAATTGTTATTTGGTTATTAAAATCAAAAACGCTTCCGATATTTATTATAGTTGACAAATTGTGGAATTAGGATTGCATAAAAGAGATCCAATTATTTTCTTTTTAAATCAATTTAAAATGAATGATTAATTCTTAAATTGATTTTATAAAGTAATCATTTTATCATTGTCTCTTTTATTGAGATTTTAAATTAAAATTTCATTTAGTTCACAAGCAGCCTAGAATTGTAGGCGCTTTTCATTTATATTCTGTTTCTATAATACTCGTGAGCCATCAACTTGCCACTTGAGAGTCTAGAAAACTGCTATTCAATCCCAATGAATTCCATTGTAGACTCAACAATAGCAATAGAAATGAAAATCAATTGATTGTTCTGAAAATCACTTTCATTACTTATGCAGTTTCCAATCAATTTTCAATTTGACGCCTCCTTCCTCAAAAAAATCGAAATCCTCATCGGCAGCGACATCGACATCGAGCTTAGCTACTTAGTTAGTTTTAGCCAAGTTGTGGGCCATGAGGCGGCTGCTAGCGATACTTTTCTTCAGTCTAATCAAAACGGGCTATAAATTCCATGAGCGTAGAACTTGGCTTTGCTTTTCCGACTGCTTTTCCTTGGCCGGGGCTGCCAACTTTACTAATTAATTGTGCACTTGAGAATTTTTGAGCGGCATCGCACAAAGCAAACTGTAAAGTTGCCTCGCTAGGCAAAAAAAACTTGCCAAAGGAATGAGCAGAGCGATAGACAAAGAGTAAGTGAGAGAGTGGGGAAGAGAACAGGAGAGGTAGTGCAGTGAGAATGTGTGCATTTGGTATGGGAACTTGCAAAGTTGATGAGTAAATAAACTAACAATTTTTCCTACTTAATTAACAAAATTGTTTTAATGCGCCAACGATGCTGACGTCGCTAACAAAAATGCCAAGTGAGGCGTTTAGTGACGGCAACATTGACAGACTGACAATCTCAATGACTGGCTGACTAAATGACTAAGCAAACACAACGGTAAAGTGTGCAGTTCATGGAGAAAAGCAGCAACAAAATGGCGGCAGAGCAACTCAATAATTAAACTTGTCGTCAGTAGGTGGCGCTAAGTCATGGCTGGGAGGTGCGTTTCTGAAAGTTTTCTTAAGTTGAGCTATGATTATGACATGTTTGAGCATGTTTTAAAGTTAACATGAGTCTCAAATGCATTTGGCATACTTTTGAAGTTTATTGAGAAATTTAAAGTTGATATTATTGCACAGTACAATAATAAGTTCATTAATTATAAACTTGCCTTTGGCATGTTAAGGGAATATTTCAATTCAGTTGCATTCAGTTGATAAATGACTGGTGATTAACATTTAAAGGGATTTTGAAGCTATTCGCTTTCTGTCGAAGCCAATTTATTTGCTTGCATTGACAACTCTGCGCCACAATAAATTGCAACTCTGTAAACTCTGCATTGTTGCTGGTGCTGCCTGCATTCCTGCAACATTGCGGCTTATGAATTGCATTACAAATTCGCATAAATTTCGCGGCAAAGTATGCGCAACAAATCGTTTTGTGGCAAGCGCATTTATCATCAAAAAAGACGCATCCATTGCAGAAATTCAATCTAAAGGCAACCGCGAGAATTATGAGATATTTTAGGAAAGGGAAAGGATGGGAATAGAAGATATTCTGTCGAGATGGTTTTGCTGATGCTGCTTTGACAGCTTTTGGATGCGCTTTTATGAATTGACTTTTAAATGGCTCGACTTGCACTTGAGTCCTTCGATTTATTGGCTATTTAAAATGGTTTATGGAAATTACTTGAATTGAGTAGTATGATGAGTCCAGGAAGTGTTGACAGGCGTTGCGCAAATTGTCCTTAAGTTAGTAGTTGAAATTCATTTCATGCTGATAACTGAGTTTATAAATACAAATTGATTTGTAAAGTGAAAGATATTTGAAATTGTGATTGGATTCGAATTGCTAGATAAAAATAATCATATAAATATAATGAAATGAAAAGACTTTGATTTAATAGATTAATTTTTGTAACAGGAACAGCTTCTTTTATGCAATATAATCCATTTATGGGACTTTTATTATTACGAGACATTAACGTTTAAGCGTAGTTATGGTTTATATTAGTCATTTTGTAGTCTGAGCTTTATTTTATATGCCTGCCTTTAAGTTAACCGCTTAAAATGATCCGTTAGCTCGCAATTTTGATTGTCATTGACATTAAAAGGGTTAAACGCTCCACATCAGAGCTCCACAAAAGTCCAATGAAAATAAACAAATAGCTGAGACTGCAGAGCTCTCAGATCTCTCTGGTAATCGTTGCCTGGTTGCAAAAGGGCTAAACAAATATTTGCAGCTGCAACTCCACAAATCACAAATGAGATGATGAAGGCAGTTCCCATCCAGAGTAAAGTTGTGGGTTGGATTGGAGTTTAAGGATGAGATTGAATGACTGGAAATGTGGCCCTTGTCTAGGGCTGCTCCTGCTGGTGTTGTTCCTGTTGTTGTTGGCTGTCGTCAACATTTGAAAAGGACCTCAACATGACGGAAACGGAAACAACAACTTGCCCGCACTCCTGTCGAAAGGATGCTTCATTCCTCATTGTTCTGGCTGCCTTTTAATGACATTTTTGCGCCCATTTGAGCTTCCGTCGGTGTTCTACACTTTGCCTCGTCGATTTTTGCAATAATTTACTTAAGAAAAGTCTAAATATTGTTTGCTTTTCTCCCCCTCTGTGATCTCTAGGAGCATGACTTTATTGCCAGCAATTTCTGTTGCTCCCAGACAATTGTTTATGGCGTTTATCTTTGAGTCTGGCGATAAAATGTTGTGCAAAATCCATGTGACTTTATGCGACAATATCCAATAAATCTAGAGTTCACACAAGGCCTGAGGTGACTCAAGCCCATTCATATTGAGGGTTGCTGTGGCTTGACCTTCACAGCCCTTTCAACACCAACCCCATCGGCATCGGCATCTGCCTGCTGCATTGTTTGTATTTGCTGCTTTGTCTGTGCCTTTTCAAAGGGTTTAATTGTGCTTTTTGTCTGGATGTTGACATAGGTATAGCCATCCGTCCATATGTCTTTTTCTCTCACTTTATATCTAGGCGTGTTTTGTATTCAATGTTGTTCACAACATTGCTTTTGGCCAACGAACGTGTTAATTAACTTGTATAAATCAAACGCTAATAGACTGAGAAGCTCTTCAAGTATATTATATTAGGGTTTTGCAAACTAAAAGTGAAAGTTGCTTTAAATTATGAAGGTACTTAATCCTTAAACATAAAAATAGGTTCACATTACAGATGTTTTCCTTTATGACTTAAGCCCCTAGAAGGAAAGTTGCTAATTACACTTATTCCGACGATCTTGGCTCCATTTTAGAATATTTCAGTTCTTTATAGAAAATAAGCTGTAATTTTGGATTTGAAATCATGGGCAATACACTTTTGTAAGGCGAGTTGAGCTCCTTTAAAATTAAGCGACACTTGTTTCAAGGCATTTAGATATAATACTTTCTTCTTGTCTGTATAATATACATATAGCAGAATCCTCTTAAAAGTCTTTCGTGAAATATAAGTAATTTAGTTTTCTTTGGAACCAGAAATATTTATGGTCTCATCTTTTAAGTATTTTGAATAATGTGGTGAAATACCGGAAATACGTTTTAAAATTATAAAGTGAGATATTTCAAATAGTTGACACATATATACAGTCAAATAATTTAAATTGTTAAAATTTGTTGAATCAGAATGTGGTTTAAAGTGTTGGTAATGTTTCCGATATTGTTGATGGTGCAGTCGAACTCAACGACAATTTCATCCCCATCCTCATCGCCAATCGAGTCGCATGTATTGCAGATCACAAAGTCCAACTTTAATATCACATTGGATGCGAATGATGTTGTCTTTATTAACTTCTATGCGGATTGGTGTCACTTTAGTGCTCGATTGGCGCCGATCTTCGAGACGACTGCTTTTAGGTTAGCTGAGGATCTGCCCAAGTCAGCAAAGGTGCGTTTGGGACGCGTCGATTGTATGAGTGAAGTGGAGTTATCAAATCTTTGTACCATCACTAAGTTTCCCACGTTGCGACTGTACTATCGTGGTCATCCATTGCGAAGAGAATATCGGGGAAAACGATCGGTTGATGCACTTGTAGAGTATGTGAAAAAGCAATTTCAATTTGCGATTAAAAGGTTTAATGATATGGATCAGTTGGAAATGATCAATGTAAAAAGACGTTCGATGATTGCGTTCTTCGATAATCGCAAGAAACCAGAATTTGCCATCTTCGAGCAGCTGGCAGAGCGTTACAAGCACGACTGTGATTTCTATCAAAGAGTTGGACCGAAGCTGGTGAACGTGTCGTATACGCAACTTATGCCTGCGATAGTCTATCGTCCGGATACAGCACGCACACATGCCACAGATGAGTTTTATACAGGCGATATGGCAAATAAATCCGAGCTGGAGGCGTGGCTTTTAAAGAAATGTCTTCCTTTGGTGCATGAGGTGGATTTCAGTAACGTGGAGGAGATCATAGAGGAGAAACGACCAATTCTTGTACTCTTCCACATGCCCAACGATATGAATTCTGTAAAGGATTTCAAGTCCATTGTGGAAATGCAGTTAACCGATTGTGGTCAATTTAATTTTGTTACTGTCGATGGAATGAAGTTTGAACATTCTGTGCATCACATGGGAAAAACACATCGGGATCTGCCTATAATTGCTATTGACTCCCTTAAACTAATGTATCCGTATTCTAATTTCAAAGATATGTACATTCCAGGGCATCTCAAGCAGTTTGTCGATTCCTTTGATAGTAAAAACTTAGATACGAAAATGGAAACTACGGATACGACGAAAAAGCAGTATGAGAAACCATCAAATTCCACCTTTAGGTATCTGGGACCTTCCAAGTATCGTTATTCTCTGATTGGACACGACGAGCTCTGAGTTATGGTTTTTCACAGCATCTACTCCTCTTTCTCTTCCTGCTTTTCAAGCTACTGTTGCTTTTGTTGTTTTTGTTAATAAAGCTATTTTAGTTGGCGGCAACTTAATCAGCTTCTGGTGTTGTGTGCACTTCAGGGAGTGCCATAAGATTACACTGTACTACATATAATTTTATATAGTTAGTATTTATTAAATGATATTTTGCATGAAGTAAATCCACGGTATGGGAAATATTTGGCATACAAAAATATACATATATGAATAAGTAGGACATCCCATTAACTATAAATTAGATTTTAACCTATTAGCGTCACATTTTTATTATGATATCTTAAATGGAGTCGATACGTTCAGTAAAATTTTTAGGTAGGCATTTTTAATTTATCAGGCTTAAAATAATTGTCAGCGATGTAATCTAAAATTAAATAGATAAATATATAGTAAATATTTATAAATATTAAATGTTCCCTTTTTCCTGTTGAAACAAAGTAGGCACATTTTGTGCCTGTATTGAAAAATGCTCTAAGGTGGAAAAACTGTTTTTTTTTTTTTTATCACGCATTGCACTTATGTATTATAACTAGTAATTATAGACAGCAATAGGCAACTATTAAGTTACATAATCAATAAGCTTAACTTTCTTAGGATCTAAGAACTTAAAGTTCCCTGTTTTTTATTTAACACTAATTTTGTAGTGCAGTATAGTTTCAGCCTGAAATGTACTGTGTGTCGGCTCATGCATTTTGTAGCTGCTTAAAAATGTTCGCTTTACGTTTTTCGTTTGCTTGGGAAAATGGTAAAAACAAATTGCCTGCAACTAAACATAATGGTTAAACAGACACCTGCTCAAGGCACTCTCAAGGAAAATCACTTGAGCTGCTATTCCTGCTGTTGGTTGAGCACAAAACGGGGTCTTATCGTACACTGCAGCCATTTGCCTCAACTTGACTAGTCGTGGCCTCTGCATCCTATTCCTTACACTCTCTCTTGGTGCGTCTTTGCTTCTCTCTTAACATAATTTGCTGTGGTTTTGCATTTACTTTGCATCTCAAGCATGCTTGAGGCTTTGAGCTGATGTTGCACCAGCAGCATTAGCCTGGTTTTGCTTCTGGGCCCAGTCAGTTGCCAGCTACCAAGCCAGGCTATCCAGATATTCAGTTATCCAGCTTCCCACTTGACTGAGCTTGTCTTGTTCTTGCAGTGCCTTGTACTTCCGTTTCCGGCTAGAACTTCACTACACTTCCCTTAACCAGTTGTTGGTTTTAGTTTTATGCGCTGCATTTGCACCCTGTTTGCAATCACTTCAGCTTCGTGGTCGTCCTTGCGGTGCCTGCGACCCAAAGCTGGGAATGAGAAGCAGCTGCAACAGTTGCAGTTGCAGTTGCAGTTTGGGTTTCCTCTTAACTTTTTTGGTGTTTCATTTGTACAAACATATGTGCATATCTAATTTGCCCATTGTTTTTCGTGGTTACAGATTTGCATGTTCCAAATGCACAGCGAGAAATCGGCGACAAGAGTTAGAAACCATTTAATGATTATAATTTAAACAAAATGTAAAAGATACACTTGGTTTGATTTGAATTATTGTAAATTTATATCAACTTTCTTTTATTTTATTAAACTATTTTATTTTTAGACCCAGTACTTTAAAAAAGTACAAATGGGTCTATTACGTTTGTGCAAAAAAAAAGTGCGTAACAGGCAGAAGGAGGCGTGGCAGACCCCATAAAGTATATATATTCTTGATCAGCATCAACAGCCGAGTCGATATAGCCATGTCCGTCTGTCTGTCTGTCCGTCTGTCCGATTTTTGAGTTCCTAGATCTCAGAGACTATAAGAGCTACAGACACCAAATTTGGCAGGAAGGTTTATCTATATCTTGCATTGATCAAGTTTGTTTTAGATATTTGCCACGCCCCCCTCCGCCCCTAGAAATTGAAAAACAAAATTTTAAAGACGAATAACAAGAGAATCTTTAAGACTAGCGCCTTGATTTTTGGTATATATAATACTCGCTATAGTCCAAACCTGTCCTAAGAATTTCATTCCAATCGGTTGGTAAACGCGGAAGTTATTTAACTAACAATGTTACAGGCAAAAGGAAGAAGAAGAGACGCTAGCGGCCTCTATGTTTATCAAGTGGCGCCATCTATTGATGGTACGCAACATTGAAGAACTATCTTTAGTGAACGCTTTGCACTCAAAAAGTACTGGGTCTCCTACTGTCGAGCTTGCTCCACTGTAGCTTACTGCATTTTTATTTTAAATGCTTTGGTACATAACAAAATTATATTTTACTAAATATTTTTTCAATCAGTTTATCATCGTATAGCAAGCTATTAAACAAAAAAATTAACTTGATTTAATAAGGAGTATTTTTAAATTGGTAATGTTTAACTTTAATTTAATTTAGTTAATTTATTTTATTCACAGTTTATTGCATATCGCTAATATACATATATATTTTGAATACTTATTATAAATATATACATGTATGCTAGTAACTCTAAGGTTTTTGCAGTCTATCTTATAATCTTACAATCTATCAAAATAAATTATTAATTTCTCATATACAAAAGTAGGCATTATCCTTTGAAGTGTACACTCACAGCTTACATGCTTTAAGTCCTAGTTCACGTCCTCTTAGCTGCGCCCTATGATTGCCACTCCTTAAAGCCCACGCTATTTGTTCAACAAATTTGAGCTCATTTACACGCAAAGAAAACAAACAGAAAGCCCAAGAAAAGCGCCAGGAAAAGTTGGAAAATGCAGCTTCTCTTAGCATCGGCAGAGTCTTGAGTTTGCCAGCTGCCTGAGCTGACTTTTGAGCCAAGTGGAAAACTATTTCATTCTTTACTTAATTTAATTAGCACAGAGTGTGTGTGGGAGTGTGTGTGTTTGTGAAACAATTTTCGGCTGAAACTTGTACGCTGTTTTTAATTAAACATATTAAAATATTTGCATTGCTAGCAAGTTGACTGAAGCTTTTGTTTCATTGATGAAAATTAACGTTTTCATTTATTAGACGCACTTCATTAACTGTGCTTGATGGTAGCCTAGAATTCCCTCCAGGCGCTTAGATTTATCAAAAGTTTCCCATGCACTTAGCATTTAGATTGGAATCGCCAGCCAAGCTGCATGATTGATTGTCCCATTTCATTCTGCCCCACGGCATGCCCCCATGGGGCACTTGGGGCAACAAACAGACACGTGTGTCTGTTGACACAGGTGTTGGTTGCCTTTAATTCTAATTGGTCAACGTTGGCAATTTTTCGAAATGAATTTTGCATTACGTTGACGAATACTAAAAGGGGAGAAGTACTTTGATAAAGACAAAGCCATGGTGACATTTCCATTTTTTCCTCTGTTGTCATGACTTTCAATTTGGCCAACAATAATCGCAATCATATATTACAGCTGTCAAGCTAGAAAATCCCTCTAGTTGTAAAAGTTCATTAGCGGTAAGTTTACTCAAATGATCTATCGTAAAATCGATCTATTTGTAGACCTCTTAATTAAGTTAGAAAAGAAACAATTTATTTAATTAATAAAAAGTGTTATTAATAAAAAACTTAAACAAAAAATCAGTTGAATTTACTGGTAGCTTAAGTCTTCTTAGAATGAATCGCATTCTCCACTAAAGCACTTGTTTTTACTACACCTTAAATTTTGCATTTCACAAGAGATCTATTTTCCCCACCTGAAATGCGAGTTTTCAATTTGATTTTTGCCCTTGAGCATCAGTGTTGCAAGTTTGAAACTTCGATAAATGCCATAAATTGCGCAACATGACTTATGATATCTGTGGACTTTATGTCCTTACTCCTTCTTTCGTCCCTTTCCCTATCTTAATGTCAACACATTTTTTATGGCGAAATCTGAAAACGTTAGAGGCGTAATTTGTATTGCAGTCGAAGTGCACAAAGGCAACTGGGGAAAAACAGAAAAAATAGGGAGTAAGAAGCAACAGAGCATATACGACTCAAAGTTATGCTATAAAACAATTGAAAATATTGTAAAAAAAAAAACAGTGCAACCCCATTGAAAAGTCTTAACAAAAGTCATTAAAGGAAGGAAATAAAATAATCATAATAATTGTGTTATTGTACCAAACAACGTTCATTGACTTTTTATGAAGTTGGCACAATTCTCGCATGCAGCAGACCATATTAAAAAGGATTTCGAGTATAGTCCTTAACTCGATCCTTAATGGGGCAAGTGCAGTGCCTAGAACGCAACGCATTTGAATCAATAAAAACCCAATTAAAATGCTGTAAAGCAACTGGAAACAAACTGAAAGTTTAAGTCAAACAATCATTGAGTTTTGCTCATAATGTTGGCCAAGGATTATGCCTCATTTAATTGGCTGGTAATCATACTTAATGTGGTCAGTGCACTTAACCAGTCACAACATCAATCATACAACTTTCAAGTGACTGACCGAATTGCTTGATGACAAAGGAGAAAGCAACTATATGTATTGAAACTTCCTTCCTCTAAAAGTTTTCAGATTTACAAAAAAGAAAACTAGTTTTTTTAAATGAAAAATCCAGAAAAGCTGGTCAGTTACAGCTGAAAGCATTATAAAGTGCACATATTACTTCTCTTACAGCTGTAACATAAATGATCTTAAATAAATAAATAAAATAAAACTTTAATATATCCTTAACAACTGAAAACTGAAACACAGCCATAATATGTATTGATATTGATTGGAAAAATTGTCACAAATTTATGCATTTTGTAAAAGTACATGGAAGCTGACCTCACAACTTAAACCTCTTTTTACTTAAAGCTTTCAAATATATTATCATTAGTACTTTTATTGAAAACTGTAGTACTATATTCTTTAAAACTGAATGTTTAGCTAAATTGCAACAATTTAATACTTACTTACTATATAATTTAATCACTGTGGGATAAAATAAATTAATTCATTGTTTATTTGAGCTCCTTAGCTGTTGAGTTATTAAGATATTTTATAACTATTTGGCTTTCAATCTTAACTCTTCAAACTTAAAGCTTAGCGTGTGCTGAGCTCATAACTCTGCTGCATGTCGATGTCATTTCTTTGGGTGTCTCTGACTCATTCTATGTTCGTTTTAGCAAAAACCATCACAGGCGACGAGTGCTACTAACGAACCTAACATTGCCTGTTGTTGAATGATAACAGCAAGCCGCAATGAAAAACATTGCACTCTATAGAGAAATAGAGATGGAGAAAGACAGAGAGAAAGAAAGGGAGGGAGATAGCTGTGGCAATTAATCTTTACAATGGCGTACATGCGAAATGGAGTTCATAAATTCCAAGTCACGCTACACCAGGCACCAAAAGGCCAAGAGGGGAGCTCCCATCGGTTGTAGTGCTTCAAGTGTAGCCCAACAAACTTTAAATTAGCCTCGAGATGTGCACAACATACATGTGTGTATGTAAGGCAAATTGTAGTCTACTTATGGGCGTACATACAGGTGAACTGAAGTCAGGTTAACACAGCGTCAGTTGCAAGACGAGTTGTTTTGAGTGACGCTCTGGGATTTTATGACCGAGTCTCTATCACAAAGTGGCACACATATTCAATTAGCCGACAATCGTTGCGGTTCCGGAATTGAAATTCTCCGTCATTTTATTAGAGTTGCGACAGTTGTAGAGGCAACTTATAATAAACGAACTTGTATAAGTATACGAATTATGCCCAATTATAAGATAAATTTCATTATCATTTTAGAAGATAATATCTCAAACAGTTTTCTTCAAGATATCGCTTTGTTTTACACCAAATTTCAACACTTTTTTCTGCTGAATTCTTAAGAATGTTTATAAAAATGTATCCCTTGAATTGTCTGTTAAAGAGTTTCCTTCCCTAAAAAGTCTTTAAGCTCCGTCTATTATAAATTGATAAATGTGATTTGGTAAGAATAGAATGGCAATGAGTACAACAAATATGCTGCCAACTTAATGCCTTGATATATGTATATTTAGGGGGTGCGCACAGTGCGTATGAGTAATAATGCGACAAGCCGATAGATTTATGGTAAACGGCAAAGACTGGGCTTGTTTGCGCTTATGTCTGTATAAAAATGCATATAAATTTTACATTTGTGCAATTTATTATGGGCACAAAGAGAACATTTCCATCGTCGTCGTTATCCTTCCATTCTGGCTGAAAATTAGCTCGTTTGTCTTGGGGCTTACGAAGAATGTGCCGCTCCTTAGCTTGAAAGAAACATATGGTGGCTTAAAAATGCTAACGAGCAGCAGATCACGAATAACTAACGTTATGTGGCCGCAATCCCTTTGAATAAATCAACAGGCATCGTGTTGTGAACCTTTTGCTGAACCTCTGACCCCAAACCTCAACCAAAGACCAAAGACCACACAAAACATGCTATATCCACAATTTCTGCTGTCGGACGCTTTTTACTGGCCTGTTGAAGTTATTGGGGTCAGCGGGGATGGTGTTAGAGGTGTCGATGTTAGGGGGTCAGTCTGTAATGGGTCGTATTATGCGTGGTGTTTTTATAAAAATTTCAACTCTCAAAATCACAACTGATAATTGGCTGGGGCCAAACGGCAGCTGAGCTAAAGGCTCGAGGCATGAATTGAATGTAAATGGTTGATTAGTCGTTGGGGAACTGTTCAAGGACGCAAAAAGGAAATATGTATGTGGTGTGAAATTGGCTTAAATATGTGATGCATAAAATTTATATGATTAAAAATTTTTTAGACCAAGCTATTGATAGTGAGTATATAAATTTGAAGGGTGTGATCTTTTTATGCTGTATAATGTATGATACCAGGCAGTATGAAAAGCCAAAGGAATTAAAGCTATAACTCTGGATAAATATCAAGATAAAGAGAATCTGGAATATAGAAATAAATGGATTCTAAAGAAAGGGGAAAAGTATTTGTTCAGTACATTTAATAGTAACACAATTTAATAATTTGTATACTACATTATTCTATTCTTAATTTAAAAATCATCTTTAATTTTTTTAATGATGGTCTTTATAAATAGTGAAGTTTGCTATTTACCTCCAACGCTTTTTTTGATATAGCTTCATTTCATACGACATATTTAATTCATAAAATTTAATCAGTTAGGTAGTCAGTTAGTTAGAAAATATTTTATGTAAATACATATTAATAAATTATAAATTGCAATTGGTGGCTTTCATTTAATTAGCAGTTGAATTTTGATAAAAATTGTATACATTTATTATTAAATTCTTCGTAATACAATGTTACATAATACAATAAATATTTATTTTACAACTCGTAAATAAATGTATTAATTAATATGGTACACAAGTTAAGTAATTGGTATTTAATTAACATTAAATAAAAAACAAACAAGGCAGGCTTAAAAAAGAAAATTTGTGAATTAAAATTCAATATTTTTTTCAATATTATATGTAAATAATAACGCATTTAAACTTAATCATTTAATGCAGAAATATGTGTAGTTTGAAATGTAAATTAATTTGAATTGCTTTAAGGCAAACATTTTAATAAATATAATTACACGCTTGAAAGTCGGATAATTTTAAGCACATTGCCCTCAGCCTGGCCACACATTGAGAAATATGCGTCTGCAGTGCAAACAACTGGAAGTTAGCATCAGAAAACTCAACTGCAGGCTGGAGTCCTGCCCAGAGTTGGAGTCCTGTTTGTTGTCCCAGAAAAAGGCATAAAAATGTCGTTGTCGTCTAGGAGTTTTTAAGTTTTGTTGCTGCCACTTCCGGCACACCCACTATCAACCACGCCCCTTCCTTAACCTCCTTAAAATTGCCGAGTTGCCGTGTTGAACGCAGTTTGGGCAAATAACTCGTATACATAGTTTTTAGCACATTTTTAGCATTGCATAGTTTACGACTTCTTAACTCGATTTGCCGCAGGATAAAGTTTCGCATTTTTTGTGTTCCTTCTTCTTTTTGGGCTCGGAACTTGTTAATTTTCCGCTGCAAATCTGTCAACTTTTGTCAGCAGCACCGAAAAAAGAGGAAAAAATGTGGAAAAAGGAAAAGAAGAATTCAATAACAAGTGGCAAAAGTTTGCTGGAAAAACTTTAGCATATGACATTGCATACTTTTAGGCGCTACACAGAGCCTACTCTAATTAAAAGTCTAGACTCTGTAGAACTTTTGTCATGTGTGTGTCTGCTCTGGCTCATTGTCGATTGTCAGTTCCGGCTGATCTGCCCTCCATTAACCGCAATTTCCAATTAATCAACTGGCGCGCATTACCCACAACAACAACAACAACAACAATAATAATAACAACAGCAAACAAGGTTGGTAACAACAATGCCAATGCACATGGGCCTAGCAAATGTTATAAAGTTAATTGCCATCCATTTTACTGTCCCCCTGGCAATGGTCAATGACTTGAACGCCCCCTTTATTCCATCCCCTGAGGCTTCAATACGAGTCTCGTATGCACATATGTTCAGCGGAATGAATAACAAACATAATAAACTCTTGGTCCAGGCTTCCAGGTCCAGGTTCTACTCCATCTCCTACTTTATATCCTGGTTAATTTCAAGGGTCAACATGAGATTTGTTGTTAGATAATAAAAGTTCGCATGGTCTACAAATCTGAATGAGATTTTTCTGTAATTGTCTGTTAAGAAAAAATCGTATTAAAGTTGTGTATAAAAAAAAATCAAACTCGACTAGAAAACACTCTTTACTTAGCAGATTCAATTCTTATATAATTAAATATTTTTAGAAAATATTTTTTTATTCTGCAGATTAAATGCTTCCTTAACTATTATGTGAATTCATACTTTCACTTTCAGGATAGTTTTACAATTATTGTAAATTAGAAAATACTCTTTATTGAATTCTCAAATAACTTCTTAAATCACCATTTTTGAAGTATGAAAACTTTCAGCATAACTTAATTCAAAATTAATGTAAGATAAAAATTTGTGAATATTTTAAATCAATATTAAAATAGAATATCTACATAATTAAAATGGTATATAGGAAAAATAATGGATAAATTTTATTTCTCCTACATTGCATTTTTTAAATCCCCTTTTTCACTCTTTAGTTTGTCCTTCTGTCAACTTTTCTAGCCGAGATGACTTTAGCTTTTTACAAAAACACATATCTGTCACAAAGATACACTTACTCACACATATAAAGGTAAACTCGCACACTCCTTAGCTTGGCAAAGTCCACTGAAATGTCCCTGCACTGTGGGCAGAATAATATTGAAACTGTTAATGAAGTTAGCCAAGTTGGGAAATGCTAACCGGCGGCAATGTCCTGTATAGATCAATAGAGAGCATGAAAAACGAGCAGCATGCATTCAGCCATACATGCGGATACATTTACACACACACAGATACATGCACGTTGCTATTGATAGAGATACAGATACATTTGGATCAAAGTGGCAGCAACTTGAAAAATGCAACAGCAGCAACAAACACAAACTCGATTTGCGCACGGTAATTAAAATTTAATCATTGGACATTAGTATTCACACACACAACCAGCACACACACACACATACATTCATTTACGTTGCCATAAGTGATGCATTCTGTGTGTGCTTGTGTGGCACAAGTTGAAGGGGCAGCGATAACGTTGCAAGGCTTAACCAAATGAATGGATGTCGCAGTGGGAGGAGGCAAGTGGGCGTGGCTTAAGGGGGCTACTGGCATTAGGGGGCGTGAAATGAGCTCACAGGTTTTTGGCTCATTTCAATGCACATTTACTGCATACTTTGGAATTCAATGGTCCGACCAGCAACAAATCTGTGTGGCATGTAAATGTGAAGCCCATTCCAATATATTGAAATATTTGACATTTGTTTGGGGTTTACTGTTGCATTCAGCTTGGTTGAACGCGTATTTGTTGATTTTGTTACATTTTTGTGGCTTTTATTTCATGCATTTCGCTTTCAACAGATTTGTGGTAATGACATGCAATTAATTGGGGTTTTTAATCCAAAAAAATATAAATATACATAATAATAATGATATTGCGTAATCATGCATAATTATAGCTGCATAAAATGTAGAGTTATTTGTTGTATGAGCTGGAATGCTCTTGGATTGTATTACAATAAAATTAAAAAACATTTTTTTGTTGTTTAATTAACATATTTTAATGTACTTGAATTTCATCATATGCAAAAATGAAGTTTAAATATGTATATTTTTGTAATTCCATTAAATACAAAGTTATTGTAGCTGCAAAACATAAACACGATAAATATCTATAAAATTATTGCAAGTATTATATATTAAAAATGATATTGGAAATGTAATATATATAATATTTTTTCGATAAAATAATTATAAAAGTGCATAAAGTGAGTTAAATTTACTTTAAATGAAGTTCTCGAGTCCAAAATCATTAATTTACAGCTTTTTAAAATGAATTCTACGGTGTTTATTTTCTTGTTTGTTAAAAATAATGGCAAAAACCCAAATGTTTAAGTTCGCAGAATTTTTAAAAGACTCAATTGTTTTGACATATAAAATTAGTATAGTAATTAATTAATATAATCTAATTATAATTAATTAGAATATCTAATGGAATATCAATATTTTAGCACTTCTAACGATATTCAATTCCATATAACATAATGAATATAATTGGCAGCACCTGTCTTGTTATTGTAGTATTTAGTACTATGTATATTTAGAAATGTTATGTTCTGTTTAATATTGTTGCCTATTTCGATTAGCTCTTCGATTAGCTATGACTGCCATGTTTTACACAACATTTACTTGGCTTATTTATTAAACACGTGCATCTTCGTGCTATTTGACACAGCTGTGCACAGTCTCGAGTACACTTTACCCTTGTTTTACTTGTAGTAGTAGCTGTGTCTGTGTACTTCATGCCACATAAGGCGGCAAAAGCTCTACGTGTGCATACAAAATGGCGTTCGGGTTCTCGTTCTGAGCTTTGCAGTCTACCCTTCTGACCGGTTGTTTGTGGCCTCAATAAATCAACCGGAATTAAGTCATCAATAATGAAAAGGCATAAAGCAGGCAACCGAGCACAAGTTGGAACTGAATTGAACGGAATAAGAAAAAAAAACAAGTGAGGACATTGCAGTCACGAGATGTTCGACGAACAGATACTTAGTACTTTATATACTCTACTTTTACACTTTTTCATATTCCATCTTGTCAGAACCGAAGAGATTTTCATTCGAAATATATTTTAATGGTCTGTTTCTGGACGATTCCTGCAATTTAAAATATATTAATCAAAACTAAAATAATTTTCATTAGGAGTTTCTCTTTTGCCTTGGATAGAACTCTAAGGCAGAGTCACATTAATGGTTTAAATTTGTTGATACATTTTCATTTCAAGACTCATTTTAAAAGTTCTCATTAATTGCAGGGTATGTAACGTTTAAGGCCCTATAAGATATGCAAATGGTTAGCATATTTATCAAAGCTCCTAACTAACTGGCCCTATGTGGAATATAGGATGTAAATATAATATTAATGCTTGAATTAGTTTACAGTCGTGCGATAATTTAACTTCTTAATATGACCCATTCATAGTTAGCATACTTTGGAAGAATTTATTAAAACTTTGTATTTTGTATACTGAAATTCTTAGAATTAAATAAATACTTTATCTATCTGTTTTTGTACAAGTATTCAAATTGTGTTTTATGAATACATTTTTACTCACATGCTGCTGTAGTTGCTGTATGTTACTGCTTCATTTATAGCAATAGTTGTTGCTGAAGTTGTCACTGCAGTTGTTGTTGATGCTGCTGTTGCTGTTGTCGATTTTATTGTTCAGGGTAAAATTCTTGTTGCAGTTGTTGCTTATTTTTATTGTTCCCGCTCATGTTGCTGCTGTTATTGCAGTTGATAGTAAGTATTTTATTTTATTTTTCTGTTTTAGTTAAAGTTTTTACTGTTGTCCATGTGACTGGTATTGTTGCTGATGATATTACTAGTGCTGTTTTTGCTACTGCCGATATTCCAGTACATATTCTGGTTGCTTTGTTCACATGAAAAATTCACAAGCTTTACATGATATTCCTAGAAACTTATTTGATTAGCATAAGGAATAACATGTTTTGTTCAGTTTAAAATTACAACTAATGCATATTATTAAATACTTTGAACAAAGTTCTCAGAGAGTCTGAGCAGTGAGAAGATTAAAACGGGACTTCCCTCGTTGTTTAACAAGTGTTTGTATGTAAAAAGAGTCACTTAATTTACCGACTTGTATTTCCAAACAATTTTTAAGTATTTTCTAATTACTGGTTTAAGGCGCAATCAATTGTTGTGATTTTAATAAAATGATAGATAAGTTTTGCTTTTGTTGCCGGTTATGAAACCCGGATTAGCAACAATTAACGGCAATCAAGCCGAGGGATTGAATTAATTGTACAACTCGATTGCAAAATATGCAAAATACATTAATGATTCTACAAATGTATTATAATTAATTGTAAAAGTTTTGCGAAATCTAATCTCACAATGATTGCAACAGCCTTTTTTCCATAGAGAATTCGCACTTGAAGTAAGAACAAAAATACTTTGCCAATCCCCAACCGTGTGCGAATAAAATCCACTGATTTGATTCTCCATCTGCAAAGTCATCACGTTTCACATATCAAGCCCCATCGTTGGACATCATCTGTTCTAAGTGCTTGAAAATCATCCCACATAACATCAGATAAAACCAAAAATTCTCACCGCAAATATAATTAAAAATGTTATTACTCGCTGTTGTTTATTATTCTCTCTTGTGCCTTGCGTGTAGAACTTTATGGTTTTTTAATTAGAAAGTCAACTGAACAACTGAATAATTCCAACTGTGAGCTTTGATTGACGCAATCCTCACATCTCCCCTATCTCTTTTTCAAGCAATGATGACTCATCTTTCTGTGTGTCCATTGTCTCGACTGTGATCAAGATAAAATCGCTCACTGTTGGATTGGTCTTCTTCTGTTTTTATACCCTTTATAAAGGTAGTCGTAAGGTATATTGCATTTAAAAATAGAAGACGAACTTTTATTCTATGGAGATAAATTAATATTTTTTTCTCAATTACATTTATATATATATAGATTTATTACTTATATTAGTTATATTTAAATTTAAAAGTAATCATCTCGTATCAGATGGTTTTCATGTTTTGATAGTCTTATAATGATTGTATGATTTTGTTCTTCTAGAAACTTTAAAATAGGATACTTGCTCGTCGATCACTCTACAGCATTCCTTTTTCAAAGACAAATTCATAAATATTTTAATTAAAATCGAGTGATTGTCGACAACATTGTTCTAAGTAAAAAGTTCCTGCCAAGTTGCAACTTGGATGCCATTAACAGCGATGCGGAAACGGGTCTACAAGTGCGATTCTGAGTTCGAAGTACGAATACAACGTCATCAAAAACGCATAACATTAAAATAAAAAAGCATCGAAAGAAAAGCAGGAGCAGGAAAACTTTTTGGCGCAAGTTCAGCGAAAGTTTTGTAGTTTTGTGAAAAGCTGCAAAGAGAAATTTAACTAATTCCATTATGCATACAAGAGGATGAAGCGAATGCAAAAGAAGGAAGCAAAGAAAAAAATAGAATAGAAGTTCGAAAATGTTAAACAAAAATGTGAAAACTTTGCCCTTGTTGTGGCGACCAACGAGTGTTGTGAAATTTGCTGTTAAGTCTTTAATTTCGCATGTGTTGATTCAAACGGCGTACATAATACGACAGGACACCTCGTGACCAATATTGAGCCCTTTTCCTAATTCCCATTAGCTTAGAGTCAACATTTTGAGGATAATGTTTTCCATTAGCTTAAGTGATGAACTTGGAAAGGCGGCCTAATCGGTGGAAAGAGAGTTGAGTGCTTGATAATTGTTTGCCACAAGATTTGCAGTGGTTTAGTGTTGGATAATATATAATGACAGTATGAAGAAGATTCTGGTATAAGCAACACTACACAGTCTTACCATCAATCATAAATTGTAGGCTAACTTTAGTAAAATTTATAATTTTAATGCCATTTTGTGTGACTCTGAATATTTTTAAATGTCCCCGATTATCAAAATGTTTACTGGTATTGAACTGATAAAACCATTCTTACCACCCAAGTAATTGAAATCTGATCTATGTTTTAAAGAAACCCACATGTAAAACAGTGTTAAACTCTCCTATTAAAGGATATCTGTAAACAAACTTTTTTTCTGTAATATAGTTACAACTATCATAACAAATACAAACTTCTCAATCAATTTAGATTTTGGCATTCATTGATGACTTCATGTCTCTTTATGGCTAAAGCTATTCCTACTTAGTTCCACCAGCTCTGTGTATGTTACCCCAAAAATCCTATTTATAACAAAATGAAATCATTAAGCGGCGTTTACTGTCAACAAATGGCACGCAAACATTTCAAAAGCAATCACATCAAACCATAGGAAATAATAAAAAATCATATAGGCGGAAAACCAACACCCTTCTCTGCGTTTCTTCACAAATTCTACATCCCAACACAAAAAAAGAAAGAGGAAAGTCTCCCAACAAGTTGTCGACTTGCCGTGCAATTGAGTTGAAAGACAAACAAAGCGTGAGCTTTGCATGCCTACCTGCCTACAAACATACCTATTGAGGTGGTAAACTTCCCCACTGGTTGGGGTTACTCTTTGTCTGTGTATTCTTGTTGTTGTTGCTGTTGCTGTTGCCGTTGCTGTGGGGTTCTGTGTGGCCACAATAAGCGCTGCGATTCATTCATTCACTCAGTCAGTTCGTCAATTACATTGATTCCGTGCTTTTGGCGCGCGGTTTGTTTGCATTTTTGCCAGTCAAGTATTTCTTGAATACACTTACAGAGTGTGCATTCACTATGTAGTTTAATATGTTACGCATTTAAGATATAGAAGGGTATATTCTAGCAAATCATTTATCATTATTTTTTAAAAGAAACTAGAGATCAAAGAAGAGGAACTAAACTAAATCATAATAGGTATGTCTGCATCAAAAGCTTTTCTAAATATATTTATTTTGACCATAAAAAAGTGAGACATAGCCTTTTAAAACTATGAGTAGCAAACGAAAATTTTATTTAAAATTTACAAACTTTTGTTTCATCAAAATCAAATATTATTAACTTTCGTTCACTGCGAACAAATTAGGTACAATATTAATTAAATAATAAGGACATTAAATATTCGGTAGCTCAAAGATCTAGTGACTTGTTTTCTATTTAGCTCTTTATTTTTAGTGTTTTTCTATTTTTGCCACCGAAAAGCGGAAACGGAAACGACTACATCGCCATTGTCGGTAGAGAGACTTCTGTCAGGCGTTTGATTTCACTGTCTGTCTCACATTTAATAACACAAAGTGTCTCCATTCATTTTATGAGCTTTCCATTCTTTTCACTTGATACTCTTATTTGTATTCGTCTACCGTTTATTATTTTCGACTGTTTCCTATGCTTCTCTAACAATTGCAACAACAATAAAGATAATAACAACAAATGCCACTGATTGACTTCGCCTGTGCACAATTTTCATTATTATTTTCCTACTCCTGTTTTTTTTTTTTGATACTCTTTTGATTTGTCGCTGAACTTGTTTACTTCAATGATATTTACTTTGACGTAATGTTTTTTCTATCAGACGCTAAACAACGAAATTGTCGCTGGTGCTTTGACTGTCACTCGTTTCACCTTTGTACCATTATTGACATGACGTTTAGGCCAAAATAAAAATCAGTTCGAGATTTTGGCGATGTTTTTATGGCTGATGTTTTATGAGGCGTAAAAAATGACATTAGAGCTCGCAGAAATAGATAAATAATGTTGACAGTGTTTTCTCTCTCTGTTGTACGCTGTTTTTGTGCTCTTCCTGTATGATGTAATTTTCTAATACATGACTTACATATGGGTACGATGTGGGAGTAAAAATACTGAGAGATTATTGAGAAATTTGTAAAAAGAGGCGCCCTGAGTGGTAATCACATCTATCTGAAATTGATGGCATTTCCTTGGCGTTGAAAAACATTTTTATTTAAGTCTTAAATAATCCTGATGAAAACGATATCTGAAAGAGTAATCAAATTAAAAAAAGTTTTGATTAATCTTCTTAAATAAGTTCCATATCCAGCTGCCTGTACAACTGATGATAATATCAATTATGTAGCTATCAACTAAAGTTGTGTCTTTAATTGATAGGATCTGTGTGTTCTTAATGTTCAGTGAATGAATTCCAATTAAATAAAACTGAATGGAAAGCTGAATTAAAACAGATTAAATTATATCGGAGACCACAACATGCGAATATATGTATTTTCATATATATATATATATGGTATATAGATATACGGGAAACCTTTTACAATTAAGCTCTGGTCGTTGGTCCTATCATTCAGTGAGTGATACAAGTAAGAGTTCGAGTAGGAATGCAGTATTCACTTTTTTAACTGGCTGGGAAAATATGAAAATCAACACAAACACGAAGTACTCAGAGGCGGAGTCGCCAATTGCAGTTGCATTCCCATATTTACTTATCGCCGGAGTGATAACAATTGACTGCACAGTCACAGCCTGCAGTCGTATGAAATCCCTGTGAACTTTATTAAAATTATGAAAAAGCGAAAAAATAAAAAGGAATGCCAAATTAAATGGGAAACAATTTTGTTGGAGCAGAAGGAGATGTAGTCGAGGCAGGGAAAGTAATGGAAAGCGACTGTCTGTGGCAACAAAGGACACGCAATGCCCATCAGCATACTGGCCACACACAAAAGGGTCCTTCCAGAGGCGTATGCTGCACAGGAACAGGAGCAGGAGAACGAAAGGAAGGAGAGCCGGAGCAGCTGCCTCCTGTTAAACCCTGTGCAGTGAACAGGATGCAAAAAGTGCAGTCGATTAACGGGAATGCCGAGTGTCGAGTCCGTTTCCCTGGGCATCATCTGTGTATGCTACCCAATTCTGGACGGGCGGTAATATGAATATGTAAGTGGGCGTGTCTTGTCTGCGGGCATATGCATTTTTATTAAATTTAATAAAGCTGCAATTAAACAATTTACTTTTGTTGCATTTGTCGCGACGAGAGCAATCTGAAATTAATTTCATTGTGGTTCTTGCCACACGAGACTTGCCTTAAAATTATGAGTATACTTGACTTTCGGATACTCAACTTCTGAGTTGTTCAGTTTAATGCTAATACAGTTGGTAGCACGACCTGTATACCTTTTTGGGCTATTTTCAGCCTGCAGGGTACAAACATGCAAATTTATATACTGCTGCTCAGACAAGCATATGGAATATGAGTAGGAAGTGACAAGGAGAATTGTTTAAAAGGCAATATTTGGTAGCAAAGTCAAGTCAAACTAGCAAATTAAACAATTACACAGCATATCAAACTTTTTAGGAATTGGAATTAAGTTTTATAAATTAAATGGTAAATGAATATGATTAAAGTGAAAATGCAATAAATTATAAGGAAAAAATAAATAAATAAATAATTGTAGACTAAAAAGAAGTTACTTGCTTTTGTATTTAATTTATTAAAATAACAAATTAGAAAAATTTACTCATTTTAATCTATTCGATTTATTCATTTGTTTACATTTATTTTCTGCACAGTTTGCAACAAACAGACATAATTATAAATAGACAAAGAATTTAAATTAAAATTATATTTCGACTATAACCTTGAAAGGTTGTTAAAAACAGATATTTTGTAATTAACTTCAATGTTTTATAGATTAGGGTTGATAGCCGGTTACCTCTTATATTTTTAACTCATCTAAAGTAGCTTTATTTAAAGTAAATTTGCTATTATATTTTTTTGTCGTACAGTGTAGTCCAGTGAAGCGCAAAGATTATCAACTGGTGGGCAATTAGCCATGGTATATTACCAAAGTCAGGTACAAAAACAATGACCAGTTGGGGCAGGGAAAATGCGTGAATTTGACAGGTTGACGCGCTGCCTCATTGGAGGGGCCATCGTCATTGTGATTAGCTTGACCTGTTGCCAGTTGGAGGAGCGGAACAAGTGGACAACAGTAAGTGATGTGTGTGTGTGTCATCATTGAGAGTGTCACTAAAGGGTTTTTCTGCTTGCCTCTTGCTTGCAGCTTGATTGGTTGCAACAATTGAACTACAGCCACGAGCTGCACAATGTGACTACCGTCGATGGCTACCAACTGCAGTTGCAACGTCTGCCACAAGTTGGGGCACGTTCCGTGCTGCTGGTGCATGGACTGTTGGGCTCATCACTAGGTTGGGTCTGCCTGGGTCCTGAGAAGAGTTTGGGTAAGTTTCGGGTGTTTCAGAAGCTCGGGTGTTAAGTGTATGGAGCAGCCTTTCAGTTGCATCAACGGAAGTACGATGTGTGGCTGGCAAATTTACGTGGCATGTCACCCTATGGCAGACATCACCTCGAGCTGACCGATGTCATGACTGAGTTTTGGCGCTATAGTTTTCACGAGCATGGCGCTTACGATTTACCCGCCATAATTGACCACATTGTGGAGATCACAACGCGAGAAAGGAACGACAAAGAGGAGAAGGAGGGTGAAGAGGTACTACAGCAATCGCTGGAAGCACATCAAATTTTACTAATTGGACACTCGCAGGTAAGCGACTCTTCCGCTTCAATTGTTGCCCCTAAATGTTTGCTGTCTCATATTTTATTTACTTCAGGCTTTCAATGCTTTCCTCGTGCTCTGCACTTTGCATCCGCGATTCAATCAACACATCCTCCTTATGCAGGCAATGGCACCTATTGCTCGACTCCATCGCCAGGTGAATTTTGATCACAAACATGTGCGTGCCATAATGAAGTTTGTCAAGGTAATTGTTTTTATCCTAAGTTGGTATTTAGTTGTCATCAAATTTTAACAATTTAAATTTACCTGGTCGAACTAGTTCATTTGAGAATAACTTTAATTTAAAGTACGCAAAGAAAACTTGATCCTTTTGGGTTAATCCTTAAAGATTTCTTAAAACTCCTATCAAAAGAAACTGACTTGTCCATTTTATCTACTAAGCTTAAAGCTACATATGAAAGAGCTGTTTGTAATTTTTTTAAATTCAACGACTAAGTGGGAGACTGGCTTAAACATTGTTTCAGTTATGTTAGGATGTTGTGGTAGAAGCACAATAAAAATTTTAAATATATTTTCTACTTATATGCATTTTCAAATCATCTAAAATGTCTATTAAAAGAAATAATATTATGTTATATAATTAAACATTGCCTAGGGAATTCTGATTTTGTAGTCTTTGATTTTATTACTTGGGCTTATTGAAGTAGTTTGCTTTTACGAAAGGCATTCGTGTGATTTCTGCTTCATAGAATTTCTCACGAACTTTTAGTTGGACTAGGGTGCCGGGTTTCTTCAACTGTTCCTGCACATAACCCATGGCTATGTTGCGACCAGTGCTGGGACTGGGACAACCGCTGGTCAGCTGACCCACCTCTTGTCCCTCGCTGTAAATGGCAACACCGGCTCGAGCTGGAGGTGGCTTCACGCCCAGCATTTGTAGTCCAATGCGACGACGCTGAACGCCTTCCTTGAGCTGCTGGAGAATTCTCTGAGCTCCAGGAAAGTCGGCGGTGCTGCGACGTCTCTTTGCCACCAACCAGGCAAGTGCTGCCTCAATGGGCGTGGTCTGTGCATCGATATCGCTGCCATAAAGACAGAGACCCGCCTCGAGGCGCAATGAATCTCTTGCTCCAAGGCCAGCGAGCTTTAGTTGTCCGCCAGCGAGAAGAGCTTCCGTCAGAGATTCTACCTTTGTGGAGGGTACAGAAATTTCTACGCCATCTTCACCTGTATAAAAAAAAAAATAGCAAAATTGCATTGATTTTGATAATTTTAAAATTAATAACCTCCCTACCTGTATAGCCACAGCGAGTAATGCGCACATTGCTAATCCCCGCCAACTCAAAGATTCCAGATCGCATAAAATAAAGTTGATCAAAGGCTTTGGGCTGTGCCAATAATTTGCCGAGCTCCTTGGCCACCTGTGGACCTTGCACTGCAATCAGTGACTGATCCGAGGGACTAAGGAATTCAATAGCTACATCCTTGCCTTGGGATTTAAAGTGAGACTATCGAAAATATTATACTATTAAACAGGGATAAATCTTTATTGATTCTAAAACTCACCACAGCTGTCTTCATGATGCTCATATCCTGTTGCTTCATTGCCGCATTGGAAACCACATAGAGTTCCTTGTCATTGACCTTGTTCACTATCAGATCATCCAAAATACCACCCTGTTCATTGGTAAACACAGTCAAACTTCCACTGCCCACGGGCATGTCCAGAATGTCAGCGGTGCAAATGGATTCCATACAAGCAGCTGCATCTTTGCCCCTCACAAAAGTTTGTAACATGTGCGACACATCGAAAATGGATCCGACTTTTCTCGTATACAGATGGGAGGCAATAATACTCTGATCCGTATACTGCACGGGTAAAGCATAGCCTCCAAAGTTGACAATCTTTCCACCTTTTCGCACATGGAAGTCATAGAGAGCGGTGCGTTCACCCTCCGTGGAGGCATGGCGTAATCCCTGCCAGGCAAAAGGAAACACCTTTTGAGGTTGCAGTCGGCTGCTTAGCTTGAACATCATTGCTAGACTAAAGGCTGACAGCTGATAAGCCTCTTGACATCGCCTGACAACATCGTGGATGCTCTCCGCACGCAGACCTGGAGACAAGTACTCTAATCACAGTGCGGTTCAAAAATAGATGATAACCCCCCATAGAGTGATCCCTCTCTCTCTCACACTTCCATTAGTTATGTCTGATACTCAGTAATCGAGCAGAGGAATCAGCTGTGATTCTACAATCTTTCAGTAAATTTAAGAGCTTGAAAATAAATTGAGCTAAGAAAGAGAGAATTCGATTGAAATATCTCTTTTTAGACTTTCTATTAATTTTAGATTATTATAAAAAGATTTCTACTCTTCTTATATATTTATAATAGAAACCAAGTCTATTATGAACATTAAGAGCTTGATCAAGAGACATTTTGACAATCAGATTTGAGATGGGAATTTAAATTTGCAAACTAATCATACAAATTTTACATTTTTCTAAGCTGGAATCTTTTGGAGATTTTAGGGCATTGTATTTCTTTACAAACGACACATCAACACATTTTTGTTTAGAGATATTATATTATTATTATAAAAATTATCCCACTTCTCTTTTATGAATAAAAGTGAAGACTTTTATTCTTTCTCCATTATGTAGAAAGAAAATCTCACTCTCTCTATTTCTTATCTGGGCACAAACACTTTGAGTTTGAAACGTTATAGATTAGCTCGCAGTTTCTCAATACCTACTTTTCTCATGCTTTCTTATCAGCATCATTATATTTTCTTACCGCTAGGAAAAGTTAGAGTTACTTTTGTACTTTTTTATTGAGTTCTTTTTGAATTCTCAAAAATATTGTCCAAATAAATAAAACTTTAGTATCAATTTCTTTTATTCTAAATTAATCTTTGGCATGAATAATATTCTTAATCAAAAAGACAAGTAAATTATGATGTCTATTAAACATCTTAAAATTCACTTCCATGTCAACTTTTAACATTATTACAGAACCGTCAGAAGGCCAATAAATATGAGATGTTTCCTCCTGGAGAATTGCGAAAAATGTGTCGCAAGAAAAAAGAACTCTGCGAATATTATACCAAAAACTTGGTAGGTAGTGCACAAAGTAACAAAAAGGTAAATCAAATTTGTTTTATTGATGTTTAATTCTAATTAACTGATGTGATCTCTAATTACAGTTACTTGACATCTTCAATTATGATTATTTGTTGCAAGGTGGCTCCGCACGGGAGTTGCAACACTTGCAACAGATCTGGAAATCGGGAGACTTTATAGCCTACGACTTTGGACCAATGGAGAATATGAAAGTCTATCATGGCATCGAGGCATTATCTTATAATCTCAGTCAAATTACTGTTCCGATTATACTGTATTTTGGAGAAACAGATGCGATTGCCACGCCCCAAGGCGTACATGATATCTATGCGAGAATGTTGCACTCAGTGCGAAGTGTCCGTCGAATCACATCTACAAAGTTCAATCATTTTGATTTCCTGCTCTCTTCAGAGGTCAAGACACTGGTTAATGACAAACTGATCGAGCTAATGGAAAAGTTTCTCGAAGGTAAATTACCATACGTAATTGAATGAGGTAGTGAGGCAGCAGGTGGTTTTTGATGGTGATAACTAAGTAATTGGGTTCCCTCCAAAGCTCACATCAAAGGCGTCCATTGAGTCTCATTAAAAGTGCGAAGCAAGCGAAATGCTTTATTTGTTTTGGCAGCCGGCCAAATGGCAATTATGTAATCGGTTTGCCGTTGGCCAAAACCATAAAAAATGTATAAAATAAAATAAAAAACTGAATACTAAAAGCTTAAGTGTACAACAACAACAATATATGTGACAAACTGCCGTCTGGGTCCAACACTTTTACTTTCTTTTGATTGTCTACATAAAAAGCAAAAACGGACAAAAAATTTGTTTGTTTTTCTTTTTTTCTTTCATGGTTTTTGTCTCTTTTGTTGCTGCCTATTTGACCCACAATAGACAACAAACAACGGTGGTAACGGTGGCTAAGCTAAAAAGGTTATTAAGCCATTTCGCTTGAAACTTGGCCAAAACCTACAACAAATAAAAGGCCGTTTTTTAAATGAATTTCTATAAGTTAATATGTATACACATAAAGTGTAACAAAATATAAAATTTGTGTTAAATGACCCTAAAAGTATAAATAAATTATTATCTATGCAGAGATCTTTTTCAGCTCGTTTCAGATCTTCATAAAAGTTATGTTTAAGTTTAATACAATATCTTTTTGGTGTAATATTTATTACCATGTCAGCTTTTGAGTTTATTTTGGATAATTTTTATTAAATAATGAACTTTGTTCACTTACATTTTTAACAATTTTTGTTTTTATTGTATTGACAATTATCGTTGGATAAAATATATGTACATATATATGCTCTATAAATTGAGTTTTTAATTTATTAGAACTTAATTTTTATGTCATTTACACACTCTGTATATTACTTTTTCATTTATCATCGATGCTTACACAACATTATAAATTTACGAAACTTTTCCACAAAGTATGACCTACATAGAAACTAGCACAAGTTTATTTGGAAACACACCCAGCGAAGCTTTACTGTAGTTATCTTTTGTATGTAGTTCTTCATTGATAGCAACGCCCTATGCATCCCAATGCCTATTTTCACCTCCCTTACATTTCTTTCTCCCTCTCTCTTTGTCTCTCTCGCTCTCTCTCTGTCATTTTCATTAACTACTCAATAAAAATGATCTAAAAGTGTGCAAGGCACGTGTGCTTGACTAGCTGATACCCTTTATTATGTAAATACATAATAGTATAGGGCATGATTGATTTTGATTGCTTTCTTGATGCTACTAAACCCTTTTTACTTACATATTTAATGAAATAACTTTAATCAAATTTGCTTTATGTTTGATTGGGGAATTTTCTGGATTTCCCTTGATTTTAACAACGTATGTTAAAGCACTCTTTATTTTTTAATTACCTTCAAAACACTTACATTTACTTTAGATTTTATAAAATTTGTTATTTTTAAAATATAATTTTAGAGTGTTCTAATCTAATAGACTTGATCTTACAGATTTATTGTATATTTTTATATACAGGGTATAATTAATGTCCAAGCCAATTGACAAACTGAAACAAAAACAAAAGCACAACAAGCGCATATTGTGATTATCATTGTTGTTAATATGTTGTTGTATTGTCTTGTTGTTTTTGTTGTTGTTGTCTGCTGATCGAAAGTTTTCGGCATTCTTTGTAAGCGCGGAAGTTCGAAACGCGTCGCCGGGTTTCGGTTTCAGTTTCAGTTGAGGCCGCGACGTGCATCGTTCAAGTTGACCAAAAAGTGAAGACCACACAAAAGAAAAAAAACAGAAACCGAAACCGAAACTTAAACTTAACCCGGATTTCACTTTGCAATCAATACAATTTACATTAAAGTTTAATTAAATAATTATGGGACGTCGATTGTTGTTGGCTTTAGGGTTATGTCTGCTCATTAGTAGGACACAGGCTCAGCTTATTGGTGGCGAGGAGGATGAGGAGGAGGACGAGGAGGAGGAAGAGGAGAGCATTGAGGATGAAACGGCCGAGGAGAAGTTGCAGCGTAAAAACATCAAGCAAGACGCAACCCTAACTGTGGTACGAAGATTAATGACCTAGCAGAGACTGCAACAATTTACACATTTCATCAACAGGATAAATTAATTGCCAAGTATGGCTACCAGGCGGAAGTGCATCATGTGACCACCGAGGATGGTTATATTCTAACAATGCATCGCATAAGGAATCAGGGCGCACAGCCCTTTCTCCTCCAACATGGACTCGTTGATAGCTCAGCGGGTTTCATTGTCATGGGCCCAAATGTGAGTCTGGGTAAGTGCGTCTGCAACATGTTCAGGGTGATTAATGGCCGGGCCAAGTGATTACCACAAGTTCCATATCATCATTCTGTAGGCTACTTACTGGCCGACCACAAATATGACGTCTGGCTGGGAAATGCTCGTGGCAATCGTTATTCCAGAAATCACACATCTCTTGATCCAGATGAATCCAAATTCTGGGATTTTAGTTGGCATGAAATTGGAATGTACGATCTGCCAGCGATGATCGATTATATTCTGAGCACAACTGGTTTTAAGAAACTACAGTATGGTGGACATTCTCAGGGCTGCACGGCTTTCTTTGTCATGTGCTCGATGAGACCTGCATATAATGAGAAAGTCATCTCCATGCAGGCCATGGCTCCGGCTGTCTATGCGAAGGAAACTGAAGATCATCCATATATACGTGCCATCAGTTTGTATTTTAATGTGAGTATGAGAAAGAATATCTATAGGATTCGCTTATTAGACTCTGTACAAAAGTAAATACAAAGGGTCTAAAAAGTTTATATATTCTTGATCAGCGTGAACAGTCTAGTCGATATAGCCTTGTCCTCTTGTCGCTTTGTGCGAATAAAGATATTTTAGAGACTATACGAACTATCCAAAGCTGATTTTGTTTCCTTCTACCCTTCTCATCAAAATAAATTTAATAAAATCTGTAATTCGTGTGCTATAGCTTTAAAATTTAACACATAACATATGATATATTTTATTGTGTGAAAGTGTCCTCAAAATTTCAATACAAACGAAAAATATAACTACTCGGAAGTTATTAAGCCAAAAAAAATGAAAAATGTTCGTGCTAAAATGTGAAATTCTCTTCCAAAGCCTTTAATAACTGGTTAAGTTTTGTATATATATTTTCAGAGCCTCGTTGGCAGCGCCATCACAGAGATGTTCAACGGAGAATTCAGATTTCTCTGTCGCATGACCGAGGAGACAGAGCGTCTCTGCATTGAGGCTGTTTTTGGAATTGTGGGACGCAATTGGAATGAGTTTAATAGAGTGAGTTTAACTGAAATACCTCAAGGATCTCATTGATAAATATATTTACAATTTTTAGAAAATGTTCCCCGTTGTTTTGGGTCATTACCCTGCCGGTGTGGCCGCCAAGCAGGTGAAACACTTCATACAGATCATCAAGAGCGGCAGATTTGCGCCTTATAGCTACAGTTCCAATAAAAATATGGTATTGTATAGAGAGCATCTGCCTCCACGCTATAATCTCAGCCTGGTGACAGTGCCAACATTTGTATATTATTCGAGCAATGATTTATTGTGTCATCCTCATGATGTGGAGTCCATGTGCGAGGATTTGGGAAATGTCACTGGAAAGTATTTGGTGCCCATGAAGGAGTTTAATCACATGGATTTCCTCTGGGCCATCGATGTGCGAAAGCAGCTTTACAATCGCATGTTGCAAGTGTTGGGCAAGTTGCCGCAGGGCAAGGATTCTGAAGGAGAGGATCTGGTCAGGGATCTGGGACACGGACTAAGACAACGAAGAAAACGAGATAAAGGAGTGACCTGGTAGAAGAACTACGTGTAGAGCTTTATATTTAATATTTATTTATTTATTTGCTTTTGCTTATGTAGCTTTAAATATGGAATAGATATTTGCATAAAATTGTACGAGTTTAAATATGCAAAAGCTGTGTGGGCTTCGACCGGAAACGGAAGTCAAGTGTTGTTTCTTTTGGCAGACAATGACTTGGCCCAGAAACTGTAGCAGATTTTCTAGAAGCAGCAACAACATCAGCAACAACATGCACATGCATTTCTAAGCAGATTTCCTTAAGGAAAATTTTCTATTTTCTTATGCACATGCCTTTTTCCCAACAGCAGCTGTTGCTGTCGTTGCTGCTACTTGCTGCTGTATTGCTCCCGTTGCTGTGTTGTGGCTCTTGTCTTCTGACTGACTTCCTAGAGCTGCTTATGCTTTCAGGCCACCATGTCTTGACATTTGCATTTCAGTTTACCCGACCAACCAACTAAGTGAAAAACTGTGTACAAGGCGTGAAAACTCAGTTTCCATTCACTACTAAGAACCACTCCCAAAGCACCAAAAATTCAATTCATGCTGAAAAACAGCTTTAAGGCCTTAAATTTATATAATGTTAGTATTAAACATACCTGTTAAGTAATGACTTATTGTCGTAGTCATTAGTAATTAGATTGGTTTTGTTTAAAAGGTAAATTACATATACATACAGCCAAATTACACATACATGCAGCCAAATACACATACATGTAGGCAAATTATGCATGCACGCAGGCAAATTAAAGTATACATATGTATTTGTAAAGTATACGTATGAATATGAAAAACATACATATGGATATGTAAAGTATACGTATGGATATGTAAAGAATACGTATGGATATGTAATGTATACATATGGATCTGTAAAGTAAACATATGTATATGTAAAGTATACATATGGATATGTAAAATATATGTAATCTATACATATGGATATGTAATTTATACATATGGATATGTAATTTTTACAAATGGACATGTAATTTATACATATGTATATGTAATTTATACATATGGATATGTAGTTTATACATATGGATATGTAGTTTATACATATGGATATGTAATCTATACATATGTATATGTAAATTATAAATATGGATATGTAATTTATATGTATTTATACATATGTATATGTAATTTTTACAAATGGACATGTTAATTTATACATATGGATATGTAGTTTATACATATGGATATGTAATTTATACATATGTATATGTAAATTATACATATGTATATATAATTTAAATTACATATACATACACCCAAATAACATATACTAGATGCAGGCATCAAAAATAATACAAAATAATCCGACTACTTAAAATGATTATTTTTGATATTTAAAGGAAATACTATAGTAATGAAATTTCCTTTGGAATTACTCAAAGTGTGACGTTGTGCTGTACAATTTATTATCTATGTATCTAAATACATAGTACACTTTTCTATTCAAGCCACATATATATTGAACTACCTTTTAAAAGTTCGAAATTTAAATATTTTTAGTGTAAAGCAATAATAGGAATAGTTTTTAAATGTTGGCTCTGTTCACTGATTTGATGTTAGTTATATTAACCAATTACTAATTAACAAATAATATTTTATATAGAATAATCGATTAGTAATCAATACAGGATAGAACTTTTACTTCTTCCGACTGTATAGTTAATATATTGACTACTTCCGTTAACTAAACATACATAGGAATTTCCAGAGTTTCGACCAGAACCAGCAGCTTTGAATTGGAGCGTTCTAGCTTGTTGTCGATCTTGTTACCTGCCTGAAATGCACAATGGTTTAAGAAAACTTATCTTGTTATTGATGCATATAATTCATTTTAAAATGTATTCTCATTTTAAAATAAAAATAAGTGATAAAATGTAGAATTATTCTCATTAATAATATTCTCATTATTAACGTTTAACTCTAGAATGTTGAATGCTGTTTTACTTGTCTGATTCGAGTTTGGTGTCTATTTTCAAAACATTACTTGAGTTTTCTATTTGCCTGTTAAATGTCGAGTTGCCCGTTTTACAGTTTCACTATACTAGATTGTAGTTAGATTTATTATAAAAACGGCATTTTTTTAGTTCATTTAATTGTAATGTCTTGTTTGAATTATTATTACAGTTATTTTCAATATTGCTGCTGAATCTTATAAAATCAGAATGTTCATAAGGGTCGCAGTCAGTCAACAGTTAAAGTTCCGATGAATTTTTTAAATGTGCTCAGTCTTTGCGTGGTCCTCGTTCTGGCAGGCTCTGGCAGTGATGATTTCAGTTCTTCGTCCACCGTATCTCCTTCGCCAACTTCAGACCCTAGTTCCAGTTCAGAAAATTTAAACGATGGCCCTGGAATTGTTGGTGGCAGCGGTGGATCAGTTCGAGGTGATCACGAAAGCATTCCAGACTGATTTGTTTTATTAAAAGCGCAGTTTAGTGATTTTACTATAACTATTTAAAAATTAAGAGTGTTGTGAATGCTAACTCAAATGGAAAAGTAAGTATAATAATAAATGGAAATGAGCACACAATATGGTGTTTTTCTAAAATATACAACTGTACCCATTGAAACTGTTGTCCTACATTATATACATACATATGTACGTTGGCCGGTGTTACTTGCTTTGAACTTTACGATGAACTTAAGAGATGGAAAATCCCATATTTAGTATAACAAACCTCACCTTGTAACTGATAGTAAATAATCATTTTACAGTAGGTTTACCTAAGTCATTTTAATCTTCTTAAACGTTTAACTCTGGGATGTACAGTGGAAAACTAAATGCTATATTCCACTGTAAAATTGTCATTTTTTTGAGAAGTCCAACAGCTAATCTCGTAAAGAAACGATTCTGTATTTTACTAACATCAAATTGAAAAATATTTAACAAAAAAACAATAAAATGTAATTGAAAATGTCTCTGTTAAGACAAATTTTCAAATTTTAAAGCTATACATTTTTATGGCCCATCATGCACATCTATATCATCCTGGACTTTAGCACCATTTTCATATTTTTTAGTAAAATTTGATATTATAAAAAATTAAAGTATTATTGTTAATGCCTTTTTAGATTAAATTTTGCAAAACACTGCATCATTATTTTATTAAGCTTGGCTGTTGGACTTCGTAGAAAGTAAAATTTGTGGAGTACATAGGCGTTAGTTTCCACTGTATTGCTGTCTATTAAGTGGACTCTAATTATTTTCATAATTCTATCAGAATTCTACTGAACTTTTTTTGTTTACTTGCTAAATGTCGGATTGTAGTACAATCATTGTATATATTCACAGTCTCACTTTGTTTGTGTTTCGACTTTGTTTTTTTAATATATATTAAGTATTGTTTTTTTTTAGTGTTCGATTTTTTTTGCAATTTACAGGTGCATCCTATAAAAGCTGAGCGATTTCTAAGGGTCGCAGTTATTCGGTAGCTAAAGTTCCGATGAGATTGTTTATTGTGCTCAGTGTTTGTGTGGCTCTCGCCTCGGCAGGCTATGGAGGTGGTGGCGGTGGTGCCAGTTCCTCGGCCCAAGCATCCGCTTCCGCTAGTGCCAATGCCAATGGCGGTAAATATGGCGGTGGTCATGGAGGCAATGGCTTTGGAGGAGGCGGTCATGGAGGCAGTGGCCTTGGTGGCGGAGGTCTTGGAGGTGGCGGCATAGGCGGTGGATCAGGTGGTCACGGAGGCGGTGGTTTCGGCCAAGGTGGTGGTGGACATGGAGGAGGTGGTTTCGGCCAAGGAGGCGGTGGACAAGGAGGAGGAGGTCATGGCGGCGGTAGTCATGGAGGTGGCGGCTTCGGCGGTGGAACACCTGGCGGCGGCTACGGAGGTGGCGGAGGAGGCGGCGGCGGTGGCTTCGGAGGTGGTGGTCATGGAGGAGGCGGTCATGGAGGCGGCAGTCATGGAGGCGGCGGACACGGAGGCTATGGTGGTGGCTATGGTCGTTAGCCTTAACTTCAAGCTCTCAAAAGATTTGTTAAAGTTACACCCCAAGAAATTAAATAAATTCTCATTTTTAAACTAATTTGATTTATTAGAAACGCAGCTTCTATAATTATAAAAGCGGATTTTCAATACAATACTTCAGAGCACAATTCAGAGTAAGGTATGGGCTGTCAAATTTTTTTTTAGAATAACTAAGAGTCTGTATATTTGGGAAAGATCACGAATATAAGATCGGTCAACCTGTAAAAGCCCATGTTCAGTATCAGCTACTTAATTTTATAACAACTTAATAGTTAAATATGAACTTAATATACTCTTATTAATTTAAATCTCATTAGAAATATTTAACTCTCAGATGTGTTGATGTCTATTAAATAGGTTTCAATTACCTTCATAATCAATCAGTTCCAGGTACAAGCTAAACTAGTATTGATTTAAAACATATTGCATTTCTAATCTTTTCACATCAACACAGCTATTTCCGATGTTATTATGACGTAGAGTTTGATTTATATAAACAAATTACGACGATAGAAGAACAGGAATACAAATTAAACACACAACGAATTTTGAATGCTCTCAACGTGTTGCATTTTAATCGAATAATTATATGTTGGGTTTTTCGAATTTATTCATGTGAAACGTGCATAAAGAAGTATGTGAATCACTTGTTATAATTTATGCACATGATGGGAAACTTTTGTGATGTGATCTTTGAGATCTATTGTATCCTCTTTTAACTTCCCATTTTGTACATTAATTCTACTCTTGACTAATAGAAATCTCTAATTTTTTACATTTAATAGTAACAACTTTTTCAAAAATAAGAACTTCTAAGCTGAATTAAGTAAATAATTTTAAAATAATCCAACATTGGTTCAAACTTCTTAAATTGACTAGTTTTATAACGTACTTGTAAAATTAATTAACAATTATAAATTGTTTATATTCACAATCAATTCAAAATAGTAAACATTTTAACAAAAATAGAAAGATTAATTGTAAACTAGAATTCGCATTTTACCTGAAACGTGATTATCTTTTATCTGCGATGAATTTCGTGTACTCCTAAGTCTGATTCCATTTAAAATCTGTTGTTTCTGTTAGATCATCCAGTTGGTATGGTTTGTGTGTTAGTTTTGCAAATTCTCGTTTTGTTTAGAGTATAATTCGCATGAATCGTAGACAATGTATATTATTTAAATGATGATAAATGTCTTATTATTGTTTATGGCCAATGTGGTTGTTGTGGTTGTTGTTACTTCTCTCCCTGGGTTAATTATCAGAATTCTACTTTACCTGACCCGACATCGATCCCGGTTTTGAGAACGTGACTAGCGTTTTGTATTTACTTGCTTAACTTCTCATTGCCCGGTTCCCTGTTTCACTTTGTTTGTTTGATTGTATTTTGATTTTTGTTAGTTGCTGTTTGCTTTTTTATTTGCATTTTGTTTTCATTTTTTGTGTTTTGTTTTTAGTTTTAAATTTGTTTCTTATAAAAGCTGAACGTTCTCCAAGGGTCGTAGTCAGTCGGTCGCTAAAGTTCCGATGAGATTGTTTATTGTGCTCAGTGTTTGTGTGGCTCTTGCCTCGGCAGGCTATGGAGGTGGTGGCGGTGGTGCCAGTTCCTCGGCCACCGCATCCGCTTCCGCCAGTTCCAGTTCCAGTGCCGATGCTGGCGGTAAATATGGCGGTGGTGGCGGAGGCTTCGGTGGTGGCGGCCATGGCGATGGCGGTGGCTTGGGCGGAGGAGGCGGCCACGGCGATGGCGGCGGCTTGGGCGGAGGTGGCGGCCTTGGACTTGGACTAGGCGGCGGCCTAGGTCTTGGAGGTGGTCTTGGTGGTGGCCTCGGCGGTGGCAAGTACGGTGGCGGCGGTGGAGGTGGCGGATTTGGTGGTGGCGACGCTTCATCCTCAGCTGGCTCTAGTGTTGCCACTGGTGGTCTTGGCCACGGCGGCGGCGGCTTCGGAGGCGGAGGTCTTGGAAGCGGCGGCTTCGGCGGTGGATCAGCAGGAGGTGGTCACGGAGGAGGTGGTTATGGAGGCGGTAGTCATGGAGGCGGTGGTTTCGGAGGCGGTGGTCACGGAGGCGGTGGTCACGGAAGCGGTGGTTTCGGCGGAGGATCCGCAGGAGCAGGAGGCGGTAGCTATGGAGGCGGTGGATCGTCAGCCGGTGGATTCGGAGGCGGTGGTCTCGGAGGCGGTGGTCACGGAGGCGGTGGTCTCGGAGGCGGTGGTCACGGAGGCGGTGGTCACGGAGGCGGTGGTTTTGGAGGCGGTGGTCACGGAGGTGGTGGTTTCGGAGGCGGTGGTCTCGGAGGCGGTGGTCACGGAGGCGGTGGTCACGGAAGCGGTGGTTTCGGCGGAGGATCCGCAGGAGCAGGAGGCGGTAGCTATGGAGGCGGTGGATCGTCAGCCGGTGGATTCACTGTAGGATCTGGTGGTGGCCATGGAGGTGGCGGTCATGGAGGCGGTGGTTTCGGCGGTGGATCAGCAGGAGGTGTCCATGGAGGCAGCGGTTTCGGTGGCGGCCCTGGTGGACTTTTAATTGGTGGACCTTTACTTGGCGGAGGCTTGGGCGGAGGCTTAGGCGTTGGTCTCAGCGGCGGCCTTTTAAAAGGTAAACATGGCGGCGGTGGCGGTGCCTTTGGAGGTGGCAGTCACGGAGGAGGCGGTCATGGAGGAGGTGGTCAAGGAGGCGGAACCTATGGTGGTGGCAAAAGTGTTGCCACAGCATCCGCAAGTGCATCATCGTCTGCAGGCAGCTACGGTGGTTAGATTTAATCTCCAATCTCAAAAGAGCTACTTAATTTACCCAATTATCCTACCCCAAAACGAAAGAGTATTCCCAAGTCCACAAGACAAAATCAATAAAAACCTTTTGTAATAAACGAAAGCTTTAGTAACCTTTTTATGATTTGGTTGCGCAACGAGCGATAGAACCTCAATTACCTGGGTTCAATCTACAGATTAAGAGTCGGTCATTAACATTTTTGTTTCTCGTGCCCATAAACATGCTTAATAAATGTCTGGTTAAATTGGGTATTTGTATTAAACAAGCTGAATAATTCAGATTCCGACAGATATTTATAGATATAATTAATGAGTTACTATATTTAAAATATAATCTAGGTTTATGAAATTTGGAATGCGGTATGATAGATATGCAGTCCAGTTCCACTTGAAACCTCTTAAAATTTTATTTCTGAAAAATGTAAAGGACATGATTCCTTTTGAGATAATGAAATTTAACTTGATGATTTGAAATCGATGGTTTTTGTAGTTTGTCATAAATTTAATGAGAATAATAATAAGTACATTTTATTAAATTCATTGACTTACAAAATAACAAAAATAGTAAACATTAAAAGGTTGGCGTTTTTGTTCAATAAAAAAAAACACACTCAAAACAGACCTGATAGACAGGTTATATAATTCCATACTTGCATCTACATACATACAGACTAACAAGTTAATTGTGATCACTTAAAAAGTTATAATTATAAAAACAAAACAATCTAGGAGAAAACATTAATGAGATCTATTAAATTTGGTATACAAAGTAACAGATAACTTACCCAGATATGACAATGAATTTAAATAATGTTCCACAGACAATAGAAAATAAGAATAAAATTTTATAGTATATATGAAATTAAATTGTATATGGTATAAGACTTGGTGTAGGGTATATTAATAACCAAGTTTCTTAATTATATTTGGTACCAAGCCTAAGTTATTAGACTGTTTACCCGACCAAATTAATAGCAATTACTTGAGATCGTATCATAAACTAAAACTAGGTCGTAAAAGAGTTGCTCTTTAATTTCATTAAATGAACCTACCAAGATTAAGTGAAATTGTTCGAATTTCGTCATAACACTGAGACATCTGACATTCAGAAGTTGTGCCTGTGCTCAGTGAATATTACATAACTTTGGGGGGGAGAAAAGTTAAAAAGTTTCCATTTGAGTCTGAGACTGAAAGTCACGTGTTGTCCTTGAGGTAAAGGCATATGCATAAGTTAGCAAAAAGCTGTAACATTATCAGATTTATGCATAGAACTTTTAGTTTCTTGCAATTCGCTGGTAAAGTTTGCGCCAATGAATATCCTGTGGGAAGAGGAAGTAAGTGAGAGAGAGAGAGAGAGAGAGAGAGAGAGAGAGGGAGAGAGCAGTTAAGGGGTTTGAAGACATTGATAACATACTTGGTCATATAAATCTTTAAAATGGCGCTGGAAATGCGGCTAGAGCTCAATTGCAGTCTATGGTGGCATTTACCAAACATTTATCATTAGGGGCAAAGTTTGCACGCTGGGGCAATTTAACTATTGCAAATTGTTGCACACACAAATGCGACGCGTCGCGGCAAATTGAAATCTTAAGCAAACTTTGTGTCTTGCCTCAAAGTGCAGTTTTATTGCCCAGCAACTGGCGGGTATCTTTAACATCCCAGACATCCTATTCATGAAGGAACAGGACAGCTGTTTAGCTGGTCGGACAACGTCTGCTCCAAACAGCCATTGGCAATAAACTCAGACCAATTTGCACAAGGACAATGAACCCCTGTGGTGCACTTGGCAGCATAAAGCGGAAGTGTACTCGGTGGCAGAGGGCTAACTGCAACATTAACTCCACTCCCCCTTTAGGCCATCAAAAGGCTATAGTTCCTGCTGTTCCTGTTGCCATTGCTGGCGGCTTGCCACACTGTTGCTGCCACATTGTGCTGCTTGTTGCTGTTGCCATTTGTATGATTGCAACAATTGTTGTTGCAGCTTTGCATCATTGTCGAACTGACATTATATCATTTCTTTGTTTGCCACAATTTATGTTGGACCATAAAATAAATGTAAATGCAATATTTGATATCCGAAGTACTTCTTTTACAATTCCAAAAAATATAAAATATATATTCAAATGTCGCATGAATTGCTGAATTGTTTTTAAATACTAAAGTAGCAGGTAGTACCATTTTAAATAATTAATATACAATTAAAGTTAGCTAATATTTAAAGCAACACTGTTATATATTTGTAGCAGTCTTTTTCAGCAACAAAAGATTTTTATTGTTTTTTTTAAGTCAAGAATTAATTTAATTAAGTAAGTAATAAAAAGTATGCTATTAGACTTTTCTATATTCAATATATTTCATTTAGATATTTTTAATTTACTGTCAGTAACTATTTCATAAGTATAAAAAGTTTTATTTTCCCAACGTCCACAGAAAGCAAACATTTTATATAAGTATGTTATCATATCAACATACTTATAAGCGATAGGGTATCAACCATCAAATAAATCCACACCCAATTCACTTTCAACTATTGCGAAATTTCATAGAAACTCCACTTCAGAACCGTTCACAATAATTGAAGCAGCACAAAAGTATGCAATTGTTTTTAGCGTTCGGCTGGCCATATTCGAATTTTTGAATTTTAATTAAAATTAAATAATTGAAAATGTATCGCATAACGCGTATGTCGTTTGACGGGGCTTTGTTCATTAGCCCATCGGCAGCATAATTGAATAGCTTGTTCTGTTGCAAAATAAGCGAATAATTCAATTGCATTGCATCGTCGCGACGAGAGAAATTAAACCTCTAAAAATGGCCAATAACAATAAACGCTGGCCTAAATGCATCACAATATTGCATTTTGTGCCAGATTTTGTCGCTGCTCCCGTTGAGTTTACATAATTAACAGGGCGTTTATTAGTTTGACATTCCTCCTCGACCTGTTCGATGGCAGCCAGTGGTTGCCCTGGTGTCTAATACGTTAAAATTACGTATATGAATTATTTGAATTTGATTGCTTTTAACTATCGCGGATACTTTCAAATAAATGCGGTTCATTACATAAAGCAACAAAATATAAATATTTTTAAATATTAATTCAGTTTACACACTCAATGTTATTTAATGCAAATTGGTAGTAAAATGTTAAATCAAAATTATTGTTTGATTTAGAGAATCGCTGTTAGCTAATATTTATACAATAAGCCAAATTTATTATACGAACTGAGTGCTGACTAATTCTTTATCATAGCGGGCTAATTAGAGTAGGGTTGTTTGCCTGGGTGATACCCTGTATATTGATCATATACGTATACAGAATTCATTTTTTCCCCTTTCTTATTATGAGCCTCTTAAATATGCTAATGTTTAACTCTGATATGGAATATATTATCAATTAGTTGATATACTTTTAAAAATGTTGGAAAATTTATGCCTAAAATTTAATTTATAATTTTCAAAACTATTAAATTTAAAGAACGTAATTTTAAAATTAACATCATCAATCAAACCATTTAGAGCTAATCGATCAATGAAAACTAAAACGCATTTAAAGGAACAAACAACTAGCCGCAGGCTTATTTAATTTAGCGAGCCAGACAAAAGATGAAAAATAAAGCAAAATTAATTTAGCAATATAAATAATGCAAAAAAAATATACAAAAACAAAAAGAAGACGGCGTAACCGGTTGGTATAAAACAATTATGTTGATATTCATTTGTCCGTCTTTTTGCATAAATAAATAGGCAGAGGGACAGATAGACAGAGGGACAGATAGACAGAGGGACAGATAGATGGTGGGGCCTTTCTGGCAAAATTGAAAACGGTGAAATTAGCTTGATTTTTGATTATATTTTTTTGGATCATTTTATTTCGAAAAACATTTAAGTTAAGTGTATTTATTATACAGTTTTGTTAAATAGCCCAGCTTATGTGAGCAAACAGTTCATGTTTTTGAAAGCTCGCGACATTGGATCTTTTCCGGCGGACTTCCCCGTCAATTGGATGCTAATTGTGTATACGACACGTTGTCAACAAATAAATGTTCATCTAACATTTAACAAAAAAATTACTAATATCAATTATTATAATAATATTTTCATATATCTGTGATATGGAAAACCCCTTTGAGCATGATAATGATGAGTCGCACTTGAATAGATCTTGAACTTGGGTACTCGCATGAGATGTTTCGAATACCTTTTGTGTCATGACGACATTGAAACTGGTTTGCTTAGATAATTATATACTTGATAAATTATATCTTCACAATTAATGTAGACACTTGTTAAATAACAATTGCATAATAAATATTTTAAGTCTTAATAGCACATATTAAATTGCAGTTACCATTAATTAAACTTAATTGGATAACTTATCATACAGTGTCAATTCTTTGTCAGACGTGTTGTTTTTTTATAGAGTTAAAGGTTATATATGGATGTGTGTGATATATAGAACATATTAAATTATCTTTTCTCCATCTCTCTCTCTCTCCCTTTCCATCTATCTATATTGCTAAACACTATATAGACATGTATTACGTGTTTTTACTATGAATATTACTCGTAGCTAGGGTTAAGTAATACTATCAGTACTATTAAGTTATAAGCTACATATAAATGAACTGTGAATGAGTCAACTTATTAGGCAACTATTTTATGAATAAAGGGAAAGCTATTGGGTAATTTTATTGAAAAAATTAAAAAGCTAATTGATCAACTAGATATATTTTAATATTAATAATACATTCAGTAAAATTATTAATTTAAATATTATTGTTAGTAATCGTTAAAAAGTATATACGAGTATCATATCATTTAAAAAACTAATGTGATCTACATTAGTCCTTACAATGGCTACGTGACCTAACACGAACACATCTCTAAGATTCAGTAGCTGTTCCCTGCGTTTGTATTTATTAGAAGTATACAACTATTTACACATTGTTAGTTCGTATATAAAATTAATTGGTTTTTTTTTCATTCGAATCTATATATGATTTCGACTTGTTATTTATTTTGTAACGACGCCATCGAAACCGCTTTGTGAACCAAATAAAGGCGAATAAACTCTTCAAGATGAACTTGTCTGTTGATTAGAATATCCAAAAAGCAAATTCGAGATTATTGTTGCTTTTCTAGAAAGATGGAAGGACGGAGAGGGCGTAGAATAAAGTAGGAAGACCAGATAATTTTATCATCATATAAAACAATAATCAAAATATACCAATTAAGATTTGACTTTTTAAGTACAGACTACAGACTCAAATAATGCCATTATGCTGTATATAATTATGCCTTTTGATACTCTTAAGTTGTTTTCGAACTGGGAATCACCCGGTCAAGTGACAGACGAAAGCCGATGATCGTATTATTTAAAATGATAATGATAATGATGTTGCTGATGAAGCCGAAGTTGATAATTAGAAACTAAAGCAAAGAAAAAACCGGTAAATGATTTGAGATGCCGAACTTAGCTCGGGATTCCAATTTATCATAGCCAACACAATGACCAGTCCGATCGCTCTACGATGGTACGCACCTTGTATAAATAGTTTTGGAAGTTGTGTATAGATCCATCAGTTGATCTGTTACCTGCTTTGCGTAAACAACACATTTTATCGATCAATCCTAACAACATGAAGACTTTCATCGTGCTTGCTCTATTGTTTGCCGTTGCGGCGGCTTCACCACAATTTGGATTTGGTGGAGGAGGTTTTGGTCGTCCCGGATTTGGCGGTGGCGGCTTTGGTGGCAATCCCTACGGTGGCGGCGGATTTGGTGGACGTCCTGGCGGCGGCTTCGGTGGCAATCCCTACGGTGGCGGCGGCTTCGGTTACAATCCATACGGTGGCGGCGGATATGGTGGACGTCCTGGATTTGGCGGTGGCAACGGATTCGGCAATGGATTTGGTCAACGCGGCGGCGGCGGCGGTGGTGGTGCTGCCTCTGCCTCAGCTTCATCCAGTGCATCAGCAGCTGGTGGTGGAGGCCATGGTGGTGGTGCAGCATCAGCTTCATCGTCTGCCTCTGCTTCTGCCGGTGGTGGTGGTGGTGGTGGTTTCCGTGGCTAAGCTACCTGAGTCGGCGCCTGGTGCACCGACACGAGATTACAAATTATTAAGTTTTATATATAAAAAAAAAGTCTGAAAAATAAAAAAAAATTATCAAAATGCGAAAAAACAAAATTTGTTTCTCGTTTCTTAAAACGTAAAACTGAACTAAACTACAGATTTCGGCTTTTTTTATATTTCAGATTTATTTATATTGTTGAGCTTGAGCAACAATTCATATTCTATGGGGGATGCACAAAAAGCCCGTTAATTTTGACATATTTGTGAGAACAACAAATAAAAATATTCGCACATACGAATCTAAGTTGATGTTTAGAGAACTTGCAGTATTACTTCAAAAAGTATATGCGACTTTTCTAGCCTCTGAAATCAAAATTTGAGTGAAGATCTTTGTTTTATACATCTATATATATCAATCATAGCAAAAATATTTATTCTTTTAAACTAATTGCTATCTATAAGTCATTAAAAAGCAAATTTCTAATGAATATTATACGGTCACCTGAAAAGATTTTAAATTAATTAAATGTAATTGAATAAGTATCTAAATCTTAATAACAAGATTGTTGATACATAGTAAAAGTATTACACATTATTCAGCTATTTAGTATTTGCAAGTTAAGACGCATTCTGAATTTCGCCATCTAAAAAATTTCGCCAAATTCAATGTTGCATATTCTGGGGATCTTTATTAAAATAATTTGTTATTCTCTTATTTATTTGTGGGGATCCAAAAAGTATACTTTTTGGTATTTTGTATTTTACATAACTGTGCCTTTGATTATATCATCAAAATTTAGTAAAACAAAGGCTGCTAACGTAAGCAAAGTCGGGTTATCAGAGAAATCTACTCTGCAGGAGATTAAGTTTCGGCTTTAAGATAGTTAAAAGAGCGCAAGTATTTTTGGAAAGTATGTTTATTTTTTGTTTTAAAGACGTAACTAAAGTAAATTTTTTGGCATTTTTATACCCTTGCAGAGGGTATTATATTTTTGTCACGAAATGTGTAACGCATTGAAGGAAGCCTCACAGACCCCATAAAGTATATATATTCTTGATCAGGGCGACAAGCTGAGTCGATATATGTCCGTCTGTCCGTCTGTCCGTCTGTCTGTCTGTCCGTCTGTTACTATGCAAACTAGTCTCTCAGTTTTTAAGCTATCTTGATGAAACTTGGTACAGGTCCGTCTTTTTGCTGCACGCAGTACATATGTCGAAACCGGCCGGATCGGATAACTATATCATATAGCTGCCATAGGAACGATCGGTTGGAAATAAACATTTGGTATGAAAAACTTCTTTGTTTCTGAAGATATCTCAACCAAATATATACATTGTGTGTTTGATTAACCAAATTTGGTTTAAATCGGACTACTATATCATCTAGCTGCCATAGGAACGATCGGTTAAAAATCAACATTTAACAAATTTTGTAAAAAATCTGTCGGCTTACACAGGGCACTGCAAGGGTATCCAATTTAATATTTTTAATTTTTGAAATTTAATTACATATTTATACTTATACTGTTATCTGACAGGCTATAGAATATTTATTACTACATAACTACAAATTTAGGGAATATTCATTTTATTAATGGGCAAAGCGAATAGGACTATAACTAGAACTATAGCTAAAAGCAAGGTGCACGTCCAATAATTTGGTTACATCATGTAAATAAAGCAGACGATGATGATATTTAACAGGTTTAGATAGGGTACAGTGTAAATGCGGTGTGAGCTGTTTTGTTTATGAATCAACAAACAGCGTTTGATAATGTTTTTGTGTGATCATTTATCGCGTCTTGTTGTTGTTGTTTGGTAAATCTGATATTCAGTTTGTGACGTGGGACAAACTAATAAAATCTTAGAATTGTTTTTGTTTTTTGGTATATCATCAACAACTGATGATCATATTTTTAGACCCAGTACTCTAAAAAAGTACAAATGGGTCTATTAAGTTTGTCCAAAAAAAAAGGTGCGTAACAGGTAGAAGGAGGCGTGGAAGACCCCATAAAGTGTATATATTCTTGATCAGCATCAACAGCCGAGTCGATATAGCCATGTCCGTCTGTCCGTCTGTCTGTCCTATTTTGTGTCACCTAGATCTCAGAGACCAGAAGAGCTAGAGACACCAAATTTGGCATGTAGGTTTATCTATACCTCCCATTGATCAAGTTTGTTTTAGATTTTTTCCACGCCCACCTCCGCCCCGGAAATTGAAATACAAAATTTCGAAGAGCACCTTTAATGCTAGGGTCTTGGTTTTGGCCCTAATAATAAACACTAAAGTCCAAACCTTTCCTGAAAATTTCATTTAAATCGGATAATAAATGCGGAAGTTATCTAACTAACAATGTTACGTTCAAAAGGAAGAAGAAGAGACGCTAGCGGCCTCTGTGTTTATTAACTAATCTTCGTAGTGGCGCCATCTATTGAATGGTATGCAACATTGATGAACAGTCTATAGTGAACGGTTTGCACTGGATCTCCTACTGGGTCTCCTACTGTCGAGCATGCTCTACTGTAGCTTACTGTATTTTTTACTCTAATCTTTAATCTAAAAACTTTCGCCTCTTAAATTTTTTTAAGAACCGTATATTCTTTGATATCCATAATTAGATGACTTGAGCAAAGCGAATCGAGGTATAACTTTTAGAAGCAAGGGGCACGTCCCATGATATGGTAACAATAATCATGTTAATAAAGAAGATGATGATGACAGTCAAACAGGTTTAGGTAGGGTAGAGTCCGTGTGCTATGTTTTGTTTATGAACCAACTAATAGATTGTACTAATTTGCTTTGTGTGAACATTTATCGACTCTGGTTGTTGTTGTTGTTTGGTGAATTGGAAATTCAGCTTGTGACGTTAGACAAACTAATAAAACCTTAGAATTGTTTGTGTTTTTTGGTATATCATCAAAAACGGACGATAATCTTTTTTCCTACTCTTTCTTTGCCATACTTACAGTGTATACTTCTGTCCCTTTCACTCTGTTTCCATAAATATCTAATGGAAGATCTGGGCAGATCAGACCTCAGCCAAATTTGTATAAAAGCAGCCGCTGGTCGGTAGTTTTGTTAAGTTTGTAAAGCCAACTCAAAGCCTAACTATGAAACTGTTTATCGCTCTCGCACTCCTGGTGGCTGTTGCCTCTGCTGCTCCTCAATTCGGTGGAGGCGGTGCATCCGCCAATGCCGGTGCCAACGCTAAAGCCCAAGGTATTGGTCACGGTTTTGGCAACAATGGTGGATTCAATAATCAACGTGGCAACCAAGGTGGTGGATTCGGAGGACGCCCTGCTGGTGGAGTCGGCGGCAACCAAGGTGGCGGATTCGGCGGCAACCCAGTTGGCTCTGCCTCTGCAAGCGCAAGCTCCACTGCTACTGCCAGTAGTAATGGTAGTGGGGGTGGTGCTGCCGTCGCTAACGCAGTTTCCAACGCATCAGCAAATACTAACGGCAGCGGCAACAATGGCGGAAGGCAACGCCTCGGTTAAGACTCACGATAAAATCTCATATTTGTGAACTAATTGAAAAGTAATAGAAAGTCAATAAAAATTTTAAGTAAATTATAATTAAAAAAATGTATTTGTATATTCTTTACAAAATCAGCAACAATATTGTGTAACAGCAGCTAAATTTAGTTAACGGCCTGTTACAGACCTGGTATTTTCATTTATTTAACCGAAATGAAAATCAGCAGGTAGAAGAAAATCACTTCCAAAAATCTTGCCGAAGGTGAAAATTGGAACAGGCCTTATAGTCTAGTTCAATTTAATCATGAAATTTTAATTTGAATGATATGTATTTAGAAATGTTATATTAATTTTGATTTGTAATAGGTTTTGTTTTGTTTTTGTTGTTATTGTTTTTTTTTTTTTTTTAAGATATTTGGTACTTTAATTAGTCATTAGTAAAATGTTCCCAACTGTTTCAAAACACGCTGTAAAACATTTTATATGATTTTATTTAGTAACTGCGTTTTTAGATGATTTTGATCATCATTTGATATCTGCACAATTTGCCATGTTTTCTGCATTTAAAAATAAATATAAATTCAAGAGCTCATTCTCGACTTTTTTTTTGTTACTAAGAAAACTAAAAGCTATTTAATTAATATGGGCAATGGACTTAAGGAAAAGAAACCACATCAGAAGAGGCTAGACAGATTTTGGCGTCCAGTTAAATGTTAATGTTAATTCAATTTATTAGTTTATTATTTTTGGTATAGTCCGACTGTTTTTAGTTCTGTTTTAATGTATTCACTTATCTGGCCATTAATCACTTAATAGCTCATGCGGTGTAACACATTGAATATTTCCTTATTACGTAATAAGTCTTATGTATACAATTTTAATATATAAAATTTTGCTTAAATATGTATAAAATTTTGTTTGGGTTTCTAGGGTTGCTAAAGTCACTACATTACAGGAAAAATCAGTAATACGAATAAACCTCTATTGTAATATGCCAGTCATTTGAGAATAATAAAGTAGTATAGATACATGAATATTGGGATATCATTATGATCTTAAACTACGTTTTTGTAAAAATTTTGTAGTTTTCTATTATTAGAAAAAAACTACATTTTTGGAGACGTCAATTAGCATCCAGCGAAATCTTTTCCGAGGGAGAGACATATAAAATATTAGATGGATATATTAATATGCAAGTAAGTAGAGACTATAACCGGTTTGGAGAAATCCAGCATGAATTCAACTCAAGTCTGTCCCGAAAGATTCGAACACTGTCATAATTCAGTTGGCAAATGTTTTGTCTGCTTTTCGAATATACGTAGCCTGTATGCTAATTCAATATTTGATTATAAATTGATACCCTTCTCAAAGTATTTCAACTTTCGCATGTAATGTGAATCGAGTCAAATCAGAACGATGAACCGTTTTTAAATTTCGTTATTTGTTATTTAAGAATAGCTCAACAAGAGTATTAATTCTTCGTTGTTTTTAATTGTCTAACCCTAATGATCTTGTCTGGTTTACGTCTGGTTTTCGTCTGATTTTGTTTGTTTCCCCTTTAGTATTATAAAAACGAACATCTAGAGCGCAGATCTTTAAGTCTGTTTTGTGATTCCATACAGTTCGGACAAGTCTAATCATGAAGGTATTTATAGTACTCAGCATTATCCTCGCAGTGGTCTCGGCTGCTCCAAGGAGACCCCACGGCGGGGAGGGTGGTTATGGTGGCTTCGGTGGACCAGGTGGATATGGAGGATATGGCGGTCAAGGTGGATATGGAGGATATGGTGGATATGGAGGTGGACCTGGAGGTGGATATGGTGGTCCAGGAGGATTTGGCGGTGGCTACGGTGGAGGACCAGGCGGTGGTTACGGTGGAGGACCCGGCGGTGGCTTTGGCGGTTTTGGAGGTGGCCCTGGATTCGGTGGTGCTGGAGGCACCGCGAATGCAAATGCCGATGCCAGTGCCGTTGCTAACGGTAATGGTTTCGGTGGATTTGGTGGTGGGAATGCCAATGCCGCTTCAAGTGCAATTGCCAATGGCTTAGGAGGATTCGGTGGACCAGGATTTGGTGGTGCGAATGCTAATGCTCAATCTAATGCCGTCGCCAACGGTGGTGGTCTTGCTTCTGCCACATCCAATGCAGCCGCTAGCGCATTTGGTGGAAAGTAAACGAACTGGATCCATATCAAATGTCATTTAGTTGTTCATAATTTATTAAATAATAAAATTAAAAAAAAAATATATTAACATTGTTTATTTAATGGGGATGTTTACATTTTAATGTATTTTAATTATTTCTAAACAAGCTCGTCTTGTAAGACCTGTTAATTCCAAGTCAAATATTCTTTTGAGAGAAAAATGTTGAATATTATGAGCCAATCATACATAAACAATTTGTTTACAAAAATATAATATCAAAGGCACCTATGTTAGATCTAAATTAAATTAAAGGTAATTTTTTTTATTACTTAGTCTACTTTGTGTTCTTACAAAATGAATAATTTGATGAAAACATTTTTATCAAAATACTATGCCATTTGGTTACATTTTAATGTACTTCAATTTTTTCCAAACCAAAATTTCTTTTGAGAAAAAAATGTTGAGACCGCAAGGCAATGCAACGACTTTTAGAATAATAGTTATAATAAATATTATAATAAAGGCATCTAGAAATTAAATGAAAGAGATACATTTTTTAATTATAATAAGGAATACTGAGTTTTTTAAAAATCAAATTTTTGATGATGGCATTTTGTATTGAAGTTTTTATGCTAATTAATTTGATAGATGTTTAAAGCTGCTTTCCCATCAAAATTAAAATGGTTTAAAGTTTTAAAAAAATATTTTTATGCGTTGTGGAACCAATATTGTATGCTATTATGTTTTTCAGTGTTTTTACTCTTCTTTGTAACAGCTTAACAACTTGCTAGGCATTTTCAAAAGCTACAGGGCATTCAATATAGAAAGAAAGAAGAATAGTAAAGACACCTATTAATATGTAAGTAGTCTGCAACCGGTTTAAGAGAAATTTATGTTTGCTTCTGAAGATTCGCACACTTTCGTCAGTCTTCACAATACGATCTGATTTGACCAGCCTGAGTTTAAAATCGAGGTCTTAATGCTATAGTCATAATACAGTCTGCAAATGTTTATCTTTCTTTTTGATATTTTCCTATATGTATGCTAATTGGTGGCGTCTTCTTTGATTTGGATTGTTAATGTCTAGCTAAACTCTGACGATTTGTTAGGGTTATAAAAGGCGATACCTTTGAGTGGAGTTTATTAAGTATCTTGAAAGAGTTCGAATAAGCAGCAATATGAAGATCTTTATTGTACTCAGCATTATCCTGGCTGTTGCCGTGGCTGCCCCACAAAAAAGTGTTGCCAACGCCAATGCTGATGCCACTGCTATTGCTGAAGGTGGTGCTCCAGGATTTAAGCGTGGAGGTGGTGCAGCCAATGCAAATGCTGATGCCTCTGCCCTCGCTAAGGGTCAAGGTGATGCCAATGCCAATGCTGGTTCCGAAGCCATTGCCAATGGAGGTGGACGCGGTGGTGCTAATGCCATTGCCAATTCAGCAGCCATAGCTGAGTCGGCCGGTGGTAGGACTGGTGGTGCAGCCAATGCCAGTGCCTCATCAAATGCTAATGCCACTGGAAGTCGAGGTGGTTCTGCAAGTGCCTCATCTAGTGCATCAGCTTCTTCTAAATCAGGCTAAAAAGTTCAAAGAGAAGTCCTTGTGATTTAGTTCATTATAATTTATAAAATAAACTTATAAAAAGAAACTGAAATTGCTTTAATAACTATATTTTCACTATATAATAACAGAATTAAAAAAAATACATTATTCATCAACCCATTTCCTTGATGTCAAAGAGATCTATTTACTATTTAATAACAGTATAAATAACAGTATTTAATAGTAAATAGATCTCTCTGATATCATAGACCTCCCCTTTTTTGCATTTGATATTCTTATAGCTTTTATTTTTCCCAAAATGTATACAAAGTTAACATTCATTATCAATGGGGTGTGAATTCTCTCAACCAGATCTTTGAGCTATTGAGTATTTCCAAAAAAAGCGAAACTCTGACTAGGGGAATTTCATGGTTAAAATTCGACTTACTTCATTTCTAAATCGGGTATTTAAATAGGTGCAAAAATGCTTGGAAAGTAGAAATTTTATTTACCATCCGATTAACAAATTTAATTTAATGCAGTATAAAATAATTAGACTCAAATAAAACAAGTTGAAATAATATGAATTTATATTTGGTTATTTTCCACCGTCGTAAAATTTAATAAAATTGGAGTTGCAAATTAATTTACTTGTTTTATTCGATCAAAACTTTGATGATTTTTACAGTTATAAAAGCTTTCAGATACCGTAATAAGACATTAATAATATGTAAAGTAAATAACTGTAACCTTGCCAAATTTGATTATATGTATATTATCTCGAAAGCTGCGCATGTTTGTTATTAATGTTGATGTTAAACTGGCCTGCTGTTTACTAATATGGTATCCCCCCTGCTAATTATGCAAATTGCGTAAACAAATCTAATCAGTAAGTTTCGATATTCAAAATAAAAAGAAACCTGTTCTTCTATCGTCAGCTGTTGCACAGAATTGCAAATTTCTTTTCTTTTCTGTTTTTTTTTTGTGTTATATTTCGCTACCTCACATATTATTTTAATAAGTTGTTATCTGAATTTATTTACCGGGTCGACTGGTCACAATTGAAAATACATATCAAAATAAATTGGTCATTGATTACTTAACCAGAAAAGTACCCTCAACTCTGGATAAAGGAACTTTCCGTTAAATGTCTCTGAAATACTTTGCAATTTTAATTAGATATACATATTAAAGACATGATCTTGGTCAAAATAAAGCTATGTTATTATAATTTCAAACTACTACAGTGCTTACTAAAATAAAAATAAATCACATAGTATTCTTAGTTGTTTTTTGCAATATAATAATAATTATTTCAATTATGAAAAAGAAAACAGTATATCCGCATCTAGCTCTAATCAAAGATAAAGAAAGAAGCAAAATTGTATAAAGAAAGTTTAATGCTTCGATTTCATTTTATAATTTGACTTCTATTGTATTTTGCTCAACATTTAAGTGTTTATTGGCGAAATAAAAACTTAACTTCAGGTCCGACACATTTTTACCACATAAATGTTTAGCAACACCGACTTAGTTTTAGTTTTGTTTACAATGACTGACGTCAACTTTTCAGCTGTTTCATCTTAAAGATATGCTAATATTTATTATTATATTTTACATATAAAAAAGACACGTGTCAATTTATATGGAACTAGTTATTCTTATATATTTTGTTAAAAATATAATATTTCTAATATGAGTTCATGCTTTGAAGTTCCCAGACGATTCTTTATTTAGTAAACAAACATTTGTATTGCCCAGACTAGTTTTCTCATCTGATATACAATGGCTGCCTTTTAGATTTCTTGTGCTATAAAATCATATTAAGTTATGGTTCAACTTGATAACCATTCCGGTTTTGAAGCATAAAATGTGTGAAATCGAAATAATGTTCTTCAAGAAGATGAACAAGTTTTTAATTTTCAAAACAATCTTAATTCTATATGTTCAAAGGTACTTTTTGAACAACAAGTTGAAGTTCTATAAAGTAAAGGAATATAATTCTGTTTAGATTAAAAATAAATGATGTACAGTATACGTGTCTTAATTACACCAATTAATTCGACATTGACACATTATTTCAAGAAAATTGGCATAAATGGACAGAAATTATAGATTTATAAAATGAAACAAATATACATTTGGCGATAATTGCTCCAATTTGTGTTTAAAAGTTGGATGTGCATTTAAATTCTGTTGTTATAAATTTAAATGAAAATAATACTAAAGCGAATGTTAATCAGCTGAAAATATATTCCCATGGACATACTATGTTCCGTTGTATATCTGTAAATCTAACAAATTGTTATTGGTTATTAAGAAGTATCTGTATTCTTTTTTTTCACCAATAAAATAAAATAATCCATTTAGTTTGATAGCAAGATTTTATTTAACAATTATAGTAAGAATATTGGTTAAATGCGGGGTCAGACGTCGGATTTATCCTTTGGCATTGGCATTGGCACTAGAAGAGGCTGAGGCGTTGCCTCCTCCGTATCCATCCGAATTTGCGTTAGCAGTCGAAACTGCTGTGGCAGATGCTGATCCGCCGCCGCCGCCGTAATTGTTACCGGGACCATAGCTATTGCCACCTCGTTGTTTACCATGACCAGGAGCTGCCTGAACGGCGGCCAAGGCGAAGAGCAGGAAAGCGAATAGCACGAAGAACTTCATCGTTAAAGTTTTTGATGATCACTGAAATATTGCGCATGCTTATATACCAATCTCTAAGCGCGAGAACTTCATGGATCAGCGAATCGGAGACTGGTTTTTGACATGTTTATGGGGAGGGGAACTTTTTTGTCTTGTATTAAATATTAGTACGTAGTGCAGTTGCCACGATAATATCGATCATAACGCTTAGCGCGTCGATTCTAATTAAAAACTGGTCTCTATCTATCTAGTGTAGGAAGTTAAAGACTTGGTAAAGCTCCGGATTCGATGAGACATAGTAGACTTTTGGGTGTGAGTGATATTGTTGAAAAGCTAAACCAAAAGCGTTAACATTATGATTGTTGGCTTAAAGCTAAAGCTAAAATAAGACAAAGCTACAAAAGTTGTAGTCGTTTGAAATCGAAAGTCATCAGTCGATAGAAAGATAGAAGCTTTTATCACTGTGGATGGCAGTCAACGCTAGTGACGAAAGCCAATAATTGCTAAGCTGGGCTGCAAGATAAATATAAAAAAGTAGTTTGGCATTTGGCAAAACGATAAAAATAAATTTTTAGCTATAAAGGAGTTAGATCTTTTTATGCGCAATGTGATGAAAGTCAATCTATTTTCTTTTGCATTGATTTTGTTTAGATCTACATAGTAGTGTCGGAGCAGGTTTCTTCAGAGTCGGGAATGGTTTTCATCCCTAGGTGGATAATACATTAAGGTACAATTTGTACATAAAATAACACTAAATTGTAGCTGTCTATACCCAATATTAAAAAGTAAGTAAGCAGTAAGAGAATTTAATAAGAAGATATTATATATTAGGAATTTATGCGGCTTAATGTACTTAAAAGATTAACTTGTTAAGACTGATGTAATAATGTCAATGAGTCTTTCTTTTTCTCTCTTGCTCTCTTTAATTCTCAAATCGTTCTACAGATATTCTAAATATTTAATCAAGTTCAACTTGTTTCCACATCCATGACTAATTGTCCAGTTATGCTTCTCAGACAACAAATAGTCCAGTTAGTCACAAAACATAATAAAAAACCCGCATCGACGAAGCCTTCAATCACTTTTAAACGAACCCGCATTTAACATGCATTTTAGCGCCTCAGTAAATCCAACCAAGTTCAAATGGAAATAAGTGAGTTGTATTTTTATATTTGCTTTTATTACCAATTGATTCGTATGGAGACGTGATAATCATTGCTAAACTCAAAACCCTCTTGAAAACCCACCTAATCATATACATGCCAGCCACATTGATGAATGAATAAACCGCAATTTGTTGTCGCCAAACCAGATCGGTAACTTCGATCGATTCCATGGACCAGTCACCTTCCACGTGTCTCTCTACCTCTGTGTCTCTCGCTCTGCCTCTTTGTCTCTCCGTCTTTCTCTTTGTTTGTCTCTTTCGGTGTCTGCTCATGCCGGAACATAAAAGCCCAAAAATGTATGACGACGTCTTTGGCTAATGCCGGTTTTGAACGCAGGTGGGCTGATGGTGGGTTGAATATTTTGCAGTTGCACTTTAATGTTGCACCACATTAAGATACCCCGTAAAAAAGAAAAGTAAATCACTTTAACCTTATTATATATTAAGTTAGGGAGTGTACCAAATAAGGCATTGTGAATTTTCCTAAGCTCAAGTTTCTTTTGAAATTTGGCCTAGGGTATCCACTAGCTGATCTCTTTATTCTTCAGTTTTCGGACTTGATCATCTTCAAATGATTCATAGCTTTCTCATAAAGTTTTTTGACATTTCTGCTTTTATGCCTAATAATTTTCTTTAGTAGACTTTTCATTTTATTGGCAGCTCGTTAAGTTTTCTTAAAATCCTTTTGTAATTGCAAAATCCCATGTTAATAAAGCTGAAGACGGAAAATTATGCAAGTTATTGGGTGTTTAATAGATCATAAAGTCTTTCTACGATTCTTCTGCAATATTGAAATGTCGATTTTAAATTACCTAACATAAATCATAAATAAATGTCAATTCTTTTTTACTAAGAAATATATTGTAGGGCTAATATGAAACAAGTTTATTGGTTGGTTGGATTGTTTAGTTGTGCGCTGAATTATGAAATATAAAATCTAAATAAATCTTGAATTCTATATTAAATTTGTGATGGAATATGAAACAAGTTTGTTGAATTAGATGGGTTTTAGTATTTTTTTTTTTGGTAGTTCAGGAAACTAGTTAGTTTCGTTAAATGCGTTAATGGTAGATCTTTACTGTCTTAAGTGCCACAGACTGGTTGCCACACCTCGAAGCAATTCGTATTCACATATTTTTTTTGTTTACTTCTCTTTGAATCAGTAGCGCATTTCAGCTTCCACTTTGCCCCACTCGACCCACCATGCGGTGGTTCAACATTATGCCATTTTTATTTACAAATACAAATACCAATGCAAATGGAACGCCGAACCCATTTGTGGATCAACAATTTGTGTGTCTGTTTTTTTTTCTTTTACGCAAACTGTAAAACAAACACGAAATGGTTTATTTTGATTCGGTAATTCATGTTTTATTTATAATTTAAAAAATCGTTTCTCTAGCCACAAAATATTTTGCACAATATTATTATTGATATTTCATTTTAGTTTAAGTTTTTGTTTTCTTTTCATATGCATTTCCTTTCTTTCATTTCGGTTTATCACAATATTTAAATATTAAGCTCGTTTAGAATTTGGAAAACCCTTTATGAACTTTCGCTGCTTCCTCGGAATTAGGTTTGTATGGCAAGTTGACCTTGACAAGGTAGTTTTTGGTAATTTGCATGTGGTGCACCTTCAAACACCATTCGTTCGCACCACCGATGAGTAACCATAAAGCACCTCAACACCGTCTGAATTAAAAATACGTTCAACACGCGGTGCTCTTGTTACTACAATGGGAATGGCCTCTGTGGTGCTGGTGGTTGTAGTGGTGCTAGTGGTACTGGTGGTGCTGCTGGTGGTGCTAGTGCTGCTGGTCGTCGGTTCTGAGGTTGACGTAATTTCAGGCACTCTTTCAGTGGTTGTCATCAACGTTGACTGTTGTTTGGGTGGTTCAATTGTGGTTTCAGCTATATCCTCTGTGATGCTGCTGGTGCTGCTGCTAGCTAAAGTTGTGCTGGTGCTTTCGGGAGCACTAGTAGTAGTTGACGTCACAACAATTTCATTCTCTGTTGTTGTTTCTGCCCTTTCCTCCACAATTTTGGTGGTGCTGCTTTCCACGGGTATCCTAATGGTTGTCATAACAATTGCTTCAAGCAACGATTGCTGTTTGGGTGGTGCAATTGTGGTTTCTTCAGTTATTTCTTCAGCTATTTTGTTGGTGCTTGACTCCAGCTTGGGTTCTTCAGTTGTTGTAAGTTGTGGCTCAGATTCCGGCATTATCTTTGTGGTTACCACATCGGAATTCATCATGCGGAACAACTGCACAATATTCATCGGTTTTTCTGTGGTAGGAATGATAGCCTGAGGTGTGGTGCTGGTGGTGTTTTCAGTGGGTCTGTTGGTCATCTCCGGCTCAGTCGTCGTCTCCATATTCACTTCAGTTGCTGGAGTGGACTCCATTATTTCCTCCAACTTTTGCATCCATGTGGTTTCAGCTGCGAGTGGATCTTCTGTGGCATATTTCTCCTCACCCGCTGGAAGTGGTCCACTGGTGAATTTGTACTCCTCTAGTGGCACATTGGTTGTTTCCTCCAAACTCTGTGATTCGTACTTATCTGTGTTGATATAATATCCCAGATTGTCGACAGGCGTTGCGGTTGCCTCAAATTGTGGCAAGTATGTTGTGGTTTCTATAGAAGCCTTGACATTATCTTCCTTCATTTCCAAGTCCATATCATTGTAGAGGGAATTCAGTTTAGAGTAATCAGTTTCTTTGCCAATTGTTGTGGTTTCTTCTGTGGTTGTTGTTGTTGATGGTGCTGTAGTGCTCTCTATCAGATTTTCCGATGGGCTCTTAACTGTGACTGCTGCTGAAGTTTCGTTGAGTTGCTGCTGCTGTTCCCTCTCAGCACGTTCCCTTTCCAACTGCAACAGCACCGATTCTGGCAGTGGCTCCTCAGTCGTTCCATTCTCTGGCAGGTGGGTGAATGCCTGTATATTATCCTCGGTGGTTAAAATAAGTTCGGAATCAATTCCAATTGTTACCGTGTTTATATCCATATCTCCAAATGATGTTGTCTCCTCCTCTGTGGAGTTATCGACAGTTTCTGTGGTTGTTGCTTTGCCCCACGTCGACGTCGGCGTCTGCAGCATCAGCAGCGTCAGCAAAAGCAGCGGCGTCGCTGCGACTGCGATCATTGGCATGCGCGGCATTTTGGCTTGGAATGCGAGGCTGTGACAATCAATATGTTGTTACCAACAACCAGTGACAACCAGGGCAACAACAAGAATATTTTAAATATTTTTTATATAAAAAATAAAAGACTTGTTTGGCGGTCTTTTATTACGTTCACTTTGCCCCCGTTGGCCTTTGATCGTGAAGAGAAAACTTGCTCCTGATTCAAAGTTCGCTCTCTCTCTCTGTCTCTCTCAGCTGATTAACTGGTTACTTTGTTAACTGATTCTCTGAATTGGCTGCTTCCGCTCTGAGCCCACTGTGTATTGTGTGTTGTGACTAGTTATGTTTACGGCGAGGAACTAAACCGTTTGCAGTTTCGACGTGAGCTTATAAATCGCTAAAAAGCCACAGATATTCGCACCACACACTTTGAAACGGTTAGCAGAGCCAGCTCTTGTCTCTTAGCCTGGCTCAGACTCTGTCTCTGCCTCAGTCTCAGTCTCAGTCCCAGTCTCTGACTCCGGTTTCTGGTAACTTAGCTGTATCTGCGTTGCCAACTGCGTTTTTTACCAGTAGATCTGCAACTGAACTTGAATGAATTACAATCGTTTTTAGTTACGCCTGTTGTAGTCGTTGTTGTTATTGTTTTTTTTTTTGCACACTTGGCCCAGTTTGGTGCCGGGCAAAAACATCTTTTAATAGCACTTCCCGATCACTCAAATTCACTTTCAACGTACTCACCTGCTATTGATTACCTGTCGTTTATAAACCGGCTCAACTCTTGATACTCATTGTCTTCAGTTACCCAACTTGTTGCTTTTTGCTCTTCCCTCTCTCTCTCTTTTTCTCTCTCTGTCTTTCTCTCTCTCCCTCACTTATTGATTTCCATTTTATTTGATCGCTTGTGCTTCAAGCTCATTCATCAGATTTTAATTTTACAAAGTAGCTTTTAACAGTTTTTGATTGTGGGATTATTAATTGCAGTTGCCAAAAGATATTGGAATACTTTTGGGTGCGTTTACTTTAAACAGGCCCTGAAATTCCCTTTAAATGGCATCGTTCGTAGAATTAAAGCTGCCTTATGGTATATTCGGAAATTCAACCAATTGTTTTTATTATACCAACCTTTTTTCTAGTAAATAAACAATCCAGTGATACCTGAAAGTGAACGAGGACAATAAACAATCAAATACTCTGTTTATACCCATTTATGCAATAAATCGTTTAACTAGACTTATAAATAATATAAAATCCCTTTTAGATTACCAGGCTTCAAACTTGCATACCTTTAGCAAAACTTACAATTAGTCGATTTTCATACGGAATGTCATTTTAGCCACGTTTTGATTTATAAATTGATTACACATTTAAAAATAGAACGCTTTTAAAAATTATTTTTCTTATTATGAAAGTATTTATTAAAATTTATTTCATAAATATATATTTTATATCGTTATTTTATTATAGTTTGGTAATTAATAAAATAGTTTATTTTTTCATCTGCCTTAGATAATATAATAGCTCCTTAATAAAACAATAAATTTACTTAAAGTCATTTTGATTAATTATATACACCGTCTAAATAGTTTATAAGCTTGCCCCATTTAAGTAATATTTCCGGTACAATATATAATTTATTACACAAATTACCTTGGAATAAATGTCCAGGAAAATTCTGAGTCAGCCTGCACATAAGATTTTTATTATATAATAGATAGTCATATTAATCTTTTCATATAAAATATATTCACCTCTCATCTAAACAGTTTTCTATTTATAATTATTTAAACCTCAACCTTTAAAAATATTTTAGCTTTCACAGCCAGAGTTATGCTCAGATTAGTCATAGATTAAAAACTAATTCAAAATTCCAGTAAATAAATAATAACACAGTTTCCGGAATGTCTAAATTAAAAAGTTTTTTTAGATTTATTTTCTTTGTGCATTTTCTGTACTTAATTGCTGCTCACATTGCTTCAAAAGTAATTTGCAAAAGCAAAAAAAAACAAAAACACTCTGACTTTGAGTATTTGAAATTACACAAAATAAGACTCTATTAAATTGAATAGATAGAAATTAAAACGAAACTTTCATTTCTATTTCCAATTTTATTTCAAATTCCAATTCCATTTAAAGTAATTTGTGGGAATTTGCAATGAAGCGACGATAATCGTTAGGCACTAAAGTGCCACGCCCACTGGCGATGGGCATCAGATCAAAGCATCTTACATTCGCATATTGAAAATTACATTTTGGCAAAACAAATTTGCATACGAAGTGTTTCAGCTCAATCTTGGCCTAATGATTTTCGGGCTAAGGCCAGAACAGTGAACTTGCGAAGAGTGGGGATTGGTAGATGGGCAGGAGAAATTACTTACTTTCATCGAAATGTGGAGCACTTGAAAATGCCAATTGATGATCGGGAAGCGGCGCCTGAGGTTACTTCAGGGTACTTAGCCTCAAATTTGTATTTAAATTACATTTTGCTTGAGTAAATTGAAAATGTTTTCAATGCGTCAACTTTGATTTGACTGCTACTTAAATGCTTTCCACTTGCCACTTTCCAAGGGGCACTTTGTCTCTCTCTCTCTCTCTCTCTCTCTGGTAAATAGCTTTTTGCTGTGTGGCGCGCACGTTGCGTATGATTAATATTTTGCTAGCACTTAAAGGCAGTCAGGCTGCTGCCCTGCCTTGCCCTGTCAATAAACAATTCATCATTGCTAACAATGGCTACCAAGTTTTGCATAAATATTTCAAATTACGCGCAAAATTTATGAAAATTTTGAAGGTATCCTTCCTGTTATTCATTCCTGCTCCTTCAGTTTAACAAACTAATTTGCTTGCGAAAGTCCTTTTGGACATTTTATAAGTCATATTTATATTGGATGCCAGCCAAGTGCTAGACATTTGAGAGTGTCCTTCCAGCCACTGGCTCCTCAATTTAAGTGAGTGCTCGTCCGTTACCCCCTTCCCTTCTCTTCTCTTTGTCACCCAATGGCTGCGCATTTTAATGATGTTATTGAAGTTTTTGGCGTTGACTGAAAGGTGTTGACTGTATTTACTCGCAAGCTACCTGAGTGATGACAAATTCTGTGAGTCCTTAGCCAGGACCTCTTCATTTGGTGCGATTAAGCGTCACCAAATTTTCTTTCTAGCAACTTTGCTCGTTAGTCCTTATCGCATGGATCGTAAAAATCAACGACCAGCCAAAGTTCAACTGTTCAGTGTGTATAAATCATATCACAATTGTACACGGGGCACGCCCCCTCTACACATACACAATCACACACCAGGATACGCCCCTCTGGGCAGAAACATTTTCCCGTCTTTTTTGGTGCAAAAATTTTACGCTGAGCTTAGCAAAAAACCAAACACACAAAATGTCGCTCAATAGTTCGTAGTTATTATTATTATAATGGCAATTCCTATTGTTGTTGTTGTTAGTAGTTCTAGTATTATTGTTCAAACACTTTCTGTTGAGTTGACACAAAAATTTCTCTATGTATTTTGCTGTGCCATAATATTTATGTGGTTAGCCAAGTTTTAATGGACAATGTTGGTCAGTTCTGTGGTCAGATATCAGCTAATTACGAGAGTGAAGAGATGATGTTTTTTGTGGCAGTTGCTGTCACTACAGTTAATACAATTTTAGTTATCATATAAGATAAGTTGAGACTTCTAAAAGCTTATGTAATTTAAAACATCACTTAATATAGAATTTAAATGGCAATTTAACTTTTGTTTTTACAGCTTAAACAAAAGCTTTTCGGTATAATGTTTGCCATGTATTTTGTTTTTAATTTGCTGAGCTGAAGCTCGTATAGAAATTCAATTAAAATTGAGATATTTCAGGAAAGTTTCATCTGCTATAATACCTTTAAAGTGTATGTAAAAGCATGTGGTGTAAACGGTGGATTGCTACGTGATTTAAAAGCTTTGAACTTGGCTGTGTGAGTATTGAAAAAATATTAAATTAGAACTTTAATTGGTGAGTTTGTGAAGAGAGACTGAAGATTGTAAGAAAGAGATATTGAAGGAAAAACTGTAGAGGGGAAAGAAAAACATTGGAAATACTTCGACAAACTTTAATGCTACTAACTTCAATATTGACATCCCCTTATATTAAAATTTTTCAAATACAAACCCTTATTTTTCTAAGCCCCAAACTGTTAATAAACAAAATTCGCTTTGACAATTAGTCGAATCGATTACAAAACAATTGTACTTTAAAAACATTGTCCTCTCTTGTATTTTGTATGTGTATTTGGCATCGTCATTGTTTGCCATCAAGTATCACTTGAGATACAAATACTCATGCAACAAATTTACCAAACAACTTGAAACTTGCAACTGTTCCTAAAAATGCAATTCATTTGCCACTTGAAAAAGTTTTTCATGTTGGAATATCGAAAAACAAAAAGGGAGCAATGTATTTGTTAACAAAATATGTATATACACTGAATTTATTGTAACTGTTAAAACTGTTCGAAGGGTTGTCTTTTGTTGGTAATTCAATTACCAGCCAATAAGGATAATGCAAAGAGCTGACTCTTTTGACTGGTTGACTCTGATGGTCTTGCATAAATTTATGTGCATTAAAGCCCTGAATTAAATGCCACAGTTATTGAGAAGCATTTTTAATGTCGATAAAATTGTTGATAAAAGAGATCGAACAAGAACTTTGTTTAATTATTATTCCATTTTAAAGTAAGTCCCATCAAGTTTAAGCCACTTACTTAATGGGACTTACTTTAAAATGGATTAATTTTTGACATAAAAAGTTTACAAAAATAAACAAATTCTTTTTAACTCCGAAATGCATTAAAACATTAAAAATCTGAATAATATACTCGTATATAATGCTCTTTAAAATACCATTGGATAACGTTAAAATATTTTAAATTAGATAGTTATTTATATAATATATTGACATATTTAATATTATAAGTTTTGGAACTATGTATATTTTTGTATTCCTTCGTACATTTTTTTAATCTGATTGATTTAAAACTATGCGATTATCTCTCCTCTGTTACTTACACTGATTTCATTGTATTATATCCAATTTAGTTATTTTCAATTTGATTAAATGCGAGTAAATTATGATTTTCATTTTTTCTACAGTAACTAAGCGAAACACTCTCATGTATCTGTATCTATGACGCTAATGACAACAGACTCCTACATACTGTAGGAGTCGTAAATAGATAAGGAACTAAGGGGGAAGGAGGGGAAATGGAAGCAGAAGTTGTACAATATCATTATATGGCAAACTAAGTCAACAAGAGCTGAAAGCCAAGCCAAGGACTTCTGGCAATATGCCACGCAAGGACCACTAATTGACTTTAATTATTTTGTTGTACTTAATGCCTTGTTTACGCAGAGCTCAGAGAATAGCGAATGTGAACAGGGCGAGGAAGGCAGAGTATTGCAAACTGAGAGAAAGAGAGAGTGTGGGGAAGAAAGAGGGGAGTATCAGAGTTAAAGCTGGCGATATATAGTGTGTGCGAAAGGGCAACATATCGAAGCCAGTTGGAAAGAACAGAATATGGGATTAACAAACTACATAGGAGAAGAGTGAGGAAAGAGTGAGTCAAATAGAGGCAATGAAAGATAGTAAGAGGAAGAGAAAGTATAAAATAAAGAGCACAGCTAACTACAACATGTAGGGAACCCTGGCAACTATGACAACTAAAATAATTAATCTTGAATTTGTGTCAATTGTGCAACTGCAGTTGAAAGTATATTTCTCTAGTTTCAGCAGAATAAGGGAGAGAATTGGGTCGGAAAATATTTATATCTGTATTTTAACGTCAAGAGTAATTTAGAATTCAAAATAAGCTAGGTATAATAATAAGAATAAATTAAACTCAAATTTAAATTAAACTCTGATAGGATAACTGTAAATTAAATATTTTAAATATAAAATATTCAGTATCAGGACAAACTAACTTTTGTTTTATTAAGTGCACCTATGTATAAGGTACAATATCAACATAATATCTCCTTAATATTTCCTTTTATTTATTTCTTTTTTGGCGGTTTCTTTTCTTTGTTGAACTTTTCTCGTTTAGGTTCTCAATATTACGCAATTTCGGTCTGGAACGGAAGCAATTTGTGTCGCACAGACCGCGGAGAGTTGTCAACACTATCATACACACACACAAACAAACATATATAGTATATATATATAGAGACAGTCGTAAAGTCAATATATTTCATTTAGCTGCAGTTGCAATAGGACAGAGTTGAAAGCAGCCCGCAGATAAAACGAAAATGAAAAGGGTTTCGACTTTGGAACATCGCTGTTTGCCTGTTTATTTAACAACAGTGCGCCAGGTAAGTTTGCTTACGGTATTTGACTGTAGACGACTTGAATATGGCAACAGCCGTAGAGCCAAGAAGTTGCACGTTGCAACAAACGGTCAATCCTTTGCTGCAAGGGAGAACGACAAATGATGGCAATTCATTTGCTGTGCAGCTTAAACTTGCCACAGAAATGTGCAACTGTTGCAAACAGGCAGCAGACAGACGACAGCAACACGCCAGGGATACAGTTAAGGACAGAAGTGAGCGTCTCCTGCAGCGATGCGTCGCTGCTTGTGGCGCCTCCTGATGCGGCAGATCAACTTTTTACGCTGCCTGTCGAAATGACTTGCCTTTTAAGTTGCAATTAAATGTCGAGCTGTTTGCCCCAATGCCATGTTGAGTATCCTGCGGCTTTCATTTCACAGCTGCAGCTGCCAAGTTTTGACATTAAACGCGACACTCTGCGCGCGGTTTAAAACGCACCAAAATCGCGCACAAATTGTGTTGCCTACTTGCAGGCTGACATTTTCATTTCTCATTGCATATTTAGGGAAAGAGTCAAAATTAATTGAAAAAAGTAAGTATTAATATGTAACATCGATTTGTATCGGATAATACTGAAAAAACGCATTAAATATTAAATTTAAAAATTTAACCAATTAGAGTAAAACTTGTTTGTTTTCTTATACATAATATTGGCATTGAAAACGAGTTTTTTATTGTAAAGAAGTCAATTTCAATCTATTCAATCTGTTTTTTTTATAGAGAGTTGAGGTTTATGCAATAAGCAGAAAACTCTTTTTCAATTTATTTTTATTTTAATTATACTTAAAAATCTAATTCTATTGTACAGAGGGTTGACTTTGATGCAAACTGTATTTAAATTTTAAATATTTTGAATTTGTATTCTGTTCATCCTTTATATTATTCCCCTATCCAGTGAAATGACTTAAACTTTTATATTCTTAAAATACATTTATTAAAAATACATAAACATTAAAGTTACTCATAAATTTGTACACAAAACATAAATAAAACATTTTTAAACTGGGCAGCATAGAAAGAACTTACTGCTAAATGGTGAATGGGATTAGTTTATTTTACTTAGTTGAAGATTTCTTTCGAATGATTGATTTTGGATGATGGAAGTTTCTGTGTCGTGTGCCTAGTCAATAATATATGAATTATATTATTATTGGATGCTGGGCGTGCCTGAGTTGATGTTGTTGCAACTGCAGATGCAGATTTGCAACGCCATCTCAAACGCTGGGATCAGAGCGTAAATTGTTAAAATGTCATCACAGTCAAATGAAAATTACACAAGAGAGAACCTCAAGAACCTTGCTCAGTAGACAAGTCACGCATCCGCATTTGTATTCGTATTCGCATTCAAATCCGTATCCACGGATGTGCTTGTTGTGGCATCCACAATATCCTCCATAGTGGTTAGAGTATCCGTTGCCTGTGTGGTTGTGGTTGCTAGTGTTAGATCCTGTTCAAGTCGATGTGGAAAATGAACATTTGGTGGCAAGGTTGGCTGTAATGTTGCCTGCAATTGTATTTGATTTTGCAGATGTTGCCGCTGCAGTTGCATAGCCAAATAGCTGGCCAAGTTTGCTGTTAACTTGGCTCTATGATTCTCAACTCGTCTTATGTTTCGCACCAGACGATTATAGACCAAAGGTTTCACATCGATGGCCCAAAGGAAATCCAAGTGATTGAAACGCTCCATGGGTACCAGATACTTGTCTATCACATTGGGCAACTCTCTTGCCAATCTATCAACTCCTGTCGTCGATACGAGCAAATCATTCACTGAGTAATATAAAGCAACTGGTACTTTGACACGAGATAGGTCATAGTCTGGAGGCGTCATTCGATTGTATTCTAGTTGATTTCTCAAATAGCCTCGATCAAATTTACGAAAATGTCCCGATTTCATTAATTGACCAAAATGTTCTAGCTGCTTAATTGAGGCTCCAGAAGGTGTGTGACTCAGCATTACAGGCAGCATCGTCTAAATACATAAAAAATTAAAGTTATTCACTTTTAATGTAAGTTTACCTAAATTTAAGTTGGGCATAACATATTTGTACGCTAAACCTATTAAGTTGCCTAAACCTCAACTTTGACCTGCTTAAAGTCATAATTTTCCGATTATGCATACGCCCTGACCAAATTTCGTATACGCACTGTGGCAGCCCCCTTTCTGGTGGCAGGGTTACATTAGGTCAGAAATGCTCCTAATTTGCATGCATTGTCGCCTGTTTGGCGTTTCGCTGTTTAACGTTCAACATTCGCTTGTGTCAGTTAATTATGCTCATATTCCCACAGCGACAACAACAATAACAAGGGCACTGTGAAGCTAGTCAATGGCATTATAGACAGATAATAACACCATGCCATACCATACACCTGCTTGTTCGTGTTGTGCATGTAATTTAAGCTTCGACGATGGCTTATTGTGGGTCATAACTTTAAATCGAAGCGAGTGTTAAACTTGCGGTCATTTGTGGTGAACAACTGATAAACTTCCTTTGAGAATTACTAAATTATATGGTGCCTTTACAGATGGGAAAGATAGTTTAGTACGGAGATAAGTACTTTTATCTGTAAGTATAAAAGTTCAACTTGAATTAACTACAACAATACAATTTTTCATAGTCTAATTCCATTTTATCTGATGGATGTCTTTGAAAACTTTGATATTTATAGATTTTACAAATGTGCGCCTTATCATTATCGAAAACTTATTGAAAACTTGACAGAGGATATACGACTTTATTTATTCTAAAATTCTCTTGAGAGAAGTGCATGTTAGAGTCTTATTCAAATTTTATTAACTTGGAAAATATAAATACGTCTTCAGTCAACTATTAAAATTCGCATATATTATTTTTACTAAAAGATCTTTTCCCCCATATCTTTAATCCTTTGAGAAACATTTCTATTTCATATCTATGAAGCTTTCACTCTTCTCTAACATTGAGCCTTTCTTTCTATAAATCTCTGTGCCTTTAAGTCTCTCAAGCATAAATTTGCCCTTTTAAATTTGCTAAGGAACCCTAAAGTTTTGCCCATGAATATTCGTTCAATGTTTAGGCTATCACACACTATCTGATCGACACATAAACACAGTTAAATCATTAAAGTGGTTACCCAAATGAAGTGGCAACTCAATAAAGACAATCAGACAATCAGAGGGGAGTTTAGCAACTTCTGCAACAACAAACAGGAAGCGTGTGTGGCAAAATTCAAATCGTTAGCCCCAAACATTTGTGGCATACAGGAGGCAATAGTGTGGCATCAGTGTTGTCCCTGCCACATTACCTTGTTCAGCTGTTCCGAATTGTAGCCGGCGACTAAAAACAGGATATTCGAACAGACATCCTGCGTCATGGCATTGTCGTGGCAAACAACCTGACTGTGGTCTACCAGGAATTTGGTGTTTGGCATAAATTCCGTGATGCGGAGCATTCGCGTGGCAGCCTGTAAGCCAGAAAAAAAACCACACACATGTAGTCAAAAGTGGTAAATCGAATTGTTGGTATTGGTAGCTTACCGTCAAAAAGTCGAGGAAAAGGACGAGGGTCCGAAAGAGGGGACTCTTCATATCGTGTATGTAGGCAATGGGCGCCAGAGCGTGCATCGAGGTGATTTTTTGTGAGTACGCTGGTTGTTCAGAACAGAGAACCCAAAAGATGGCCGTGCCCTGAGAGTGGCCAATATAATGGAGTTGCTCGTAGCCCGTTTTACTCAGTATATAGTCAATATTGGCTGGCAGATCGTATTTGCCCATCTCGTGGAATGTAAAGTCCCAAAACTCCTGATAGTCGCTATTGAGACTCGTGTGATTCTTTGAATAACGATTGCCTCGCGAGTTTCCCATCCAGACATCATAGCCCAGATCAGAGAGCATATAACCTGGAAAATAATTCCAATTAATAATTATTTCAAATAACTTTTTTCTTTAATGTAAATTTGTATTTATAAATTATAAATTATTATTTGAAGATGTTCGCTTTATTTTATTTTAAATTTCTTTTGACGTTAAGAAAATAAATAAAAATATAAATATACAAGTAAATAAAGGAGATACAAATAATTAAACAAATAAATTGACAACTTATTTAATAAAAAATAACTAACTAAATAAAAATAAATTAAAGAACAAGCATATATATAATTAAGTAAATAAAGATATACATACATAAATGAATGAACGAATAAATAAATAATAAAATAAATTGATAACTTAATTAATATTATATTATTATCACTATTATTTTCACTCACCTAATCCCGACTTGGGACCCATTAGTACCCAAGTGGCAGAGGTATCCAATATGCCGTGCATGAGGAGCACTGGCTGTGCCCCCTTCTTTGGTATGCGATGCATTTCCAATATATACCCATCCTTGGTAACCACTGTATGTGTCTCTGATGGATATCCGTATTTTCGTATTAATTTCGGCTGTTCAAAGAGACCAAACAGAGAGAGAAAGAGGGAAAGGGGGAATGAGAAAAAAAGAATTAGTCTGAGGCAAGTGCAAATCATGACAGTGTGAAATTGAGTTGCAGCCACGCCCCCCATTTTTCGCTCTTCCAATTTGCATAACTCTGCGGTTCAGGTGTAGGTGCCTCACCTCGGTTTTAGCCTGGCTAGGCGACGACATCGTCTGGGCTTTAACCACAGCAATTTGGACTAATGAATTTTAATTTGCGGCATCAACAAGTTAAACAAGCTGCAGACACTTGCTAATGAAAACTCTTGTGGCCCTAGAGAAGAATTTATCTAAATAATTGGCAGGCATTTTTTAAATAGTAAGGGGAATGAGTATCAAGTAAAGGAGCTTTAAATAAAAGTTTATACAAATCCGGTTATTCATAAGGGCGGAAATTTAAAATTGTAATAAACCGAATTACCTTTCTTATACCCGAATTTCATTTCTTTCGCAATATATTACTCTTTTTTCTGTAAGTCTCTTATCTTCTATGTACCCTCTATAATATCGTTTATATTTTTCAAGGCTATGTAAATAATTCTTTTTTATTACTGACGCTTCATTTTACGACCTATTGGTTTTTGCGGTAACCTATAAATTTCCCAATTTAATTTCAAACTCTCTATTATTCAGTTGTAGTGCTTAATAATGACACTGACTGCAATTGACTGCAAATAAGGTGTCATTATTGGAAACTTATGTAAGCGGCAGTGTCGTTATTAGAAACAAGTTAATTTTTTCCCAAGCGTTCTCTATTTTATTAATAGCAAGCATTTATTTTATCAAGCAATGATGATAAGGAACATCTCAATTATAGCATAAATCTATAAAATACTACCCATAAATATTTTTTCATAACTATTAGGACTGCCATGCGCAATGCTATTTCAAAAAGTGCCGATTGCGCGTGTCATTAAAAATTTCTTTATTAACACCGCATGTATAATAAAGAGCTAAAAAAGATGATCATAATTATTAAAAACTATAAATAATGACGATGATGTACATCAGATACACAGCTTTAGAATTTCAGCTGACGCAGCTGGCAGAGGTGTCACGTATTACGCATACGCAGTGTATGGCAGCAAACAGACAATGAGTACGAATATGTAAAAATTTTTCCGGCATATCATAATTTTGTTGATAGATTTCATTGCTTCGTGATAATTTTGATAAGTTTTTATAATTGTTATACAATCGTTGTAATTGTGCGGGTGCCGAAATAATTGTTGTCTTATAAAACAATAGTTGAAAAATCTATAAACACGCGATTACACAAATGCCAAGAGAGCAAGCTAGAGAAAGAATGAGAGAGAAAGAGAGAGAATCGGTTGAAGCTGTTTGGCATTTTAATTAACCTTGGCAGCGAATCGAAATAGCCACAACAGTAACAGAGAAACAACAACACCAACAGCAACAAAACGCTCGTTTAATAAGTGTAAACAATTGCATTGGCCAACTGACTTTGCCGGCTGGTTGGCCAACATGAGGAAGTGGTACGTTGCCTGAGCCACTGAATTATTTTTTCCTCTTTTCCAATGCTCTTGCCAATGTTGTTTTTGGGGCATAAATTAGAGTTTTCTTTTTGGCAATTTCCTAGCGGCAATTGTTATGCAATTTGCTTTGTTTGCTTTGAAAATACTACAAAGAATAAAAGACTGACCGAAGCTGAAAGCTTTCAACAGCTGGCCACACTGCCCAACACCACAGTCAGCTTTTGTTTTTCTTGTCAAATACCAGCTTGACACACTTTTGTGGCCGGCCAAAATGGCACAGCCAATATTGGTTTAAGCCGCAAGGCGGAGGCGACAATGTTAAATGTGAAAACATATTGCCAAGTTGCAGTCGCATCTTTCAACTTGGGCTATTCCCACTTCCAACCGGCAACCACCAAGCCAGTGGCCAGTGTTGTGAAACTTGCAAAAAGGTGTTGAAATCTACGCAAATGTGTGGCAATCAAAAACGCAACAACTTGCATTTTTTTTGGTTGTTCATATTCCTCTTCAGCCTACAGATAAAATCTGCAAATTGCAGTCCATTAATTTTATGGCTTATATAAGCAGTGGTTTAAACTGTTGGCAATCATTTAAAAAAATTACACTGTTTAGCACTTGCATTTTTATATTTAATCAGCCAATTAAATTAACTTTGACAAGACTTTAGAGCTATGAATTTGACCAAATATCTTAGAGATGGAACTTGCTTGACCTGCCTTCAAATTATTTACAATTTACTGATTCAAGCCACAAAATTCGTTTGACATTTAATTGTGATTGCTAAATCAAATCCCCTGCTCGCACTTTAATTAAAAATTTCTGCTGCATCAACAAATTGTCAGAAAATAATTTCAATTCATGTACTCTACAAATATTGCACAAAATAAACATAAATATATAATATTTGACCCAGTATGACAAGCGAAAAACAATTACCAAAAATTAAAACCAAAATGGAAATATGAAAAAGTAAAGTAAATAAATCAATAATAAATTCATAAATGTAGCTAAAAACTATTATTAAAAAAACGCAAATAAATCACAAAAAAAGAGAGCTGGATAAATTGAATACTAAGGGAACCTATGTCAACCTGAAATATATATTTGATTTGTTGTTACAGACGTATATTTACTTAAAAATCTGAATTGTTGCTGTTATTTTTAGTTTGTTTGTTTACTTGTGAATTTTACCGTTCCACTAACTGAACATTTTTACTGTCACTATTTATTCCATAAAGCAAAAACTTCATTAGCACCGAAACCATAATTTTCGTCTATGTTTTTCGGTTTTCAGTCTCATCATGACCCACTAAATCAAAGTGGTTGTGCATTTGGCTAAGTGTGTGTGTGTGTTAGCGTGGTTTGAGTCCCTGCTAATTGTCAATGTGTGTGAGGCGTGGCTGTTAACGCTTTGTTTGCATATGCATTTGATTCAATATTTCTGTTGTCTTTGTTGTTGTTATTTGTGTTTTTGTAATTTCAATGCAAATTTTTTTCCGATTTCAACGTATTTGTATTTTATATTTGTTAATGGGCAGCGCTGTTCATTTGCATAAAACACTTTTGATTTTTAGACCCAGTACTTAAAAAAAGTACAAATGGGTCTATTAAGTTTGTGCAAAAAAAATGTGCGTAACAGGCAGAAGGAGGCGTGGCAGACCCCATAAAGTATATATATTCTTGATCAGCATCAACAGCCGAGTCGATATAGCCATGTCCGTCTGTCCGTCTGTCTGTCTGTCCGTCCTGTCTGTCGTCTGTCCGTCTGTCCGTCTTCTGTCCTTTTGAACACCTATATCTTAGAGACTATAAGAGCTAGAGCCACCAAATGGAGGTATGAAGGTTTATCTATATATTGCATTGATCAAGTTTGTTTTAGAATTTTGCCACGCCCCCCTCCGCCCCCGTAAATATGAAACCAAATTTCAAAGTCGAATAACGAAAGCACCTTTAATGCTAGCGATATGATTTTTGGCATACATGATAAACTTTATAATTCAATCCTGTCCTGAAAGTTTTATCCGGATCGGATAATAAACGGATAGTATACGGCTTATCAAAATTTCGAAAATATGAACACCTAGATCTTAGAGACTATAACAGCTAGAGACACCAAATTTGGTATGTAGGTTCATCTATATCTCTCATTGATCAAGTTTGTTTTAGATTTTCGCCACGCCCCCCTCCGCCCCTAGAAATTGAAAAACAAAATTTCGAAGTCGAATTACAAGAGCCCCTTTAAGACTAGCACCTTGATTATTGGTACATATAATATACACTATAGTCCAAACCTGTCCAGAAAATTGCATTCCAATCGGATGCATTCCAATCGGATGATAAACGCGGAAGTTATTCAACTAACAATGTTACGGGCAAAAGGAAGAAGAAGAGACGCTAGCGACCTCTGTGTTTATTAACTTCGTAGTGGCGCCATCTATTGTTTGGTACGCATTATTGAAGAACAATCAATAGTGAACGCTTTGCGCTCAAAAAGTACTGGGTCTCCTACTGTCGAGCTTGCTCCACTGTAGCTTACTGCATTTTTGGAGTTGCAAACAGCCTCAGTTCAAGTCACAACCACAAGGAAACCGCACCACTTTTGTTTTCAATCAATATCAATCGATATGAAAACCACTCGATTTGTAACTGACCTTGATATTGACTTGTCGGCACTACGGCACCCAACATAATCATCATCATTATAATTGCCCGGCAGCTTAATTCAAAACGTCTCGACGTCGTTTCCAACCAGTTTTTCATATACTTCTTTGCACATACATATGTTTACATATGGATATGTATGTGTATGTGTATGTGGTTGCGACTTTACCTGGTTTGCATTTGTTTGGTGCGACTCGTGGCCTGACATCAATTTAATGACATCAAAAACTCAAAGGTTAATCACCATTTGAACTTTTGTTGGCATCTCTCAATCAATTCGATTGTGGAGCACAGTTAATGATATGTGGTTTGGTATGTATTTCTTTAGAAATTCAAATATTCCACATCAACAAGCTTAAAAATGGTATTAATATTTTTAAAATTGGGTCTAACCCGAAATGAACTTCTTAAGTGTACTCTTTGTTACAAAAACATTGAACTTTAATTGCAAATTAAATAAGATGATTTTTTTAAAGAAACTTTTTGATTTTTTCAACAATTTAATATGGGAGCAACTTTAGATCTCAACTTAAGATGGGAAATTCTTTTTTTAAGTTTTGCACTTAAGTAATCAGATTCTCTATTATTTTGTTTTGTTTTCTGTTTCAGTTTTTTTGCTGCTGTCAATTGAGACACATTTGGCCTGTCGATTTGTCAAACCGACGTAATCAAGTTGATGACAACGATTTACAAATCGTTTGGCGTGCAAAAACAATGCGGAAACTCTTCAAATTCAAATTAAGGCACTGCCAAAGCCCAACGAAAAATAAACAAACTAAAACTGAAACTGAAGCAAACGCTATACAAAAGGCAAATGCCAAAAAGTAAAGCAAAACCTTACGAAAAAAAATAAATGAATAAAGGAAATAATAAAAAAAATAGAAAAAAAAATGTATTGCAATCGCATTTCCTTATTGTTGTGATGTGTAGAGACGTGAAGAGACCTGAGACTTGGCATGGGGACTGGCTTTGTTCCAGAGATCCCAAAGATCTCAAATCGCCATCGTTGGTTAACCATAGTAAGTATTGTTGTTGTTGTTGTTGTTGGGGCACGTGCAACGAGGGCTCCTAACCCATATTTCAAAGTCAGTCAGCCAGTCGACAGGTTAGCCTAATTGCATGATGATTATTGTTCATGTGTGAGTGTTTGGTATCTGTGTGTGTGTGTGTGTGTGTGTTGACAATTTCCAATTTGTTATTACTGCCATTAAAGGTGTCTCTCCCCTCTCAATGCGACGATTATGCAATTGGCAACGTGCAGAAATTGTTAAAGACTTTTAGTTTGGTTCGGTATGGTTTGGTTTGCTTTCGGTTCGGTTAGTTTGTTGGCCGCATTTGAAAGCCCAGCCATGACTTTGCATAAGATTCAGTTTCAGTTTCTGTATTCAGTTTAATATCGTTATTCAGTTGACAATGCTCGTATATCTCTCCCTTTCTATCTCTCCCAATCTCTCTCTGTCTGTCAGGTTTAAAGTGCACGTAATTCGCATAATGCACGTTACGTTATCACGTAACAAAGACACCCTTTCTTCAACCCACAATGCACCTCTTTTTCCTCCTCCAAAGCCAAAAAAAACAACACTTTTTACACTTGCTGGTAATTTGTATCTGTTTATCGTGTTGTTAATAATTTGTATTTTATTTTATTTATTTATGTGTTTCTTACGAGTTTATTGGCTTTGTCAATTTGAGCCTGGTTGTCATTATTAAACATTATCGAACTTGATGGCAATGTTAGCTCCACCTTTAAACGTTATGTTGTAATCTTCAGTTTTATTTACTTATAGCTATTGCCTTGACAAACTCTTGTTCAACTGCCAAAAAAAAAACAAAATAAACAAAATTAAAATATCACCTACAATTGTGTGAATATTCAGTTTTTGATTTTTCGTCAAATGCAAATGTTTCAAATGTTTGGTTTGACCTTTGTGAAAATTCAAAGCTACAGAAATAAGAAACGTCACTTGCATTTGTAATAATAATGTGAACTGAAAGCCAAATGAATTCATCTAATTGCAGCCACGTGAACTAGGCCAACTAACGGTTTGGCAGGGCGGCAAGGTCAACAGACCCAAACAATTTTCTTAATTTTTATTTCCACTTTAACCATGAGATGTAGACTTTAGTTTGCATATTTATATTTTTATAGCCATTTGGTTTTAATTACTTTTATTTACTAATCTAACTATTGGAACTTTGAGATTTTGTTTTCAATTAATATCATTATTTTTATTTTATTAATTATATTAAATTTTATTTTATTTTGCACCTGAGAAGAGATAGCTGTAAAGAGTGGTATAGCAGCAATTCTTGTAGATTTTATCATTTGCTTAATTCTCTTTTAAAATAAATAGAAATCCAACGAAAAATAAAAAAAATTTGTATTCTTGAAGTCTTAAATATGAGTCAATTTTAATGTTTATGATTGTATATGTTCTTGTGTTAATTTTAAATTACACATATATATTAATACCCTTGTTACAAGTATATAACTTTAATAACAGACATCTTAAACTTTTAAATCTATTTAAATTTTAAATAACATCGGCTTGAAATATAGTTAAATGGAACAATTTATTAAATATTTACTAATTTTAGTATTATTTATTTATTTTATATATGTAAGATCAATGGGAATATCAAAAATCTAACTTTATTAGTTAAACTAAGTAGTCGGAATGTATTTATTACCCTATCTGACGTCTCGAAATGTTTTAAAATCCCTGCCTTACACTCATCAAATGTTAAATTCAAAGAAATGCATTCATAAAATTTCTACAACTTAATCCTCGTCATTTGTATGTTGAAACTCAGCTAGTCACTCTGTAAAAAATTAGCAGCAACACCATAAAAAGCAAATATAAAATTGGCCACAGCCAAATGTTCAATTCGAACTGAAAAGTCTGCAGCTGATGGACTCCACTCACGTTAGATGATCATAAAAGTAAAAAGTGGCAGGATAGAAGGGGAAGAACTTGCAACGTTTCAGTTGCATGTTGCCAATAAAATCAGAACGAGTGCTTGACGTGTTTAGACATTATTAGAGCGACTTCTACTTGGAACTAATAAAGTTCTGTTAGTGAAACAAATTTGTCGAAACAGAAGTCAACGAACTACAGAAAATGAAATACCAAAAAAACTACAACAGAAAAAATGTGTAAACTTTCTTTTAATCTTGGAGAGCTAGAGGCGAACACAGAGTGGGAAAAAGTGTAAATTTATTTAACATAGAAAAATTGTTTGAACCAAAATCATAAGAGATCAAGTTGTAGTAGCCACAAAGCGTACAGAGAAAAACTGAACCGGTAACAAAAGGTAACAAAAGCTAACAACAACAAACAACAGGTAACAACTGTTACAAAAACAAATGTCAATGCTAACAACTTTGTTGTCTATAGTATGCTATGAGGTCAGTCAAGGTGTCCACGGTAATTGTCAGAGTTGTGGTCTTTTTTCTGGGGCAACTTCAGTACTTACCGTTATCAGTGAGGCATCCTCGAGCACGTCTGACTTGAGATTACGTCCACCGCCAGCCAAATTGGCGTTGCTCGATAGCAGGACACTATTCAGAAGATTCTTGAAACTCAACGAAGTGTAGCTAAAGGGCGATAAAATGGTAAAGGCACCGGCACTGCCACAGACAAGCAGTGCCCCAAGACAGTGCAACATCAGTGCTGCACACGCGCGACAACTTGGCCACATCTCACGAGAGAGAGGGAGAGTAAGAGAAAGAGAGAAAGAGAGAAGAGAGAGAGAGACGCACACTCACACACACGCACGGCACTCGCCACACTCACTCGACAAATTGGCAATGCAACAGTTGCTTGCACCTAAGCGTAACGATTACGTTGTTTATTTTTTTAAGCCCCCACTTTCGACACTATTTTAACAATAATATTTTTATTATTATTATATCATTAGCTTTATAACGCAGTCAGAGATCAAATTTGGCTATCGATATCGCCTATGTTGTTGTTATCCTTTCTTGGATTAATAAGGTTTCTTTAACTACGATCGATTTATGAGTTGAATTCACGCGCACGCGCTCTTGACGCTACGAGAGCTTTGAGTTTCACTTGCCAACCGATTCGCTGGAGCTTCGTTACTCAACTGACTCAAACTCTGGTCACAAATAGCCAGTCTGGCTTGGTTTGAGCCAGGCCAACAACTCAGCTGTTCGTTCGAAGCCAACTTGTTGCAGCCTGATTGGATCAATGTTTGAGGTTGTGGCTCACGTTGTCTGAGTGATGGATGGTACTTCAAATTGGCAAGCCCATTCGTAACTACAATTGTTTATCTCTTTTCCTAAGAAATTATTTCGAAACAGAAACTTTAGGTGTGAAATAGTAGATACATAACTTACTTTTCTAAGCGACTATAAAGAAAATTAAAAGCTAAAGATATGAAAATATCAAAAGGTATTAAATTACTACATTTTTTTTTTACAAGGGTGGATTTATAATTCTCATTACTTTTTATTAATAAAAGTAAAAAAATCCAAAAATTGCAGCATCAACTTTCAATAATAAATCTAAATAATTAACTCTTATTGTATCAAAAACATATTTGGTCAATTTATAAAATATTTTCTTAACCTTTCCAAATTAGTTAGTAAATTGATTTGTTAGCTCTTCATGGTCACAATTGGTTTCGTTTCGAGTGTTATGGTCATAAAACTGATGATCTAGTTCAGCTGATTATACAGCCAACTGCTTAGCCCAGCTCAAGGAATTAGCCGGTATGAGCTAACGGATCGAGCATGTTTGACGCCCCCATGTGACACACACATACACACAGATATGAGGAGACAGTTGGTTTGTCGGTTGGTTGCTTTGATTGTCTTTCAGACTCTACACAGATCTATTATATTATCAAGTTGTACGTTGGTTTTGTCTGTTGGCTACGTGACGTTACTCTATGTTGTTGTTGCTGTTGTTTCTACTGCAGCGCGTGCCAAGCAAGTTTGCTGCCTAAGTCTTTCGTTTTTCTTCTCAGCGCAATTCGTGTAGGTTTCGGATCGTGCCGTTAGTCGTTGATACGTTTAATTGTTGTTGCTACTGCTGTTGTTATTGTTGTTGGCAATGTTGTTGTTGTCTTACTGACTCTGTTTCAGTGTTTGGTGTTACGTTTGCTGCCATTGCTGCCAAGGTAATTGCATTTGCACAAACCTCCAACTCCAGCTCCAGGTCTGGCTCTTCAGCAATGGCACGCCCCACTGCACCCCAAAAGCCAACGGCTGTTGAAATGGCTTGAAATGTCCAATTGCCAGACTGCCTACCTGACTGCCTGACTGCTAGTGTTTGTCTGCATTGGGATTCAGTTGGAGTCGTTATTGGGGTAGGCACCTGGTTACGTTTTTCATTTTGGAAATGCGAGCAAAATGTCGATTTGTTTGTTTTGTTTTTTGCTTTTCTGTTAAATTTCTTTGTCTCTTGCTGAGGCAATCATACGCATTCAAGATTTGCCATTATATGTTCCGTTTGTTAGCAAATGAATACGACTTATCAGGCAGATCTGTATGACGTCGCAACGTGCAACAATGATTTTGCAACAATAACCATTATCATCATCATCAAGCTGTGGATGATGATGATTATTTCCCGCTTATGATCTGTTGTTAGCCTTGGTCGGGCCAATTTGTCAGGGACACACTCAGCTGCTTCTCAATGACAAGCTAAATAAGTATTAATCATAAATCCAATCAGCATTTTTACATGTATTCTTACAACATCCAAGCACAAAATTGCTCACACAAAACTCAAGGCAAGACAAGTTGCAAAATTGCAGGTTGCATATTGTCCCAGAATGGACAATGTCTTGCACTTGCACTCATTCCTCACGCCAAGAATGTCATGAGCACGTGCCTCCAATTTGGTGGCCAGGAGCAGGGTCGTCAACTAAAGCGGAATCTTAACTCTGTCGAGCTCTGTTTGGCATTTATTGAAACGCCTCTTCGTTCAATTTGTAGCCGCATAAATAATAATTACTGTTGTTGCAATTGCAGTAACTGTAATTTAAAAAAATGCAGTAAGCTACAGTGGAGCAAGCTCGACAGTAGGAGACCCAGTACTTTTTGAGAGCAAAGCGTCCACTATAGATTGTTCTTAAATGTTCCCTACCATGCAATAGATGGCGCCACTACGAATTAAGTTAATTAACAGAGAGGTCGCTAGCGTCTCTTCTTCTTCCTTTTGCCCGTAACATTGTTAGTTGAATAACTTCCGCGTTTATCATCCGATTGGAATGAAATTTTCTGGACAGGTTTGGGTTATAGTGTTAATTATATGTACCAAAAATCAAGGGGCTAGCATTCAAGGGGCTCTTGTAATTCGACTTCAAAATTTTGTACTTCAATTTCCAGGGGCGAAGGGGGCGTGGCAAAAATCTAAAACAAACTCGATCAATGGGAGATATAGATGTACCTACATGCCAAATTTGGTGTCTCTAGCTCTTATAGTCTCTGAGATCTAGGCGACACAAAAAGGGACAGACGGACAGACGGACAGACAGACGGACAGACGGACATCGCTATATCGACTCGGCTGTTGATGCTGATCAAGAATATATATACTTTATGGGGTCTGCCACGCCTCCTTCTGCCTGTTACGCACATTTGCACAAACGTAATAGACCCATTTGTACTTTTTCAAAGTACTGGGTCTAATTAATGTTTAGCCTATGCGATCTTTTGATACCCTGTCAAATTTATAAAGACTTGATTTAAGAGCAATACATTTAAAGTATAATTTATTTAGTAAATATCTGCTTACATATAATATGTTCAAAGGAGAAGTGCAGAGGTATATTATATAAAAATAGTTGTAAATAAAATAAATATCAATTACTTGTTAAAATTATTAAGAATAAATAAAAATAAAAAATATTAGAACATTATTGCACCTATGTAGCTCAAAGATAAACTAATTATTAATTACTAATATTTATATATACTTATATATTCTTATAACAAAATATATAAAGTTCAAATATTGATATGAAATAATTTAATAAATAATAATAAAGATTATTGAGATTACTTGTCTAGGATCGTATTTTTAAAGGGTATTCTATATTCGTTTTAAATTGTATATTTTGCCAAGATTCTTGCAACATTTTCCGCAGCAACAACTGCCAATAACAATTACAACAACAAGCTAATCTGCCGGTTGTTTCGAGTCTTTTTTTTGTTATTGTTTTTTATTTTTTGGGCACAGAAAAAACTGTTGCAATTTAATGCCACGACTCAAGGTCAGAAGGCGCAAGCTCTGGTTGTTGTTGTTGTCAGTTTATTTGTTGTTGTAACAGATTTATTGTCTGACTGCTTTCTGCTTTGGCAACTTTTGTCTCAGTTGGTTTTGTCTGCCGTCTTTTTAGTTTCAGGCTCAAACGCAGCGTGACACTGAAATTTTTTGTAAGCGTTAAGACTGTAGGGAAAGATAGAGAGAGAGAGAGAGTGACGCAGAGAGAGATACAAAAAGCAGAAGAAGGTAGAGAAGCTGCGTGTTTTGTTACCAGTAAATCCTCTCTTGGCCTTGTCAGGATGTAAGTCACTCTGTTGTTTGCCTTTTAGCCAGTTGACATACTTTTCGGTCAGGTTACCTCAATTTAAATATGCCAATGTTTATTGTGTTGCTCGAGTGTTAAATGGACAAGCTGAATACGCCTTCTCATAAGCTTTTAAAATTACGAACAACTCAAGCACAAATACATAATATTTACAAAGCACTTGTACTATAAGATTAAAATAATAAACGATTAACTTTACTTAGTTTCTTTAATTAGCTTTACTAATAAATTATAAAATTAATAGAAGTAACGGTAATAGCCTTCATTCTTTACTGTCAATATTATTATCTTAGCTTAGTCAGAGTAGAATGGAATTCATATTGAATAAATAAATATAAATTTGTACTCTGAACTATCCTTACAATCTAAATTACCAAATTCCTACACAAAGCAATTATAACTTTAGATTTAAAACTTCAATTTAAACATACAAATTTAAATTTTAAACAAGCTAATTATTATTTGAACTGACTTATAAACTATCTGATTTTCGGTAACCTTCAACCGTTTTCCTTTATTCAATCTCATTAATTTTTAAGAGGGACTTTTTAGCTGCAACTAACTTGGCTGAGAGCTGCTATTAAGGCGTCGGGTCGCTTAAACGTCATTTAATTGCCACACTTGCCACATGTTGCGCCCACGCCAACTAAACAACGAATATAATCAAGCGGCAACTGTGGCAACAACAACAGCAACAGCAGAAACAACAACAACAACAAAGACCACAACAACAATGGAATGGGCGTCATGTGGCCTGTGGCTGCGTAATGCGGTAGTTTCTGTTTTACAGTTTCTGTGGCTTTAGTATTTACGTGGATGGGAGTGAAATGATATGATGATTGCTATGTGGCGTGAAGTGTGAGCAAACCGTGCAGCCTCCAATTCGGCGTATACTTAATAATGATTATATAAAACATTTCTAAACTCTGCAAACATTTTGATCTGTGACTGTAGCTGTTGCACTAACTGTCATCAATATTTGGTAAGAAATTCCAAAGCACATGCCATTGAGAGGCCTCTCCCATCTTTCAACAACTCTCCAATTCTCCTTCTCTCTCTCTCTATTTGTGTCTCTCTGTCAGTCTCTATATGTTTAGCACTGTTGCAAATATTATATAAGCATCCAGCCTAGCCGGCACCGCATTTTTCCTTTCGTGATTCAACCGCAAATGTTTTTTTTCCCAAACCGAACAAAAATCTGCTAATGGTGCAGTAGGCGACATCGAAAGTGGTTTTCGATGCTATTTTATTACAGAGTATTACAGCTTACTCATGCGATTTGTCTACGCTATTAATTAGCTGCACATGTAACTTCAATTGTCTGTGGTTAATTATGAATGCATTCAGCATATTGTATTGCAAAAGATCACTTTCAGAGAAACTTTACTTTTGCTTTTCTTAAAAGCAGTTAATAAATAACTCAATATTACACACATAATGCATTAATGGGATATTGATAATCTGTTGTAATATGTTTAAAATACTTACATATATCATTTTTTTTCTAATAGCATAATTTAAAATTTATTTATTATAACATGTTAATATGGTTAGTGTATTTAAATTAAGAAAATACTTATAAGTAGAATTGTATCTTTTTAAATTATTTCTTAAATGTAATCTATATTTCATTACAATATAATTCTGTTAGAGTATTAAAGTTTCTTTAGTTTTCTGTAATATTTTTGATCAGCTTTTTTGGCTTAAACGGAAAAAAATATTGGCAAAATCACGAAGCAGGAGACAGCAACAGAGCCGGTGGCGTTGTTTATGTATTTGGATTTCTATGCAACAGCAACAGCCACAAAAGCAACAGCAACATCAACATCAACAATAGCAACAACATCACGAGCGGGGTTTACCGCAAACAACAAGCAACAACAACAAATGGAATACAAGATTTGTCATTCAAAAGCAACAGCAAAATGTTGGTAAATGTGTCATGAAGGCGTTTCATGTTGTTGTTGTTGTTGTTGCTGCTGCTGCTGCTGCTGCTTGTGGCACGCTCTGTTCCTGTTTATATTTGTTGCAATATAAGCAAAACATTAAACAAATTTTTCAAGCCAGTTGCGTGTTTTAGTTGCTTCAATTCGTTCGATTGACATATATCCCAGTTGGCTGTTTATCTGTCATTGTTGTTGCTGTTGCTGTGGTTGTTGTCGTTGTGGTTGTTGTCATGTGTGTTGGTCTCGTTGGACTTGTTGTCAGTTGTGGTAATATTTATATTTATGCAGTGCTTGCCACATCTTTGCAAATTCTAATCAACGTCTTCAGCTCTATTTCTTCATTTTATTTATTTACGTTTTACTTCGATTTATTTTTTGATGATGCAGCAAAAATTTTGTGGGAGAGTCCCAGAAATGTTTGGAATGATGGATGTGTTTCAGTTCAAGGCAAGCAGATTAAAGACACGTTGATTGTAGAGAATTAAGGTTACAGTTTAATTGTATTTCATTTATAAAATACATAGCACAACAAATAAAATATATATATTTCAATAAGAATATCATAAATTCAAATATAAATATTTTATTTAGAAAATAGTGTGAAAGTTTCCACTAAAAAAGATATTTTATAACACATGTATGTTATACATGAATTAAGAAATTGCATTGCAGTATACACCACTTATTACATAATTAAATAAGTTAGTACACTTTTTCAACCTTTGCTTTCAACCAGATTCTAATGTCCAAAGCTGTTTAAATAAATGACTTTCACGCGTTGCGGTCAAATTTTGTTTTATACCTTAAAGTATAACTCGTTAAGTACTTTGCAGGCCAAACACGTTCAGGTGACATACAAAACAATAACAGCAGTTACAATAACAAGAAACATGTCTAAGACGTAACAATTAAAAACGTTAAAAGCATTTTACATAATATTTCGCAAAACATACGATTCACACGCTTTAAACCTTTTGGGGACCCCCAGTCCAAAACACACCCTATATACCACATTCATAAAGATATAATATATTAAAGACTTATAATTGACATACTCGTTATAAAGACGTCATGCAAATGGAGAGAGCAAAAAGAAATGTTTATTAGACAAGTTTTGACAGCTGACAGGCATTTCGAGATCACATAATGCGTCATAAACTGAAGTACAAAACAAAAATATTATAAGATATAAACTGAAGTTATTATTATTATGTATAAACAACAACGGCGACTGACTATGCTACAAAAAATTGTATGAAAATTAGCTGAAAATTATGGCTGAGTGAATGTTGTGCCAAAATTATGTTAATTACATACACAAGTGCATGTTGCATTTGTATCTACATCTGTATCTGTTTTTGGCACTGTGTATCTATGAGGCATGCAAATGAGCATTTTGCGGCATAGAGTGTGCCTAGAGGATATGTTTTGGTTTGTCACGCATAAATTTTCTTCGGCCTGAGCGCGTCAAGCGACCATTTTGCCAAATGCTAAAAAGCAATTCCATTGAGAGCGCGGGGTAATGCAGGTTACCAGGGGGGGGGGGGGGGGACAATTAAAGAAGAGTGGGAGACATCCCTGAACCCACAGCCACTGAGTTGCATAATTAATTTGTTTACACAGTTGTAAACAAACTCAGCACTCAGTTTGCATTGGGACGCAAGGACAAGTTGCCAATAGAAATAAATGTAAATTTCAAATTTCATAGCTTGTGGCAGAGGCATGGTTGGAAAACAATGGGGAGGTGGATAATTGGGCAACAATTAGGATAAATTTTAAGCTTAAATTAAATGTGGTAATGTTATTTATTGCAACTTTCATTTATGTTTCTATTTAAAGAGCTTAAGGAGCACATTAAAGCTATGTACATATTATATTAAATATATTGTATATTTTGTCTAAAATTCTTAAAGAGCTAAGAAGCACATTAAAGTTTCAGCTGGAGCAATGATGAAATGATAAGTTATAGTATACAATGAAATATAAAACAATTTGCATTTGCTGTATTTAAGTTAAAAAAATATTATAGATAAATTAATATAGAGGAATTATAAGTTGACTTTAAGTATACTTAGTTTAAACAAACTTAACATAATTTAAAAAGTTTAAAAAAAAAACAATAATTTAAATAAACTAACAACTACCCTTCACCCTTTGTGGTCTGTTTTACCATGAGTAAACTCTGTGTTATATGATTGTTTTTTCAAATATTTTTCATTTATTAAAATACGGTGTCCAAACTGAGCTTTCTTTAATCCACCACATCATATGAATCTCATAAGCCTTGAATGATGCATGTGGCATCGCATTTCCATTGCCATTGGTCGACTGCACTGGCTATATCATTAACTATATCATCGATAAACTGTCATTTCCCTCCTATTTATATTATTTTGCGACATTTTTCTTTTCCACTTTATTGATATTGTTATTGCTGTTGATGTTGTTGTTGTTGCTGTTGCTGTTGATGTTGCAGTGTCTGTTGCCTGTTTATACGAGTGCGAATACATTTCCTGTCTGCAACAACAAGTACAACAATGGCGTCAAATGTTTTACAGCAGATAAGAAGTTTAATTTATGCGAAAACATGCTTTGACCTACCCCCCAAACCCCTTTCTATAGTCTCTTCCCAGCCAGAAGCGACAGCCAGACGACCAGATAAACATATATATCTATATGGCAGGACTATATCATTGGATACATATGGTAGTGAACGTGTTCGTACACGTTTGGCTGCAGCTGACTAGGCTGACTGGCCACGCCTACAATTTCACACGCTCAACGCCCTGGTATTGACCTTCATTGGCCATGTGCAGCAATTTTTTCTTCACACTCGCCCAAAAACGTGGCCATAAATTGTTCGAAGTCGCTTCCGTTTTTTGCGGTTTGTCGATGCGCTGACATTGCTCCCATGTTATTGTTGTTCTTGTCTCGTTCTTGTTGTTATTGTTGTTGCTGATGCTGCGATTTATTTATTTATTTAATGCCATGTTTTGTCTAGACACCGCACCATGACTGACATCATAGGACTGGGGCACTTTTGATATTTACCCAGAGATAACTCCGTTTTTATGGTCCTCACACAGACTCGACGCATCCCAACGATTCCTGTACAGATTTAATGCGATTCTCGTCTGGGCACCAGGCAAATGGCAAATTGCAAATTGCAGAGGCAATGGACAACGTGTCGCTGCATAAGCAGCTCGAGCAATTAAAAGCAAAGAAACCAGACACTGTGGCATGCAATGAATGTTCCGGCAAGTGCCGCCTCATTAATGCTGGCAAAGTGTTAGAACTCTTAATGACAATTTTAATAATATTTAAATATTAATTTTCAGAATGTTAATGTTTTTAACTGCAACAGAAGTACGCGATCAAATATGACGTAGTCTACCCAGTGGCAACACGTTGTCTTTTCTGATGAAAATAAGTTTAATTTGGAAGAAACTTATGGATATAATTATTATTTTCATGACCTACGCAAAGAGGAGCATCACTTATGTCGGCTTGGACTTTAAATAGTGTTCTTTTTTTAAATTTCAGTCTCTCTTGGGGTGACACTTTTCCAGTAACTCATTGCATCGTTGTTAAGCTTGTCTTAACACCCGTTTTTTCCTTGACCTTCGTAGAAAAATCGTGCGAAAAAACACTTTTTTTGAGTTTATTTTATATACATCGAAGATAGTTGGAAATGTATTTTTTCGCGTCTTTCATTTTTTCAGCAATTTTGTGAAAGGTAAAGATGCTTAAATTTTCGATTTTTCTTCCCAAGATAAAATAGTTCAAAATTGTGAATTTATTTGAAAAAATTTGGTGACGCTGATGATCAAAACAAGCGAGATAAATAAAGTTGAATTTGGGTGTGCTAACCTGATGACGCCAAATAAGAGCAAGCTTTTCTTTGAAGATAACACAAAATAAAAAAAAGCCTAAAGGTATGCACCAAGAAAGTTTTTCGGCTTGAATCGCGTTCGGGAAAGGAAAAATTAAATAATAAATAATTTTTTTAAAGTAGCAAAATAAATATTTTTAGATAAACGACTAAATTATAAATTAGATAAATTCAAGCCGAAATATGTATATTCTTTGTAGCCCTTCTGGAGGCCTAGTTCCTTCAAATAATGTCTAATAAAACAAATTGCACTTTAAAGCTTCAATTCTATTTATTGAAATCTCATACAGTTTTGACTTTCGCATGTAATATATTAATTATATTTTTCCATTTCTTTTTGTTTTATTTTTCTGGATAGGCACGAGGATGTCCAAAGATGAACAACCAGCTTTATCTCAAAATATATTCAATAAGTATTCCGTGAACATTTCACACATTTAGAAGCCATGTACCAGAATTGTATATTTTGCGTGTGTTGAATATTGGACTTTTTTTTTTAAATATTTAATCATTTATTAGAATTAATAAATTTAATTAATACATTTACGTGCAGAATGCAACTGAATCTACTCTTAGATTAAAGGGAAAAGAAACCATAATAAGTCACACAAGCTGCGTTTATAGGTATATTTGACCATTACGGTTAATATGTATATTACAGATGTTATTGAAGGATCCATAACGCTACAGAGGAGCATGCACTTTAGTAGAAGACCCTTTACTTATGGGAAAGAGCAAATAGCGTCTCTTTCTTTTTCTTTTCTTTTTCCAGATCCAGGTGTTCATGTTTTCGAAAATACTGACTCTCAGACAATGTCCATTTATTTTCCGATCAGGATGAAATTTTCAGTACAGGCCACTTTTTCAGGTAAAGATATTTAAAAAGGGTTTAGCCCATGGAAATAACGGTGGAACGAAAAAAAAAATCGAATTGCAAGCCCACTCGACTCATTATATAGGTACATGACAGGTAGCTTTAATTAAGCACATGTGCAGTTGATGTATACCTGTACCGAAATGCAGTTACCTAAACAACAAATAGGTAGGTAAGTAGATACATTGGTAGAATATATATGCAAATCGTTATAAATTGGTTGTTGCGACATGTCTTCTTATAGTCTTGAGAAGGAAGATCACAGGAACAGACATGGAACAAGTTTGCAGCGTTTGCAAGAGCAACTCCGTAGAGGTCCCTCAGAGGCAGATGTCTACAAAGGAACCCAGTGTGGTCGTTATGATAAACGAATCCTTCAACTTCAAAGTAACAGCCGATAAGATAAACCACAAAAATATATGTAAGCTCTGTACTTCAGATGTTCAAGCTGCTTATCGATTCAAAAGAAACTACGAGCAGAATATAAAACTGAAAGAAATCAACGACGACGCCTTTATTGACAGTCTTGTAGAGGAAAATTGGGATATTGTTCGCAATTTTGTTAAAGAAGAGAAGGAAAATATTTCAGACGATGAAAGCGCCAAAGAGCGCGAACCACAAAGTGGAACAAATACAAACTCAACGGGAAAAAATACCGACGATGAAGCTCCCACAGAGCCCAAAAAAAATGTAAGGAAAAGTAAGTTTTTTGTAACGAAATATGCCTAACTAGGCCCGACTTGCAGAATCACGAGCGGATTCATACCAAAGAGCGACCCTACGATTGTCCAGAATGCCAGAAAATCTTTAAAAGTTCAACGCATCTAAAAAGGCACGTTGCTTATCACACTATGGAACGAGCACACATTTGCTCACACTGCCAGAAAGCCTTTAAGCAATCATCGCATCTAAAATCACATTTACGCATTCACACCGAGGAACGGCCCCACAGTTGTACACTTTGCCAAAAAACCTTTAACAAGGCATCGCATTTAAAAATACACCTATTTGTTCACACTGAAGAACGACCCCACAATTGTCCACACTGCAAAAAAGCTTTTAGACAAACAGGAGATCTGAAATCACATTTACGTGTTCACACCGGGGAACAACCTTACAGTTGTACATTCTGCCAAAAAGCTTTTTCACAGAGAGTAAATTTAGTAAGACATCTACGTGTTCATACTGGGGAACGACCTTACAATTGTCCACACTGCAAGAAGGCATTTAGATCAAGCACGGATCTAAAAGTACATTTACGTGTTCACTCCGGGGAGCGGCCTCAAAATTGTCCACACTGTGAAAAAGCCTTCCAAAAATTATCACATCTAAAAAGACATCTTACTGTTCACCTAAACAAACACGAAGCTGTTCACACCCGTGATTCAACGAAAGACGTTAAAACAATAAGTTAAGAAAATAAGTAAGAAATGTTTACTAAAAATATAGTATTATGTTTTCGAACCAGTAATATACAATCTAATCCAGAGAGATCTGTCAGATGTTATTAATTTAACTTTTAAATATATCTCTATGGATCTTAAAAATATTAGTTTTAAGGGTGTTAAAAGAGTGTTTACCTGCACTATCACATCATTTCTAGAAAGGATTTTTCTAATTTTCTTGAAAATAAATATATTCATAAATTATATTTTATAATAACCATGTGTTTTTAAAAAATTGTGAATAAATCAAATATATTGTAATTAAATTGATAAAATAGCTCGAAAGTAAAACCGGCTGTGACGGAACACATACACTGCCCGACAACTGATTAGCGCACCCTCTAACCCATCTGTTTAAAGGCAAATAACTGTAATCTTTGAATATTTTTCATGCCCTTTTTTTGTCTCTTTTATTCTTCATCATTTTTACTCATTCTGAGAGTAACTTTGAGTTCTGGAAGTGCACCGTTATTTTGTTTTGCTATTTTCTTGGAAGTGCGACAAAAATGCATGCATTTTTTTGCGACAGCCGATTAGCACATTTTTGCTTTAGTATCAATTTTTGCGTGTAAGCTGTCGTGTTTGGCTGATTAAAACTATTATTTATTTATTGTGATCAATCATCAATAAAATAAAGTAGTAATGTGTAAAGCAACACCGTTGAATGAGTCTGAAAAAGGCAAAATAAAGGCTTACAGGGAGTGCGGTCACTCGATATGAGAAAAAGTTCAATTTGGAGGGTCCTGATGGCTATGCATACTACTTCCATGATCTCAGAAAGTAAGAGCATACACTTGATCGATTGCACAGCCGTGCCGGCGGTGTCATGGTGTGGGGAGCTATTTCTTACTTTGGCACCATAGAACTGCAATTTCGAACCAGCCGAATGAATGCCATTGCGTACAAAGGAGTACTGAAAACGGTTTTTCCTTCGATCAAGGATATATTTGGAACCTTGGAATGGAAGTTCCAGCAGGATATCGCACCAATTCACACAGCCAGGATCGCAAAGTCCTGGATTGAAGGTCAGAACGTTGAATTGCTGACTTGGCCGCCTTACTCACCCGACCTGAACATTATAGAAAATGTTTGGGGATGGTTAGCACGCAAAGTGTACGAGTCCGGCAAGCAATATTCAACTGAAGCTTAACTCATTGAAGGAATAAAGAGGTCCTGGAAGGCTATTTCACTCAATTACATTAAAAAATTATATGACTCCTTACCCAAGCGGATGTATGAAGTCATACTTAACCGTGGAGGGTCAACACATTATTAAATTTTAATTAAAAATAAAGGAAAATATTTGAATTAATGTTAAAAAATAATTTGAATAAAATTTGAATCCATTCTTTCTTGTTATTTAAAGTTTTCAAATGACTGTGCTAATCAAATGTCGCAAAAATGAAAGTTAATTTTTTATGTTAAGTTCGCTTAAATTCATTTAAAATGTTATTAATAAAGTTAATATATTATCTATTATTAAATCTCGTGTAGAATTTAATATTTTTTAAATGACAAAAAAATGCATCTCAAAAGCTTTATTCGTTTTCCTGATATTAAGCTCCTAAGATGCGGAGCATAGGGTGAGCTAATCGGTTGTCGGGCAGTGTATATCTATATTTATAAAACTCTTTGTCCTCACTGATTCACTACGTCATCACGCTGTAGGCTAAAGATATCGAGCTAAAATTCACACAACATAGCTGAGACATAATTATCATGCAATTCTTGATATTCTCACTGGAAGGGGTTAAAATGGGAGTCAAAGGTCAAAAATGCTTAGTATGATTTTTGTTTTGTTTTTTGAGCTATCAAAATCCTGAGAAAATTTGGTCAAGATCGGATGACTATATCATATAGCTGCCATTGGAACAGTGGATTTTTATGCTATTAATAAACAACCAAAAGTAGAGGGGGAGGGGGTACGATTCATTGGTGTTGCGACTTTCAAAATATATTTGCAGTATATGGCACTGTTACTCGCTCTTGCTATTGTAATCAAATTGCAGCGAAAACTTTAAAACAGCGATCAGAGAAAATGTAAATTCTCTATATTATATAAAGTACTATTATTTAAAGTCCAAGTGCAGGGAAATATTGAGTTAACATATTCCACTTTCTTGTAAGAAATGATATTAGGTCTGGCTATAGCTGTGAGAAGTGTTACTTATTTTCACTTCACATTTCTCCCCGAGATTTCAAGGAGCGTAGCGAGCCGGGGGTTGGCGAGCGAAGCGATCTGGGGGCTAGCCCCCTAGTATATATATATATAAGAAACTTTAAAATTTAGATACAATACGTATGGATATATATTATTCGCAATACTATTTATACAACGTCTGTAAAAGTTATATACTTCAAAAATAAAATGTAAATAATACGGCATAGTACACGGCCAGATGCGGGGAGCTGTTGAGCTTTACTTCAGCTTCAGTTTCAAATGATTATTCAAATTATTATTATTGGATGCGAAAAGAGGCGAAGTCGAGGACGTAATCGGAGATTCAGAAAAACTCAGCCTGCTTGACCTTCTCTAGCTTCTTTCTATGTATACGCCCCTCCTCGTGTTGTTTGACCGACTTCAGATGGTTGAGCGTGATGTTGCATACCTCACAATAGAATGCGGCTTTCGAATTGTTAAACTTGCGTTCATCCAGCTTGGCACAACCAGCGTTGTAGTAGACCCCTAGTGGATTTAGTGGAATAAGCGTGCCATTGGAAATGATGCGATATACATGATTGCCATCGTAGGTTTCCGAGGGAGCTGGGGGATATGTTGAGCGTACCCGCTTGCGATGACGCAGACCGGCCATGTGAATGCCGAGCTGAGTTGCCGATGTAACAATGACGTCACATAAATTGCACGTCATCCACTTGTCGTTGGTACGCACCCAGCGCCCCGTCTTGTCGTAGTAACCCTCACCATTAGGCTTACTAATATGCCGCTCTACGAGCCGATGCCGACGTCCGTAGAAATGCTGACGTGCATGAATCCACGATGTCAGCTTCAGATCACAGAGATCACAGTGCAAGACGGCTGAGCCGGAGCTGCGTAAAGAACGTAATATATCCTCAGATAGGTTGCCCTTTACGAAGCTATACCGAATTAGCCAGGAGTCCACTCGACGCTGGTGCGTCCTTGACAAATAATGGTCCAAAGCATTGCGCATTGTCCTCATCGACGTTTGGCACAGATGACAGCAGTCCCAATGGAACAACGATCGCAGTTCCGGCGGAAACTGCGATGCGTGCATGGAGTCTGTAAAAAAGAAGAGATACATTGGATTTCATTAAGTTACCTAAACACTGTTTGTTTATTCTATTATTGTAATTTAAGGAAATACTTAAATTAGTATTCTTAATTTCATTGTTATTGTTATTACAATGTTTTATAATGTTTTTTTTTTTTATTTGCTTGTTCATCTTTAACTGTGTCTCACCTGTTAGCATGCGCTTGTAATTTTGATCCTCCACATGTTTTCGATATTCAAATTCCTGTTCCGGACTCTGATATTCAAATAAGTTCCCAGATGGCTGATGTTCATAGATCGGTCGCATTGGATGAGGTTGATTGTTCTTCAGCATATTAAAATATTCCCTATGCTCCACTTGTTGACGATCATATGCCTGGGGATCAAAGTAAAGAATTTGATCCGGCTGGTTATAACCGTTTGGTCTATTTTGGTCATAGGGAAGATTAAAGCCATTTGAGACATTAGGAACATTGTAACCAACGTTGATATTTATGGGCTCAGTCACTGGTACTGGAGAAGAAGGCAAATCAATGTTGTTCCCAGCTCGCCTTATATGGAAATCATTATTCGGAATACGGTTATTCAGCTTAATGGGTTTGCGAAGTTTTTTGTAACCATTTAGAACCTTCTGTTGAGTCTGATTGGGGTTTACAATCATTTGCTGATTCTGTTGTTGTTGCACAAGGTTGTAATGTTGAAGATTTAGAGGTGGAAGCAACTGATTTACATTATTCCCAGCTGCATACTGAGAAGGTATAGCCTGATAGGACATATTGATAGAATGCTCTTGTTCCTCATAATGCTTGTCAGCCCAGAGCACTGTATATTCCATGGGACTCGGCTGTTGTGCGTAGAGCGTGGACATGAAATGATCATGTGTCATCTTTGGTGCTTCAATAGCATAGGCACAGTTAGGGAAAGTTAATATGGATTCCCTAGGGATTGCATAGGAATCGGTACGGAATTCGTGCACCTTATGCATGGCACTCTGCATCAGGACCAATTGTGGAGCATCAGCCTCTATTTTAAGCGGTACAATGTCCTGTGAAATTGAGCTGCGATCGTGGACGAGGCAAGGTAAATTTAATTGTTGGCTCAATGCCTTGGCCTCGTCCATATTCATCTGCTGGTCAGCAGAGTTGGAAGGTAAATTCACCTGGTATCTGTAGACGACATTCTCATCAATATTATGCAACTCCACCAGCACGGGCAAATGTCCTGTCCGAGTGAGAGGTTTTGGCAGAGCAGCTGCCAATTTGCTGATATTCTTGGCAGACTGAAGAGCCAGCCTCTCATGGATTGGCGGCACACGTGGAGACAGTTGCATTTTCCGTGCCAACATCTTTTCCATACTGTTTAATGGATATTTCTTGATACTCTTGTTCTGTTGCTGTCGTCTTGCCGGCAAAGTGTTGTGCTTGTTCTTCTCGGCGTTTCGACGGTTTACATAGAAAATAAAGAACTCGGTTTAGTCGTCGAATCGGAATGGTATCTATACACTTTGGGCCGCGTGAATTGGTTCGACCGCTGAACATTTAACAATACATTTAAATTTTTCGGAATTGGTGTTTAAAATGTGTTAAAAGTTGATCCACCAATTTAAAAATACATAATAAAACACGACCACGCGATGGAATTGACAAAGCTGTCTCTGATTTTATTTCTTAGCAGACAATACGTACACAACTTTCAACTGTCAAAATACTGACATATCGCTTATCGATAACATAATCGTTATTATTGTGTGCGCTCCACAGGGCTGCATTCTTACTCTGCCACCGCGGTGCATTTTTGCTGGCTTTTCTATCCTTACCGAATTGCAAATTGAAGATTTCGCCGAAAACATATGGTACATATATCAGCCAACATATCGATGAAACCATGGATAAGAAACCAGTTTCACGATCATGCGAATAAAGTTCACGTAACAATCGGCAAAAAAAAGAATAAGCTCCGATATTTTTATGCCGTTAAAGGTTTAAACTTATAAAATATTTCGTTGATGTCACGAATGCATTGATTGCTGAAATACGCTATATGAATTTTTAAATATGCTAAATTTCCGGCTATAAGCTATTTGCAAATTTTACAAGCTTATCTAGCCTGTTATAAGCTTATCTGGCAACACAGTTGTATGCCATCAATTTAATTTTTGACCAAAAGTGTGGCAACGCTGGCTGTTTTCAATTTAAAATTAGGTATTCTACGACAAAAACAGCTGATATGGAAATATGGAAAAAGGCGCAATTATATAATTTTATTTCATTATTATGTTTATTTCTATTACTTATGTTTATTAAAGTAAGAGTTTAAGTTTTATACATTGGCACGTTTTTTTTATTAAAATGTGGGAGATAAATTGGACGAACGCTATTATTCAAGTTAATTATAATTAATTAATTGATAATTATCAAGATAAATAAAAATTCGACGTCAAATATATTGCAGTTTGTTTACGGACAAGTTTACTTAAAATAAAAATAAGTTTATTTAAATAGAAGGTTTTGGACACATATAAATTATAAACAAATCTAAAACTTGTAGCAATACATAAGAAAATCTAGGAAATAATCAATTAGATAATGAAGAAAACAAAAAAATATTTTAATAAATATGGTTTGAAATATAGCGTAGTATCTATTTAAGATTACAGATTTATTTTATGTTCATCTTTGTGCTTGGATTGAAATCAATAGAACCACTTCCCCGTTGAGTGTCAAACATTTCATCTTGGTTAAATATACATAGTCTAACATCTATTTAAGATTAAAGATTTTCATTTATTAAATTGATGTTTTTATTTATTATTTGGGTATAAATTCAAAGAACTTTTCCGTTGACTGTTAGACATTTCACCTTGGTTATCTGTGAATCTCGCTGCCATTTACCAGCCTAGGAATCACTTTTCGCCCTTGGCTGATCCCAGCATTTATTCTTCAGTGTCTTCTTATATTTTCTTTATGAAGCAGCTGGCGCCATAATTTACCATCATTTGAATTCGAAAGGCTTCTTCCTTCAAGGCCACCACCCGCTGCTCAGGCGGTAAGTTCAACATTTATAAATGTCAGTTGATGTCAGGGATGTTGCCCCAAGAGGCCTCTTCCGGAAATACAGCGATGAGGCCAGAGCTTTAAATATTTCCGACAAACTGCTTTATAGAGTGAAGCACAACACACATGAGAGTACATACATATGTGACTTGCCTTGAAGGCATTAAAATAATGTTTAGCGCGTGATTTTGTGCCAGGTTTTTGCCATCTTCTGGCATCAATTGTCAGCGTTTAGCTGCTGGCCAGGTTTATCGAGGCGCCACGCACAGGTGCCACAATGAAGGCAGAGAGAGACTGAGATAGAGAGAGAGAGAGTGTGAGAGAGACAGCTGTGGATGCTGTGTGAATGGGGATTGAAACGACGACTGCCAACATCAATAACACTAATGGGAAAAGGATAAAGATAAGCATTAAATAACACACGTACGCATGGCAGTTGAGGCTTATGGCGAGAACCGTGACGTTGATAGCCGTAGTTCTCGAATCGTAGCCGGAGTCGGGGGCGTAGACGGAGACGGAGTCACAGATGGATATGGAGAAGCAAGCGAAGCCTACATGTGTACTTTTTTGGAAAGAGGACATGTTGAATTGTGTGGGCTTTCCAAATTGTTTGCCCCGCGGTCTTTGCGTGGGCGTGGCAGCGCGTACGTGCCAGCTGTTAAGCGCCATCCTTCTCCTCACTCCCTCTCTCTCGCTCCTTCCTCTTTTACATTCAACGGTTTTGTTCACACAGCGCACATTTTTCACATTTTGCACTTCCGCTTCCGCCATTGTCGTTGTCAGCCCGAAGCTTGGGTTTTGGGTAGGGGGTTCTCTGTGTGTCCCAAATTGTGTCACACACGTGAGCAATTTAAAGTCAGGACATCAGCGATGGCGTTGTCCTTGTCTTGGTCCTTCACTTTTCGCGCCATTTCAATTGCAAACTTAATTTAAAACTGAGCCTTGCGGCATGTAAATATGCGTGCTGGATGTTTAATTTATGAAACGCCTTGCTCCTGAATATGTAAATCCTTATGTGCATTGATTTTTTGAAATTTTTCAGCCTGAAGGCTGTCCTTTGGGAACACAGTCAATTCTGCAAATTATGCTTGAGGAAGCCAAACAAATTCAATAAGATTTCATGGAGTACCACACATTTTTTAACAACTTTTTTTCCTCGTCTAAAAAGTGTAAAGAACCTTTTTGTCTATGTTATATATACATAGTTAGTGAGAGAATTTTGTAGTTTAGAATGAATGTTAAGATTTCCCTTCATCAAACGCAGCTCAGTTTTGTATTCAAGTTTGAAACATAGTTTCTGATTTGAAGAAACTCTTGTGAATTACCTGACAACATATTTAATTAAAGAATTGAAATAACTAGAGTCTTAAAATATAGTAACCCTCAACCGATTTATTAAATATGTTTCTTATATGTGTTAGTATTAACCAATATAAATTGGAGCAGCAGGATAGCCATACCTATACCTTACAACATTGTTAAGAACACGACCATAAACAAGTCTATTTACATTTCGAGAAAGCATGTAGTCATAGTGACTGAAACCCTTTTGGACAATATAAGAATTGTCAATGCAGTTGGGCAGACGTAGCCTTAGATTTTGCACATCCTTAGAACCGGCAAGCCAATCATCTTCAGAATAATGGAGCGCCACTTTGCAGGTAACTGAGGTTAGATTATACGCTGGAGGATCGCTGTCTTTATAAACCCGTTGATTGAGCAGAGCACCCTTATCGAAGCGATGGAATTTCTGTCCACTCAACAACTGGGCATAATGATAGATCTGAACACTGGAGGCACCCTGAGACGAATGTCCAACGACCAATTGTGTTAGGTTCTAGAAATTGTATCTTCAATAAGAATATTATCTAATATATATTTGAAGATTAATACTCACGGCATTAAATTCAGTCCAACCAAAACCGCACATTACGTAGTCGAAAAGAGAACAGATTTGGCTGCCAACATCAGCGGCGCAAATGTGATTCCGGAATTGTGCAATCAGATTATTGTTTTTAGAGATTTCAAGACCTCCCAGCAAATTTAAAAGAACCTAAAGAGCAAGCAACATTTGGTAATAATCTTCAACTCTCTGTCTATCACATTCCCTGTCTAACTTACTCCGAATTTTCCCTTAAAGAGGCTTAAGAATTTGAGCACCGGACTCCTTGTGTGCTGCATGTAAACCGTCGGAGAAAGCGCCTGCATGAGAATAACTTTGTCATTATAATGGGGCAACTCACTGCACATCACGAAGAATGACGTGCTTCCCTGTGAGTGTCCAATATATTGAATCTTTGGCTGTTTCGTAACTGATATGATCATATCAATTGTCGCTGGCAAATCGTAAACTCCGATCTCGTGGAAGGAGAAAGTCCAAAACTCTGCTTGGGTTATATTGCGAGTTTTGTGAGCCTTTGAATAAAGATTGCCACGAGTGTTCAACATCCAGACATCGTAACCTTGCATATATAACTTGTAGGCCATTCCATAAGAGGGACCCATTTGTACCCAAGTGGCTGAACTGGACATTAGACCGTGAACCAGTAAAATGGCTGGTGCTCCTGGTCGTGGTATGCGATGAAGGCACAGTATGTAACTGTCCTGGGTTGTTACAAAATGCGTTTCTACCGGGTAGCCATATTTCCTAATTAACTGGACCTGTGGACGGTAAGTAGAGTCAGTAAAAGATGTATTTGAATACTATAGTAGATAGTATATGAATACTATTTAATTAAATGAACTTACCGTCGTCAGTCTGGAATCTTCGTTAATGTCCACAATTGTCAATGAATAAGAAGGCAACGGCGTTTGAGATATGATTGTAAAATTGGTTTCAATCGTATAAACACTTCTTTGGGGTGGTGGGACAACTATGTTCGGTGGCTGAATGATCCCCCACGGATTTGGCGGTAGTGTGGGTTGGACTATGCCATTAGGTGGCATAGTGGGATATATTTCCGGTGCAGGAGGCCCAGAGGGAATTAGCGGTGGAGTAGGTCCTGTGGGAATTAGCGTTGGAGGAGGTCCTGTGGGAATGGTTGGATATAAAATAGGAGGCTGTTCTGGGTGATAGGGTGATTTAGGTGGGCCAGTGGGTGGCAACACGATTTTAGTGGGTGGAATTACGATCACCGGACTTTGTGGAGGAACAATAATCCCTAAGAGAAATTGGATTAGTACGTGCATCATATCAGGGTTACGTTTTAATGGGTTACCAAAAATATCCGGAATATGCAGACGACAGGTAGTTCGCAGAGCATTCAATCGCCATCGAAACCTAAGGAGTTGTCCTCTAATATAGTTCTGCTGTCGTATTAGGGATCGCTGTCTGGTGAGGCACGTTAGGCCAGTGCCCAATACTCCGATTACACATAGCGCCAAGAGCGCCGAATAGACCAACAGTCTCATCGCGGAATTCTTTCGTCACTGTGTGGAGCGATCTTCCGATGCCCTTTTTATATGAATGATGTCGTAACTGTTAATTGGCCGTATCTAAAATTCAATTTCACTCTCAAATCGATACAAAATGCATACTTAATAATATTAACATTTACATCGAACTGTTATATAACAAAGAAAACCATGTTGAATGCATTAAGTATGATTCTAAATACATTCTTCTTGATTCAATTTCAATTTATTACAGGGAAAATATTATTTATCTAAGTCGATCAAATAATACACTACATCAGAAGAGAACAGCCACTACTGGTAATTATATGAAGATCAGATATATCGGATGGATATAGCTGTAGTTATGCCTGTTTTGTATCGCAAGTAGCTAGAAAGCTTCAAAGTTTTTAAAAACAATCTTTTTTATATTTTCTTTAGTCTACTCATCTAATTCTCAGTGGTTTGTAAAAATATACGAAATCATTAATTTTTCTGATAGAAATAAATTAAAGCTTACTTACATTTTTACATTTTATCATGATATCAATTTTCTTGGACTAACTTCAACTAAGTTGGCATTGCTTATGCTTTCCCTATCATGAAATAAACTTGAAATTTTCTTATTACAATTTATTATTTTCTTTAAACACACACATTTTTCTTTTAGTTTTGTTTTTATTTGTTGTTCTTGTTTAGCTATTTGTTGCTAATTGTTATCAGTTTGGAATTGCATTACCATTTTAAGGATGCCTCGTTTTAAAGGTGTCCCCGACAACAATGAGGAGCTTAAATATATGAAACGTGTCTTGGAAATGGAGCGACGTTATGAGTTGTTGATGCCAATGGATTCTAATTATGATCCTGCTCTGTGTCGTGATGAGTTCCTGCGCAAGTTGTTCAAAGAGCTGGATTTACCAGAAAATGAGAAATTTAAGCTAGAAACGAGCACAGAGTCATTGCAATCTGTATTCACTTTGCCATCTCGTTATTCTGACAGTATGTCCCTAAGTAGCTTCATTAAACAAGCCCCCATGATAATCAGGACAACTCGACTTTTGGATCGAGGACAATCAAAGAATTTCACAGCTTCGGCGTTTAAGTTCAGTGTGTTGTCGGGTCGAACAGATCAATATGATGAGCTGCTGGAATCGATTAAACGATCCTCGTTATATTTTATGTTCTCACGAGTCCTCAATCGACTGCGAATCATGGAGAAAATCTCATTGGACTGGGGAGAAATCGAATTGAATAGTCTGCCACATATGATATTCAGTTGGTCCATGGATGCGTTCTTCAATCGTTGCATGTTGCCTGATTCGCTTTATCTCGATGTTCTTCAGTTAAACCACAGTAAAGAGTCACTGGATTGGGCCAAATTCAGCTCAGATATCCTGGAGATAATCAGATACTATAAGTTCTTCTATTCGGAAACTTTTCTCAATAAGGGACACAAGACGATGTTGACCATAATTTGGGATCAACAGCAGCTGCTTAAAATTGGGGAGCAACTGGACAAGACTCTAGAGATTTCGAAAAAAGATTTTGATGGTATTGTACAGAATTCTCAAAAAATCTCCGATGCCTGGTGGGGTCAGCATAGGCGAAATTTGGTCAAGGATTGTAGAAGACGTGCCATGGAAGCCACGGTTCTTCTGCCCATCCAGTGGAGATATGTCCGAAACTATTATGCTACTATGACGGAGATGCAAATGCTCAAGGATAACATGGTCGTTGAGAAGCTTCGCACTCAAATTAAGGAGCTTAAACAACAGATGTTAGATGACCAACAATCCACAAGTCAAGCAATACTTGTTTATACTCTTCTCATAGAGGTGATCATTAGAACTAAATATTGATTAATCTAACTTACAACTGATTTTTACAGAACTATCAACACCGTATAGCCAATTTCTCAAATAAGCTCACAACGGAATCAGCTCACTGGGAGGATGAGAATCTCATAACCTCAAATCGAGTGAACAGAGCTATCGAAGACTACAAGATTATCGAGGACAAAATCGAATATATGCAAAAACGTGTCGAGGAAGTGCAGGAGGAGTTGAGGGCAGAGAGGCAGGCACAAATTGATCGGATTGTAACTAATTTTAAATTACATAATGTGCTTTTGAGTGATTGATTGTTCTTTTGCAGTATACTATCCACAGCCATCCACCAAATAATCGTGGATTAGCTGACACAAAAGTTTCCAAAAAAAGAAACCTACGAAAAAAGCTCGAGCTATTCGAATGTTCAAAATAAAAGCTTGAACTAAAGCTGCTTAAAAAACTGATTTTAATCAACAAGCGTTGAACAACAATTCAACTACAGGCTGGTGGTTTATAAACAGCTTTTTAAGTAGCTTTCAAGCTCAAGCTAACTTAAAAAATGTGATTTTCTAAAGTAATTATTGTAAGGCATAATGTAAAAACTATCTTTGACATTCTAGCTGAGCTTTAATAGGCTTTCCATAAAAGCTGTTTGCTGGTATCTTAATAAGCTTGCAATAAAAGCTGTTGCTAACTGAAATATCTTTTATTTGGCTGAAGTGAATCCACCTTATTTGCACTTCTTCATGATAATTGGTGGAAGTGCATCCAGGCATTGTTCGGATATCCTTTGAAAGCTACTTGTATTCCTGACTCTGTTGCTACTTTCTTGGCAAACCTATACCGCTCGCTTGCTTGAACAAATTCGATTATCAGAATACAGGCAGAGTGCTGGCAAAACAAGGAGCAGGCAAAGTAAAGGATAATGCCATGTCGCCGCATTAACGCCAGCAACAGGAAGTGAGATTCGAGGATGGAGAAAGAAACAAGGGAACAACGAAATAAAGAAGAAAGAAAGGAGAGTGTAGACAGGTCCAACGTCGCGTGAAACAAGCTGGGGAAATTGAGTTTAGTCCTTTGCTGATTAAAGCTCCACAGCAGCTCGTTTTCTATCTTTGTTTGCCAACTTTTGCGGTGATTCGTAATTTTTTCGAGCATATCATTAGGATGCAGTGCAGCCGGCATGGCAGCCATGCACAAATGGGATATTAAGCTCCACTGACAGCCGCGTTTATTGCGCAACCCGAAGCCGAGGACACAGCCCCAAGTCATGACACATATTAAATTTCATTTCACTGCCAGTTGGAATAGGATGCCTAATGAAGGTTAAGCAACTTTTAATGTCCTCATGGTTGCTGCTCTTCGTCTCATATCCCATATTCCATCCCAGGCATTGGCCATTTTGCAGACCATTAAATGTTTTGCCTGGCAATATGCCATATGTTTTGACATGGACATCTCCTGCTCTCGGGGTAAACTTTTCTTATCATTTGCGAGAAAGTCATAAAGACATTCTGTGTGTGTATGGCTGTGTATTTGTGTGTGTCTGTGTGTGTGTTGATATGACGATGAGAGAAAATGGTAATGATGACGCCGGATCACATACACATATGCTGGGCTTAACATTACAGCGCCACTAAGAGGCAATTTAACACATAAATGAGATGGGAAGGAGAACACATCCTTTTGCCCAAATCCTTGAATGGCATTGACAGAAATCGCTGAACAAGTGACAGAGCATCCTAATAAATAAATGATATTTGGTTTGAGCCACGTTTTTTCCCTTTCATCATCATTCTACATCTTACTACAAATTGCTATATAATCTGTGGTAATTGCATTTCACGCTCTGATAGATTTCATTTTCGTTATCCATAAAATTAACAATTGTATATATATATGTATTGTCAGACTAAAATGGATTGCAATGTCATTAGTAAACTCCGCCATTTGTTTTCCATAATATTAGTTTTAGATATGTATTTGCCATTACTATTATTATTAATAGAAAATCGATTAGCATTGAATTCTGCACTTAACTGTATCATCTATAATAATTCCTGTGTTCAATTTAAGTTGTTAATAATAATAAAATTTAGTTTATAAACAAGTCATAGACTTTGAAAATTGAATTCTTAAATGTGATTTAATTTAATGGGAATTTTTTAAGAATATGTCAAGTAGTCCCTTTTTCAATTGATTACAAGTGCTGCAAAATTAATAAATTTCTTTATTAACGAAGCCTAAAAGGAGTCAGTAAAAAGTAACTATGCATCTAAGATTAATTTAAGACTACATTTATAAGGTAACAATTAAATCAATGTAAATTTTAGAATTAAAGCTGCATAGTTAAAATATTTAATATTTAGGTACATGTTCACTTTTATAAATTTTATTAGACACTTACCAATGCTTTTACACACTTGGAATTTTGTGTTAAAATTGTTGTTTCAATTGTTTTTGTCACGCTTGTGGCACACCTTTCTTTCTCCCCCTCCTCTTATTACCAGCTGAGGGTTCAAGTGTGAGAACTGCATTAAAGAAATGCTTTGAAGCGTTTCTTACAGCTTTATGTAATAATATCCACACCCAAGTTAAAAGTGCCCTTTGCATTCAAGCAGAACGCTTCGATGAAATCAAACTTTAACTTGAACTTTTGCTCTAGCTTTTGACTTTTATTGTTCTCAACATTAACATGACTCTTTCTCTCCCCTATGTTTCTCTTTCTTCAGTCTTTGACATTCTCTTGAATATTCTCTGCTGCTGCTTTTGCTGTAATTTTACGGTCCATTGAAGGCGGAAATCGCCACACAATCAAATTGCCCAGCCCGAAAGTGTGTCGCCTTTCAAATGGTAAATGTTAAATGTTAAATGTTAAATGGAAATGCTTTAAGTTTTCCAATTAAAACACAAATTCAACAAATGTGATATTACAAATGGAATTTTGTTCTCTACATACTTTGCTTTGTTATTTCGGGAATTTTTTAACATGCTAAATTTATGCGTGGAAATTTTCCGTAGATGTCGTAAATTTTGGCATTGCGACAAGGACGAACTCGCATTTCGATTGGCGTTTTTGCCAAGTCTATTGTTTTTTTTTCTTGTATCCTGGTTATTTATGCAGTTGCCTTTTTGCAGCACTATCTGGCAGTTGTTGTTGTTGGATCTGGTCGGAACTGGCCGTCATGGCCACTTGTTTCCGCACACTATTTTCTTTTTCCTCGGACAGTGGCATTTTCTCTCTTTGCTGTCGCGACTCCAAAACATGAGAAGTCCATTTCGAAATTTATGTACACACAAATTGAAAGCGCACTGCAAAAGAACGAACAACACACAAGAAAGAAAATCAGGAAAAAAAATAAACCTTCCAAGGAAAGAATGAATGAAAAAAGAAGCAAATGACTCGCTGAAAACTTGGCTGCTTTGCTTGAATTGCACTTTTCCCCCGAAAAAAAAAAACGGGGAAAAACAACAAATGAAAATGCCTTTAAGTGATACTTGTCCCTGCTTGCCTTTGTATTGAAGTCCTTTGGTTATCCAACAAAACTTCCTGTCAAAGACAGCCAAAAGATTTGATAACGTCTTGAGTCTGAACTCTGAGGAGGTGAGAAGGCAACTGAATCACAGATAAAACTAAGCGTTGCAATTGGTGTCAAATATGTGAAATAATTCTGGTTACTGATACGACAAATATCAGCAATCGCTAAGTAGAAATAAATTTGTATTCCAAATGGTTATTTAACTGCATTTAAAATGTCAGTTTCAAGATTAAATTGAGCGAAAAAGGAATAAAGCAAACTTGAAGGAAGGTTAAACCATCAATAGGAACAGGTTATATTATACTTGTAATTACAAGTTTCTTTACATTCGTTTTTGATAACGTGCAGATTCTGCATCGAATTATTTTGAAATATTTTTAAAAAGTTATATATTTTCTATTCTGAAACTGAACGAATGTGAAGCTTGTTTCTTTTGCAAGTTAATTAAATAATTTAACTACAAAAGGCAAACACATTTTTTAAATCGTGGTTTTATTATATTATACAATAAAATTACTATTTTATTGCATATTCTAGTTGCTTTATCTACTTACTCTGTTGTAAGACAGTATTTTGAATTGTTTTCGCTCAGCACAATTATATAAATCAAGTATTTCATTGTTTATATTCCTGTTGCTAGATCTTATATACTTTGTATATTTTGGCCAAAAGCATTTCCTTATTCTAAACTCTAAAAAGTAATTTTATTTGTGCTGACATTAAAGCTAAACTTTTATTCAACTTTTGCCATTCACCTTTCGCTGTGATAACATTATATTATAAAATATACATATATATATATATTTTTCTAAACAATAAAAGTAAAGCATGAGCAAAGTTTGTTGCACTTTGAACTCGCAGCGTGAAACGTTACCTCATTTATAAGGGCTCATCGGGCTTAAACCTCGGCATTGGCATTGCCATTACCATTGCTCTTGGCATAAATTAAATGGAGGAGTCTCAGTTGAAAATGGGTTGCCAGAGCTTTCTGAAGGGTGCATTGCACCCAACGAATGACACAATGGCACTAGTTACTTTAGGTATTCACTACTCACCACTTTGAGTACTCAGTATTCACTAAGCAATGCTAAACATTCACCTACAAATGGTATCAGCCCGAGGTGCAGCCAGTTTCTATTGTTACAGTCAGTTTGCAGTGTCAATGAGAGTTTCACAGAGTCTCTGCCCCTAAAAGGCTTCTACAGTTGGTGAACTAAGCTGTGACGAAGCTGAGCCCTGTTTCCGTTAACTGTGGCCAACTCCTGTCATTCACAATGGATGTACTCAAAACAAATTCTATAGATTACATTACACTTATAAAATGTTGTCTACAGAGTAATGCAAGGATAAATAAATAATTAAATAAAATTAAACTGTGACTTGAGTACCATATAACTTTTTATAAAACGTGATATTTTAGGCACTAATCAGTGTTGGAAATTGAGGAAATGATTCCCTAAGAAAATCATTCAACTTAAAGATATGTAAAAAGGTATTGTCATTCCTTTTAAATAATCATTATTCTATTGCATTAAGAATTCGATCTACTTGGTAATAGATTAATAAACTCAACCTTTATTTCTATGCATAAGATATGGCATTAGTATTATATATATAATTTCCATACTTAAAAGAAACAATGTAGTAGTATTTGGTGTCGTTTTTATCTCAATTGTCTACCGAATTAGTACTTGTTTTTTATTTCGCCAAGTGTATTTGCAATTGGAGCTTTAAAGGCTGCCACCTTAAGCTCAATTATTGCACAATGAGCAACTTTGTCTTGTGTGTTATGCTAATTTCATTACAATGGACTGTGCAGGACCTTGCCGATAAACCTCATGCCAGACGCTGTTACATTTTCACTACTAGGTTCGCAATGGTAAGTCGCTACATGAATTATGATGGACGCTGTCATGAAAGCGCGAACAGTGGACAATGGGTAGAGTATAGGAGCTGAAGAAGGAGAGGGGACAAGGGGATAAGGGAGAGGTCCTGTGGTTAGGCAGGCTGTGCGTGTTGACGGTGTTTATCTCTGGTCAACGGTATATACTTACTTAGCACATGGTATCAATGAGCTGGTAGGCGGTCGGTGGACGAGTTTATTGCTGGTTTGCCGTTTTTGCATGCCACGCCCCTCACATACACACACACTCACACATTTGTAGAGGATACGATAAATGACTGGAAAATGGGAAATGTGAAGTGCTTAGCGGACGGACAATGCGAAACATTGGGCATTGTGCCAGGACTTTGGTCGCGCCACTTCATTATAAACATTTCTCAATTGATTATCGTTAGTGTGTGCCAGAGTATGGGTCTCTGTGTGTGTGTGTGTGTGTGTGTGTGTGTGTGTGTGTGTGTCGTGTGTGATAATGCCATAATTATGCCCTTGCTTTTCTTGGCGTGTAGAAACTGCGGGAGTTGAGAGTCGGAGTTGGGAGTTAAAGTTGCGGCTTTGCCTGGGTGTCCATATTTACACGCATGTCCTGTGTGTGCCGTGTGTGTGTGTGTGTGCCTGTCATGGGGTTTTACACCATGTTTATGGCATCATACATTGGATGGGCTAGTGGCAGCCACTTTTGCATGCGCCTCTCACATTTAAGCAAGTAATCCACATAAACTGCTCTTGAAATATTTCATTATCGTAATGAAAAGGACTAAAATACATTTATTTTTTGCCAGCTGGAAGTCCTCTTTATTTATATGAGTATATATGGTGTGTGTGTGTGGATGTGGGTGTGTGCCATGTTAGAGTTTACTTATTGATAATGAAATGGGATTCGGGTTTGCCATCATTTGGTCATGCGATGCAGAGAAATGAGAAAGCTTTTGTTTGCCTCAAGCGAAAACACTTATAAGAGGGAAAAAGGAGTTTAATGTAGTCCTCTTAAGTGGGGGGCACTTAAATACCAAATGGATCTCAGTGAGGTGGCAGGCAAATTAAGGATTATGCCAGAGACAAGGGTATTATGTGAAGGTTAATGAGTAAAATAGTGAAACAACGCAATTGAGTTGGGTGAAGTGAGTGAAGAGAGTACAAGAAAATCAAAAGAGAAAACTGAGAATTTAATAAAGACATAAGGAAGAGAAACTTAACTTAACTTAACCTTAAGTGTAGTGTGTGTATTTAAAACTTTAATTTAGTAATTTAAGTCAAGTAATACAGTAAAAGAATAGTAAATAATTTTATTACAACAACTCATTAAAATCTGAAACTATCTAGGTTCAAAATCGATGTAAATTACATTGTTGAATTTTGTTAGATACACAAATCAATTGTTAATTGCTTTGCACTTTAATTACACATAATTAAATGATTGTGCGTTAGCCAAGTTTTCATTGAATGGCTGCTTAATTCAATTAATTTATTGGGCTGTAATATTACACAAAATGATATTAAATTAATTGATGTGACATCTTTAACAAATGCTCAATATTGTCAGACACTACAGGTTGAAACACTGTGCAGCAAAGTTGAGTGTTACAAAATATGTTAAATAAGAACAATAAAAAAAGACAAATGTGTATGTAAATGTAATATAAAATATATAAATAGTAATTCAATACATAAATAAATTATATAAATTAATTAAATAATCACATTTGTACATTGTTAACTTATTTATATGTGAATCTTTGTAGCGCTAGAATTTAAGATATGACATTATATTAAATTCAATTTAATTCACAATTCCAACTCATTTTATTTGAGATGACATTTAATTTAACTCAGAGTGCAGTTTTGTTGGCTGGTGTAATGTTGAGTTTTATATAAATATCGTTTCCACACGCAGTTGGACGTCTTCTCATGTTCCATAAATTAATCAATTGCCAGGCCATTGTCGTTGTCTTTGTCTCTGTGTCTGTCCCTGTCGTTTTGCGTAATCCTTTATCACTCGTTGATTTTATTGATGGGCCAACAATCAGCGGTTGCAAGGATGCGTTGCACAGGATCATACAACTCCTTGCTCCGGCTCACACAAAGGACTTTGCTGTCATTAAAAATCACAGATAATGGTTGCCCAGCCTCGCATTGCATTACATCCCTACTGTTCCCCTCTTCTGCTTCACTCCTCTTCCCCTACAGGCTGGCGACAATACGCAAATAATGACGTAATTAATGATAGAGCATAATAAATTCTCTTTTTTTATTTTTATTTTATTGATAATATTAACAGGCAGTCAGCACGTCACGTCAGTGGACCATGGCAAGAGGCTTTTGGATCATTTAAAAATACTGCGAAATTTATGGCCAACGATTTATAAATGTACATATATACATTTATTTTTCAGCGCATTTGTTGTTAGTTAAGTTAAGTTCGTCGAGTGCGAAATTGAATTAAATTTGAAAATTAATTAACTTAAATGTTATTGTGATTGCGAGCATTATTTTAAATTGTTGTTTGTTTGCTGCAATTGTCAGCTTACAGTTGGACAAATAAATAAATGTATTTCTTAAAGCTAGACAAATGTAGAGACCCTGACCCTGAGCTTGTCTCCAGAATCCCGACTCCATCTACAGTTGGTGCCACGTGCACACAAAGCGAGGCAAAAGTAATTACAACAAAATGCAGACTGGCCAGAACTCAAAGTGGAAAGTGGCAAGTGGAAAGTGGCAAGTGGCAAGCAGCAAGTGGCAACTGGCAAGTGGTAAAGTAGGCATTGAGTGAGGCTGACAGGCCGGGCAAACGCATTGTAATTGGCAATGGGCGATTCCAGAAGCATAATAACATGACTCCAACTCCCAAGTCAGCCATTTGGCTAGGAGTCAAGTCCTTGCTGTCTTCTGTCTCTGCATCTGAATCAAACACAATATGGCTGCCCCCAAATGTGGCAGACACACAGACAGAGAGGAACACAGGCGCAACTTGAAAAGGTTAAAGTCAAGTGCCGCGTTGGGCAGACAAAATGTTCCCTTTTTTTTGGCCAAGAAGGGGGTCTGCAAACTTTGGCCAAGTCGTAAAGTTTGTCTACGCCTAGCAGTTTAAGCAGCGCCAACTTTTGGCCTTCTTCCAAGGTCTAAACTTCCCCAAAAAATACGAACTTAACGCAGTTTTTCACTTGCTAATAAGACAGCAAAAATAATAAGCGTGAAGTACGAATACTCTTGAAATGAGGGAAACCATTTTAAGATAATAAATAAATTAGAAGTAAATTTAAATCAGTTTAATAAAAATATGAAAATGACAAGCTATTAATTATAAATGATATCAAAAGCAGAGTTTCCTTTATATTTACATATAAAGTATGCATAAATTAATAATTTTCATTTAATTTCTTGAATGAAATGTACGTTAATAATGTACTCTAGAATTTAGAACAATTTTAGTTAAATAATTATCATACATAAACAATTTATATTATTTTGACAGGTATTTAGTTTTAAAATAATGTGTATGTTGTATACAAAGCTTCGTTGATAATTATATTTAACTTTAAGTGGTTAGAATATTTTCATTAAATTTACTTTAATTTAAAGTGAAATTTAAATGAAAACGACTGCTTTAATGTGCTGTTTATTTGAAAATTTTATAAATTATACTTAAATATACTTACCACTGCGCTTACAAAATGTAATTGCAATGTAACTTTGCTGTAAGGGTATTATAGCAAATTGTATTTATAATGAGCTAGACAAAGTCAAAGTTTGGCAAAGCTATAAACCAGGCCAGCGCCTCTATAAATTGGCCAGGCGTTGTTTTATGGATTCTGCTTTCGGTTTTGCTTTTAGTTGTCTGTGATTTCGCATTCAATTTTATGCGCGCGTGATTAAAAGTCACGTGCGTGGCTAATGATGGTAAGAGAGTGGAGAGAGAGAGAGACAGGGAGGAGGAGAGTTTAGCTGCTGCAACTAATGGCCAAGTGGCAGTCTAAATGCTTGGACTAAACAATGCTGATCATAATCTGGCGACAACAGATGCTCAACAGACTTATTCAAAGACTCCTAACGAGCTCTATGCCGAACCTCTTGAACTAGGTCTCAGTTTCAGTCTGAACTCAAGTCTGAGGCATTTAAAGAGCAACTTCTGCTCCCTGAACTCCCTTTTGGCTGAAACAATGGCAAAAAGGGCTGCCCAATCGATTGGTCTCATTTTAATAGCCGCCCACTTTTCTGCTTAAGGTCTGAGCCAGTTTCTTTCTCTATTTTTTTTTTTTTGGCCAGCATCTGGAGACTCTTGCAACATTGTGTGGCAATTCGTGTAGTCAACGCTGATTCCTCTCTGATTGGCACTTGGTCTCAAAATAGAGACTTGCTAATTGTCGCGGCACGCGCCATGCTTCAAAGTGTTCAGCGGTCTGACATTGATTGCCCTGTCGGTCTAGGAAATTGCCCAATTTAACTGGCTAGCAATTTGTTAACATGCCTCGAAGTAGGTCAAAAGTGCAACGGGATAAGTTGCACTAAAGATGATGAAAGTAAAATTTCTTAAGTGAATCTAAAAAACATACGCAATTCGCTTTGCTTAGCTTTAACTGAAATATAATTATTATTTCTAGCTTATATCAATATATAAATTACTCATACGTAAATTAAATTCCAAAGATATAAAAAATAGCTAAAAATACAAACAATACACAAATTTACACCTATCTAAACTTTTCAAGAAAAACAAAGATTATTTTTATTTAAAATTCAGCTATATAGAAATTTAAATCGAAATTTAAACAAAAATTTTTTCTTGGCACGCTACATTATTTTAGAATATTTATAGAATATTATACTATTAATGTCTGAAATATCTTTAGTTCTTGGAGTTAGATTGAAAAGCTTTAATTGATTTGAATTAAAGCAAAAACTTAAAGATATAATATGTATATAAATTTAAATAAAAACGTAATGGTTCAAAATAGATTGAAATTACAAATGTTTAAAATAGTAAAAAATCAGAAGATCTTTAATCAAGAATTTAGAGCTAGAGGGGCTCCCGAAATAGGTGAATTCTTAGAATAAGCGGAGATTTAAAATTTTAAAGGAAATTTATAAATATACAGATCTAGTTTCAGTGTTAGTTGTTGCTGTGTGGGTATTAAGTGTGAGCTTAAGGCTTAACATGTTGCCAATTGATTCGTTGCCAGGCAGCTCACACTCACAACAACTACATCCACATTCATGGCATAGTAGGAGACCGAGGATGAGGATGAAGGCCTGGGTGACGGCTTGTCAAGAGCTGGCAGAACTCTCCCACCCACTCCCTTCCTTACCACCTCTCTCTCCCACCCACTCCCTCCTTCTCACACTCTCTTGCTCGCATTGCCAACATGTGGTGACAGCGCCGAATTAAGTTATTTGTCAAATGTCGAAACGTTGGCCAGCCGTCTGGGCCACATGGAAGCCTTTGGGCCTAGCTAGGGATTCATTTGGGACTGGAAATCGGAATCGGACTCTGAAACTGAATCAGATTCGTTCTATGCCGCTTTGTCAGACTGTCAGGCAAGGGCAGCAGTTGGTGCAAATAAAGGCAGTCAAATATTTTATGCAAAAGCTGAAATCAATTTTTGCCAATCAATTGTAAAAAACGATGACACAGGCAATGGTACGAAACGCTCAACGTGAATCGAAAGCGTTTCCCATGTTTGCTGAATGGACAGCACTCACACGCCAAAAATGGAGAAAGGAAAACAAACAAGAAGGAAAAGTTATTTTCAGTTTGTCGAAGATATAATACTCTTGTAAAAGAAGAAGATTAAAAAAATGTATAGTATCTCAAGATATTATTGTATTATGTAACAACTCATTTTAATATTATAATGTATAATTAAATTCATTTATCTGTATTCTTAAATTCAATGCTTTTATTCACTTTTCACTGGCTCTTGCAAAATCTATTTAAACATTTTTTTCTATTAAGTTTATCTTTAATAGAATTTATCAGTGCTTCTATTGAAATAATGTACCCTTGAGAGAGGTATAAAAATTGGACTACCCCTAAAATGTTAGAATTGGCAGGCAACTAATTTGAAGAGTGTACCGGCCGCAACTGAATTAAAAATTTAATTTTTCAATCAAGCTGGCAAACACTTTTTGAAAAGCCGCTGTGAAATTTGATTAGCAGAATTCAGCTTGAATTTTCATTTCAATTTTCAGTTTCTGTTTCCATTTCAGTAAAAATGAGATTTCCATCATTCTAGCTCATTAGCTGATTGACTGCCTGATTGACTGACCCTCTCTCTCTCTTGTCAACAGCTGATTAGTTCGATTGTGTAATTGTCAGCCTCTTTCTCCTATACTTTTCCCATCAAGTGAACTTTGCACCTGTCGTGCTTTGCCGTGGAAATTACCTGAAATATTATTATTTATAACGATGAGATCCCGATAAGCTTGGACAGTGTAAAACTCGATGCTGGCGCAACTAATTGCTCCTCTTTAGGGGCTAAGGCCAGTCATTTGTGGTTGTTTGGTTTTGATTGTGATTGTGATGTTCAGTTGGTCATTCGTCATGGCACCTGAAAGCTGCTCTTGGAGGCAATTACTGGGACTGCTCTGTCTTAGTTCATACTGGACAGTGGGCACAGCTGGATATTTAGAGGATAATTTCCCAGCCAGCTCCATTGAGGATGCATCTCTCACAACGGTGAGGATTTAATCTGATTTAGTTATCGAGTTCAATCTTTCTGGTTTGCACTTTATACTTCCAATAATTTAATTAAATGTATTTTAAATAGAAGCGGACATATTTTTTCATCTAGTACTGCATACTTAACAATATATAATCAAACAAATAATAACTTCTTTTCAGTTACAACTGTTGGCCAAGTACAAGTATCCTGGGGAAGCACATACGGTGATCACTGACGATAAATATGTTCTTCAGATGCATCGCATTGCAAGACCAGGAGCCAAACCTGTGCTTCTCATGCATGGACTACAGGATTCTTCTTCCACGTGGATAAGTATGGGTCCACAAAGTGGATTTGGATACTTTCTCTATGAGGCTGGTTACGATGTCTGGATGGGCAATGCGAGAGGGAATTTATACTCTCGGAAGCATGTTAAGCTGAATCCCGATTCGGATAAAGCTTTTTGGAATTTCTCCTGGCATGAGATTGGCATTTACGATCTGCCCGCTATGATTGATGCAGTACTGAACAAGACGGGCTATAAGAAGCTCAGTTATTTTGGCCACTCTCAAGGTACAACTTCCTTTTTTGTAATGGCCTCAAGTCGAACGGATTACAATGACAAGGTGCATGTCATGCAGGCACTTGCTCCAGTAGCATTCCTGACACACATAAGGACACCACTTACTTCCATGACAAAGTCCGGGCTAAATATTCTCGGAGAGAACTACGAGGTGCTACCCCACTCGGATTTGGCACTCACTCAATGCACATCATCCGCAGTCCGATTCCAAACTTGCCTCTACTACTTAGGACTGGTTTTAGGGAAAAATCCGACAGAAACCAACAGAGTAAGTAACCATTTTATTTTTAAGTTCTTTTAATACTCTTATTCTCCAGACCATGTGGCCTGTCATCATGGGTCATGTACCAGCTGGCTGCAGTGCCAAACAATTTAAACATTATATACAACTGCATGAATCAAGTCGATTTTGTCAGTACGATCATGGCAAGGATAATCAAAAGATCTACGGACGTTCAACTCCACCAGACTATGCCTTGGATCGCGTAACAGCGCCAGTTGCATTGTATTATTCGCAAAATGACAACCTGGCTGATGTTGAGGATGTCCAGCGTTTGGCAAGGAAGTTGCCCAATGTCGTGGTGAATCACATGTATCCTAATAAGAAATTCAATCATATCGACATGATCTGGGGCGTCAGCTCCAGACGCACTGTGCAGCCCCAATTACTGGAGGTAATGCAGCTCTGGGAAGCCGGTGGACCATTAAATGGGACACAGAAAATACCTGTAAGTCCTAATGTGGATACCATAGTGGATCAAGAACAGGAGGAGCCTAAAGCGGAGGAGAATTATGTAAAATAATCAGCTGCTGAGTGTAATTGGTGATGGTTCTTAAATTGAAACATTGAATAAATAATTTTATATTGGTTGTTGAATGCAAATACTTCTATAAGAATTTGTTAACTCTTTATAGAACAAAAGGATCAAATGCGTCACGTTCATAAACGTTAATTCAAGTGCAAATTTAGTAATTTGAATTACTTTTATATGGCAAATCATGAATAATATTTATTGTTCCCTTAAATATTGCTTAGAAGTTATTTATTACTGATATTTATACCCATGTCACTTTCAGCATTTATTTCTAAATTCTGATTAAGCTTCTATCCTTTTCAACAACTACACTAATTTAATAAACTAATAAAAACTAAACTAATAATAACAAATTGTTATTAAGAAATCTACTGCCATTATTAACAACTTGTTTCAATTTTCGATTAAGTATTTCCCTTCATTTAATTAGTCAATAAATGAGGTGTTAAACAACTAAAAATTCGTTTACTCTTTTTTTTACTGAAATTTAATTGCTTACAGATATTTATTCTCCTCAGTCACTTCTTATTTTGTTTTCCAATCAAATATTTCCATTGACTTCATAAAAAATTCGATTAAACTTGAGTCAATCTTCAGTTAAATATTCTTCCTTGGCCATTTTTGGTATTTGATTATGGTTCTCCCAGTGGAAATATCTGCTAAATTTCTCTTTTGAGTTCGTAAACAACTCGGTCAAAGTTGAGTTGAGTCCTTTGCTTACTTTTAAGCTGATATTCCTAGTGGTATTAATATGGATATTTTATGTATTACTAAAGTGGCAACTACGACAACCACGTGCCACATCCGCAACATGAGCAACAGCAACAACAACAAGTGGAAACGTTTGGGGAATTTGCGAAAGCAACGAGGCGCGAAAACATTTACTCAACACTTAGCAGCAGTTGCCAGATGCCTGGGATGTTGCAAGTTTGAGAGTTAGGCGACGGATTTAGCGGGACTTGCAACATGGGGCATGGTTATGGATATCCTAGCAGGCGACGTGCGGCGAAAGTTTTATGATTTATGAAGCGAACGAGCTTAGTAGAAAACCAGCTGCTACTTCCCCACCCCGTTGTCATAGAAGGGAAAAGAAGGAGGTATGGGAGGGAGGGCGTGTCGGACGCAACATGGCGGACGATGCGACGGAAACGGATGTGGCCGACACCACAGAGTTGCTCGAAGCGTCTGTTGCAGTGGCAAGTTGATGTGCAACGCCAACCCGGATATAAAAATTGCACTTTGATGCCTTTTCCCCACACACACAATAAACACACAAACAAACACACATACACACCAAACACAACAATATAAAAAAGCTAACAACTAAAATAGAAAACAATGCCAAGCCAAAATAATAAAAGTTGCCTGGCGGTTTTAAGCGCTGCGCTCATTAAAAATTTTGCTTAGAGCTAAAGTTTTTGTTTTAACAATGCAATGAAAACACTCACACATGTATAACACTGACACACACACACACACTCACACATTGCATTTGCATTTGACACATGCAAGTTTCTAAGCGTTTTGTGTTTGTCGCTATTGTTATTGTTGTTGCTATTCGCGGGCTAAAGTTAAGTGTGTAATTTATAAAAGTGTCTAGGGCTGTGGGCGTGGCTGTGCAAATGAATGCCATAACAACAGCAAAAATTGCACATTGTTAACGACACATTTTTCGCCTGAGCCGACAATAACAACAACAATAATAAAAGAAAGTACAGGAATCTAAAACACAAACAGTCAACTCACTATAAAAAGTGGCACAATGAACTTTCGCCTCGTTGCAGTTGTAAGCTAATGTGTAAAATACCACACGGAGAAAGTTAAAATGGAAATCCACAAAAGTCCTGCCGAGTTGATAACAAAGAGGAAAAGAAGTAAAAGTAAGAATTTGACTTGTAAAGTTTCAAATTCAATTTTAACCTACATAGCTTTGTCAAAGTTGAACCTATTTTCAAGCGGAATATCTTTCTAATTAAAGTTTCATTCCTAAATAAACTATTTATTGAAAACATTCTCTTTAAAAAATAATTTCTGCTGACAATATAATCTTCTTATTGCCCTTCACAATATTCTCACATTTAAGAAAAATAAACGATTTAAACTGATTTTAATATGCATCTTTAATATTTATTATTAGTTTTTTATTTGACTTTATAAATAAACTCGTTTACGTGTGGTGCCGTGTAATGATTTCATTATCATTTTTCATTATGTTTTGAATACATTATTATGCCTATAATTATTACAATTATAATCATTATTAAATATGCATAGTACTCATAATATTAATTTAGTTTATTTTAATTTGTTTTCATTGTGTTTTTTTTTTGCCACCTAGACTTAGTTTGAAAAGTATAAATAGATTTTAAATATTAATGTTACACATGTAAAACTAGCAAATACACATGTCTGTCTATTGATTTATTAATAGTATTTGTATATGTAGGTTAATAGTTAAAGTATACTTAATAGAATACATTGATAGCCCAGTAATTACATAATTAAAAAAAACGTATGCTAATATTTACACAGAACTTATTGATATCCATAAATACACTTTCATAATAATGTTAATGTTAATACATATATTTAAATGCAAATAGATTTTTAAGCAAAAATGTTGACTTCATTTTACTTCTTTTGGGATTGTTTACTTGCAAATTTTAGGGTGTGTTAAATATTTTTTATTGCACATTTAACATTAAGAACATTAAGTGAATTTGTTTAAATTTCAATATAACTTTTTTCAAGACTCCTTGCAGTGATAAGTTATAATTTGTAAGCTTAGAAAAACTTGAATTCAGTCTTTAGACTAAAAACTTGTTGTTGTTGTTCTTATTACACTGCACACTTTCAATCAACACACAACTACAATACTTTCTTCTTGCCAAGAGCAAAAACAAAGATATATTTTATAGTTTTTTCATATATATATATACTTATTAGTTTTTGGCTTCCAATTGAACACGCAATGCACACACACATAGATACATACTCAGATCTACACTAATTGCTAATGGATTAGTGTGTGTTTTTGTTTTATAATACTTTTAAATTGATGATGCATTTCAATCGTATTTTCATTTTAGCTCCAATTATGGTTGATTTTTTCCATTACTTTTTGTTTATTTGGTGTTTTGCACGGTGCTTGATTTTTGGCATTGTGTTTGCAAAAAACATTTAAAAATGGTTGATTTTGATTCTTTGTTTCGTTTTATAATATTTTACATGCAATTTCGTTAAATGACTTCAATTATTTTTAATAATTATTTGATTCAAGCAACGCTAATTTATTTTTTTTGTTTTTTTTTTCACGTTAATTTTATAATAATTATATCGTTTTGCAGCGTTTTAAAAACGTTGCGTGAATTTTCGAGTAGATACGAGTATAGATTGTAGATTGTAGATATGTCGCTAAACTTTGCCCGAAACTACAGTTATAAGCATAAGTATATGAATAAGTATAGTGTGCAGTTAGATTAATGTTATAAGCTATATTTATATAGACACTGATAACTGCTAAATGTCAAGCTATATTTACACAATTCGCTACTCCCAACATATCATCTAAAAATAATCCATTTTGGGCGCATCCAACGCCGTGTGCATTGTCAAAGTAACACCACGATTGATGCTAACCGCCGGATAAAATACGCCGTAGAGATCCCGGAATGCCACCGAACCCTGTGGCATCTCATTAACCAGAAAACTCAGTGTATGCCTCTCCAGATCCAATAATACCCCAATTGTGCTGCCAGTGGTAATGCCCCCCTCGACACGACGCTCATGTATGGAATTGTGTTGGAACCAGGATCTCTGTCGATCGATATACATGGCAAAGGACTTTTCATCTTTGCCTGAAATCAGAAAGAGAATAAAAAATGACAATATTATTATGATAAACATACTTAAAGTAAACGCTGTATAACTTCTCTTTCACCTGTGAAAACTTTAAACTGACCAAAACTTTAACCATTTAAGTAGAAATATAACGAGAGTTTCTATGAAATATTTGCCCAACTTTAATTCCTTTTAAGTCTATGAAGTTGTGTCTTCACTTTTCTCTTTCTCTCTCAGTTTATATTTCTCTTTTGTGACAAGTTTAGTTCCCAGTACAAATATCTTTTAGTTTTAGCATATTCAGTCTGTCTTTCACTTTTTGTAACATTATAAAAGACAACAACAATAACTTGGAGTGCAATTCGTGAAGGAACTTGGCAAAAACTGCATTGCAAGTGTCATTGTCAGTCGCTTGGGGGCGCCACCTGCACAAAAGTGGCTTTAGCATATGAAAATTTAATTTAAAACCTTGCTTACTGAAGGAAATGGAGAAGGGTTTAGTTGAACTGCGACACGTGTTAAATAGCGCGTGAGTTCGCTTTAAAAATAATTTAAAATCCATTCAAATATTCGAGATATTCCGTGAGAATCCCACAAATAATCTTTTTCGAAGCGCAAAGTTTAAGTGTCGCAGTTTTAATTACTTTTGTCTGCGTGTCTCTTCCTCAGAGAGCGTGAGAGTTTGAGAAATGGGAGTAGGGACATTCCCTAGAAGAACGCATTTTCAATCAATTTGCCGCTGCATACTTTGAGGCGCCTAGCAAGTCCTTTGTTTGTATTTGTGTTTGTTGGCACTTGGCTAAAGGCGTTGCTAGAGATCCTTCGATGGTAACTGAAACTTCTTGCCAAAGTTTCACGCACACACAACAAGAAATGGCCAAAGTTTTTCCGTCACGCCCACCAATCGAAATGACGCCTCCTGTTGCCATTATATTGGCATAGCTGGGGCAAAAGTTTTTGGCCGAGGTTTTGCCCCCATCCCTCTTCTCACACTATAATTCAGGCACTTACTTATTAGCTGAGAAGTTTTGCGCATACGATTGACATTTTGTCAACGCTAGGTGGCGCTGCAAATCTATTTGTTGTGCCAATTTTAGCTGTAGTTTTCTTTTCTTTCTTTTCATAAAAGTTTTTGAAAGCTTTTCAAGTGTTTTTCGTATCCTTGCACGGGCCAGGCATCATTGTTAATTGAATTTCGAATGCACACTGTAACCCATTGAGAGCAGGTCTTCTTCTCTACCCCTTAATCCCTAACCCTACTTTTGTACTTACCCAGCATTTTGTTCCTGGCCACATCGATGCGGGCAACACCAAATGCCGGATCCGTGTCCGCCGTATAGTTGTCAATAGTAAATTCCCAATAGTGCACGCCGCGTGAGAAGCCAACGGATCCAAGTGCCACACGATGCTCCCAACCCTCCACCGATACGGTGGCATTATTTTTACTGAAGATTAGACCAGAGCCAGCACCACCGCTCAGCACGGGATCAAACGTGAACCAGGCCACTGCAAAGAGAGAAGAACACAACAATAATGTAATGGAAAATGAGTGAAAATTGAAGTAACAGAATGTCAGAAAAAGAGGAAAGAGGAAAACAAAACATGACAAAAAATGGAAAACAGTCTCCGAGGTGGCAGATGAGTAGCGTTAGTTACAAGGACAAGTAGATTGCACAGTGGTAAAAGTTTTAAAAATAATAAAAGGTTTACTTCATAATTTAAAAAGAAAAAATAATGTAAGTTAAGATCAATTATAGTCTTAGTATTCTGTGGCAAAAATAACGAAGATTTCAGCCACAAGTTTATGTCCTGAAATACATAATCTTTATAAAAACTTTTCTTATTTGTGTCAACATTTCTTTAAAAACTTAAGCATTGTGAGAGCTGCAATTTAATTTATAGTACTGTGGTTTTAAGCTTACAAATGTTAATAGAAATTAGCAGATATTTTAATAAAAATTATACGATTTTTAGACCCAGTACTTTAAAAAAGTACAAATGGGTCTATTAAGTTTGTGCAAAAAAAAATGTGCGTAACAGGCAGAAGGAGGCGTGGCAGACCCCATAAAGTATATATATTCTTGATCAGCATCAACAGCCGAGTCGATATAGCCATGTCCGTCTGTCCGTCTGTCCGTCTGTCTGTCCCTTTTTTGAACACCTATATCTCAGAGACTATAAGAGCTAGAGCCACCAAATTTGGCATGAAGGTTCATCTGTATATCGCATTGATGAAGTTTGTTTTAGAATTTTGCCACGCCCCCCTCCGCCCCCGTAAATTTGAAACAAAATTTCAAAGTTGAATAACGAAAGCACCTTTAATGCTAGCGATATGATTTTTTTCACACATGATAAACTTTATAGTCCAATCCTGTCCTGAAAGTTTTATCCGGATCGGATAATAAACGGATAGTATACGGCTGATCGAAATTTCGAAAATATGAACACCTAGATCTCAGAGACTATAACAGCTAGAGACATCAAATTTGGTATGTAGGTTCATATATATCTCCTATTGATCAAGTTTGTTTTAGATTTTTGCCACGCCCCCCTCCGCCCCCGGAAATTGAAATACAAAATTTCGAAGTCGAACTGAAGGAGCCCCTTTAATGTTAGCGACTTCATTATTGGTATATATAATATACACTATGGTCCAAACCTGTCCAGAAAATTTCATTCCAATCGGATGATATACACGGAAGTTATTCAACTAACAATGTTAAAGGCAAAAGGAAGAAGAAGAGACGTTAGCGACCTCTATGTTTATTAATTTCGCAGTGGCGCCATCTATTGTTTGGTACGCATTATTGAAGAACAATCAATAGTGAACGGTTTGCACTCAAAAAGTACTGGGTCTCCTACTGTCGAGCTTGCTCCACTGTAGCTTACTGTATTTTTATCATTAACTAATTAGTTATTAATTATGTATATTAATTATTTTTATTCTGAAATCAATGCGTCTATTTATAAACCTTTGAACAGATTTTGTAATAACTCCTATTAGTTTAATAGGTTTTATAATATTTATCATTTCATATATCTAATTTACTTAAATGATTTTAAATTTTGTGTATATATTACTCAACTCGACGTGTTTGATATTTAAGAAACTAAGCGCTTAAATAAAATTATACAAATTATAATTATTTTTGATCTTTGAAAACATATAGAAGCCTATAATGTGCACAAGTCTTTACTACTTTGTATCTTCCACTTTTTTAGACTTTGTACTACTGTTTACTGGCAGCCTGCAATTTTCTCTATTGTCAAAGCTCAAGTGGCCTCAGCGAGTGGCCAGTGGTCAATGGCAGGACTCCAGTTGCAGCTTCAGTTACTGGACTCCATTGCAATGCCAATGTCCGATAGTTTATGTTGTTATGCGCCCCAAAGTATGCTAGAAGCAACGCCAGAGTCGAGTACTTTATTAAATTTACTTTTATTGTTGTGGCGCATTAAGTGGCCAAAGGCAAGTCGGTTGGGGAATGCTGCCACACCACAAGGAGGCAACTAGAGGATGATGTTCATCTTTCTACTCGTTGTTGTTGCTGTTGATGATGATGACGTTGCGGTTGCAACATCGACTCGACGTCTTTTTATTGGCCACTAAAGGCAATTGTGTGGCCAGAAAGCAGGCCAACACCAGGCCAACAAAAGTTCATTGTTTGACTTTGTTTATGCCCGAATATGATTTTGCGATAATGCCAAACCATTTATTGAAAACAAATAAGACTAGTCCAGAATCTGGATTAGTTTAAACTTTAAAGTTAAGACTGCACTTGATTCAAAGTAATTTTTTCTTGATTTGTAGCAGGCACGATAGAATTAAATGGAAGTCATATTTTACTTAACAACATTCTATGGAAATCGAAAACAATTTAATGCACTTAAAAAAATTTCCATAAATATTAAGCAGCCTACTTTTATATTATATTTATTAATCTACAAGTCGGTTATTCTTAAGCTAATTATCTATTAATTAATTATGTGACTATAAAGAAATAATTAAAATAAATAAAATAGATAATAAAAATGTAAAAATTATAATTATAATAATTATTTGCCTTTATTTTAATTTGTCAAGCTTTCTAAAATTTTCTAAATTATAATACCTAAACAAGTCTTTAATTAAGTATGGAATATTTTATTTGCAATTTCAATATTATTTCAATAAACTAATCTTCTAACTGTCAAAAATGTAATAGTCCAAGTTGAATCTTGAAATTGTATTAAATATACATTAAAAGTTTACTCATATTTTACTTATATTTTCGCGTAAATTAAATTGTTAAAATTTTGTAAAATAAAATGATACCAAAACAAATCTTTAATATTTTATAAAATGTCTTATTTTCAATTTCAATACAATTTCTGTAAACTGTTGCTAAAACACTCTAGAGTTAAATAATCTCATCTAATAACACTCCAATATCTTGTCTTGTTTTATAATTTTCAAACTCCTCCTTATATTATACCCCTAATTTGTGGCTGTTCAAGGTATTAACCCGCCCAGAAACCAGTCGTAACCAATTAACAATTTACTGGTGAACCCCTCAGAAAAAGCGTTACGTGTCATTAACTGTTAGCTGTTACCCGTTACCAGTTAACCGTTAATTACTTAGGCGTACGCGACGCAATGTAAACACTTTATAAAATAACAATTTGCAGGAGAACTGGCCAGTGTCTCTAGCTAAGACCTCTTCTCTACAATTTGAGGGGAAAAAGGACAACTGGCGACCCGAGCAATAATCAATTAAAAGTTGCAAATTAAAGAAGAGTAACTAATAAAACGCCAAGGATAACATGGCCAAGAATGCGCTGGCAATTTAATAAATTAAATAACTTGAAGCCACGTTTTCATTTGAAATGTGTGGTTAAAAGAGGGAAGAGAGGGAGAGAGGTAGAGGAGTCTTGTCAGGTGGCGCATGCATCAATCAAGTGAGAATTGGATTGCGAATGGAGCAGTCTTTTGGTCGGCCAGAGGCGCAAAAAGGGGTCAATGGCTGTTTGACATGCAAAGCACGATGGAGATGGGAAAAATTGAGGAGAGTTGGGGTTGGGAACGGGTAGGAAGGAAAATACTGGGAGGACATGGTACGTCACGGGTTCAGCGCATGACCGAAAAGGATTAAATTATAAAACAGGTTGGCAAAGTAGCTCAAAACAGAAGAGAATTGCGGTACGTAGAGAAATGGGGGGATTTTATAGCTGGGAGTTTAATTGAAAAAGCTAGTACATGGATAGTGATGGGGAGACAAAAACAGGAAGCTAGGGGCAAAACTCACCTTCAGCCGTTTGCAATCCAATCAGCTCAGAATATTCACCCTCACCAGCACTGTTAAAGGCCTTCACGCGGGCATTGTACATGGAATTGAAGTGGAGACCGTCAACGGTGCAAATTGTTTCCTTGCCACAGTAAACTTCCTGCAAAAATTGGCAAATGTCGAATTTTGTATTAAGGCAGGCACTTGCAAGACACATTCCCAGTCATTCACAATTATTCATTCAACACTTCATTCATGGAATTCTTTGGCTGGCTACTCACTCGAAATTCCCCATTACTGCCATCATCCAGTTCCAGGACATAACCTTCGACAAAGGAATGATTTGGTGGCTGCCACGCAACGGTAACTGAATTATTTTCCGCTGAACAATCCGTTGGCAATATTGTGGGCGTCATCGGAGCTGTGGGCGGGGCAAGAAAGGTGTTATACCTTAGCTGACTTATTGCAATGCAATTAGTTTATAACTTTATACGTGTAGGTGTGTGTTTAGTAGGGTGTGGGAGTGTGAGTGTATGTGTCTCGTTAGTAGGCAAACTAAATTTGAAGTTAGTCAAGGAAATGCCTGTTAAAACTCAACAGGAAGTCAACAAATAACGGGCAACGAAAAGTGTTGAAAAACTTAAAATTAAAGAAGAATAATCTTATCCCGATAGCCCGTTCTAGTAACTAAATTAAACCTTAAATTGTAATACGTAACAAATTGTTTAATTAAAAATAAGACATGAAAGAATTCATAATGATATGTAGTGCGCAAAATAATGCTCCAAAAACCAATTCTTCTATAGTATTAAACATATAAGATTAATGTAAATGGAACCTTGGAGGGCATATGCAACGAAAAATGATGGCAAGTCTAACAATCCTTCTTAACTAAGACATAGTCATAATCTATCATATCTGTGTGATAAACTTAAAAATAAACCGCATTTTAAACAAAACAATGTTACTATTGTATCACATAAAGCATACCATTTAAATTTTAAATAAAACAGATTGACAACAAACACAAATAAGGGTATAAAATTAAATATCAGCTAGTGTGCTCAACAAAACTCGTTCTACACAATATATTAATTATAAAAGATTCTAAGATTAAAAATAGTAAACTGGATACTTTTTAAAACAAACCATTCAATTCTCTTGTGTTGAAAAGAGTTTTGCGTAGCACACATTATTCAAAGCAATTAAAGCTGATTGAATGTAAAATAAGAAGGTGAGAGAATCGTAAAACCAAATGAACATCACATGGCCTGGCATTTAGAAACCATAAGAAATCTGCCCCATTTGGGTTGTAAAATTTGGTAGGAATTATACATATATTATATACTAATTGTGCCATGCCCCGAAATGAAAATCATAAAACCAACGGCTGACAATAAAAATTTATGACACGAATACGCACATAAATGAGCGGCTGAGCGCCTAAAAGTATGCCACAAAATAAGCATTAAAGTGGCGGCTGTTGTTGACATCAAATTAAAAAGGCGCCAAGCTGTCAAATGTCAGAAGGAAAGCCAGGTAAAAAGTTTGCATTTGAAATTTATTTGAAAAGGTGTGTCCATGGAAGTGGGTGGGGTAGGCAATCAGGAGAAGTGAAAAGGATATGGCCAAGAATAAAGTATGAGCTAAGCTAAGCGTTTGCCTCAAGCGGATCACTCAAACGCAAAAATGTCCCAAAAAAAGTAAACTAAAGAAATATAAAAAATGAAAGCATAAGCGTGAAATAATGCAGAGTGTAGGCGAAACAAAAGACGCACAAGAAAAAAATCAAATAAAAAAAAATACAAAAGCGGCCAGCAAAAGGCAAAAATAATAAAAGTATAAAATAAATGTGCGTAAAAAAATTTATGTCATTTGAAGCTCTGTCCCCGTTGACAGTTTGCGATGCCGCAACGGAAAAGAAAATATTTTGACAGCATTTTTAATACCCTAAAAGGGGGTGTTGTAAATAAGCGACATGAGTTGTACCTTTAAAATAGTTATAGTATCTGAAGAACGTTACTAATTAGTTTTTAATGATTTGTAATTTAAAATTTTGCATTAAAAAGTTAAATATCTTTTAATAAAAACATATATTTTTTTGAGTATACGTTTATAAAAAGCTCTGGCTTATTTTAAAAGATATACCTTATGAAGAGTATGAAATATTCGCCTTTACAATAACATTGCTATAACTTTAGCTGTTTCGTTTTTTGTTTGATATTTTATTTTTGTGGCATTTTCTGGTTGTTGTTGAAATGAAAATGTGAAAATTATTATGCGTAGGCGCGTACAACAGAAACAAAAGCAAAAGCCAAGGAAAAACAAAATGGCCGACAATGGAAAATTGCAATGCATGTTGTTGAATGTGTGTGTGTGTGTGTGGGTGTTTGTATATGTGTGTGAGTGTATGTGAGATAAAGCTATAGCACCAAAGAAGAAGTTTTCGGTCTTGTTTTAATTAATTGTTGTTTTTTTTTTTTAGAAAAACAATGCAAACGAAAAATTTTGTGAATTTCTTGTGAAACGAAAAACAGTTGAAAATTGTTATGAAAAATTTGTTTGTTTAATTTTTTTTGGTTGTTGTTGCTGTTGATGGGGTTGCATTAGTTGCTCACCTGCCGGACATCTTTCATCCTCATCTTTGACTGCTAATGTTTTGGCATTTTTGGTATTATTTAAGGTATTTATTGTGGTATTTTTAAATGAGAGCAAGCGGCACATACAAATGTTGTGTAATGTGTTTGGCAGCGCGAGATAAAAGAGAAGCACAAAAAGTTAGACATTTAAGACAGTTTCGTATATCTTATAAACTATATATATAAATGTTGGTTTTTATTTATGCATCTTTATTAATATTATTGTTTTATTATTATATGCTTCAGTTGCGGTCATAAATTCTAAACAATCGCAAGGCGAAAAGTCTCGAATTTCAACACTTTCATTGGAATTGCTTTTTATTTTTAGGATATGTGAAGTTAAGTTTGTGTGTGTGTTTTTGTGGGTGTGCTTGTAGCTGTGTGTGTGGCCCTTTCATTGGAAAAATTTGTCAGGAATGAAATGGAACTGTGATTTGTTTCACTTCACACTTTGCACTTTGTCCCCTTTTCCTTCGCACGTTTTTCTAGCTGTACTACGAATTCTATTTATAAAAGACAATTGGAGGAATTGAGAAAGGGGTTTGGAGCAGGAGTTCCCTCCTGGGAATTCCCTGAACTATCTCAACTATTTTTATATGACTCTCTAGAGCGCACTTTTCAATGGCACTTAATGAGTGCTCTCTATTGTTTCAACACTTTCCGAGGGTGTGTGCTGCTGTGTGGGTGTTTACTATTGTGTATGTGTGTGTAAATATGTATAAAGGTGTTGAAGTGCTTGTGTTGGTGTGCCACAATTTTACCTTGCCAAGTGGAAATTAGTGACAATATTTATGATATGGTCTTGCTTTAGCAATATAAATTGAAATTATTAAAAAAGGGTTGAAAATACTTTCAAAAGCTGAACTCCATCTCGTATTTCTAACAGAAGTACATACTTAGTAAGTAAATATTTATTGGAGTCTACTTTAAAAGGCATAAAAATCGAACATGCCATATAATTTATGGAGGTATTTTATTATTAAATAATAATAGATACAATTTAGCTGATTGAGACTACCAATAGTCTTAATTTCTATGCCGATGAGAAGTATTTTATAAAAGATATTCCTCGACAATTTGTATACAATATTTTTTAGCTCAGAATTTACTCTTAGTTACTTTAAGACTGCTTCAACTGTTATTTTTACGTGTTAAATCTTTTTAATTATTTACTTGCAACAATATTATTAGCAACTTTTATTAGTTAATGCAACGTTATAAGAATAATGCATACAATGTACATACCTTTCATTTGTATAAAGTTCAAGTTATCAATAGCGCGTGCCAGGGCTGCATCATCCAGGGTCAAGTCAACAATTGGTGAAACTCGAGGCGCGGCATTTGTGACCTCTTGATGCCAAGTCATATCTGTATTTGCCACACGATTGATCAGCATGGAGCCAACCTAGTGAGAGAAATTAAGACATAAAAGATATGTAAGCTGAGTTTAATACTTAAAGAGGTTGTCAATGATACATACCTGCAGAAAAGCAGCGCTGTCAGTCTCTTTCAATGCCTCAATACAAAATTGAATAAGTCCCGTGGTCTGTTGCAATTTTCCCGTGCAATTCGATTGTTGATCCTGCAAAAGGAGCAAGTGAAAAAACAATTGGAGATGGATGGTAAGTAAACGACGAAAGGATTTTACACACCTTAAGTATTCTGATTTTCGTATCCTTATCCATGCGTATGGCCTCCAGCAAATATTCACGACGGTCATGAATCGCTTGAATGAGAGTCTGCACTGAGCGTGCACCAGACGCTCGAATTCAATGCAGGATTCCTGCGCGTAAATAATTAAAATAAATTTTTTTGTACATTCATTTTCATTCTTCATTTTTTACAATTTTACAATTTTCTTCGGCAACTTACGGTTACTTTGTCGCTCATGCCTTTGAGCCGCTGTATGAATTCGGTTGTGGAACGTGCCTTCTCCGACAATTGTTGCAGATTGTGCGAGAGTTCCGTCTGCAAAAAAAATAAGGAATATTCCGATAAAGGCATGACATCAGAAAAAAATATGCAATGAAAACTGTATATATATAAATGTATATGTATATGTGTACGTAGTAGGAGTCGTAAAATTTTACGGCTTTTTTATGAAGTGCCATGCGGCGGACTTTAGTCACGCCTGCGGCGGCATTTCTTTTATTTTTAGTCTTTTTTATAGTTTTTCAACTCGTGTCAAAGTCAAGGACTGGCAAAGAAATGAATTACATGCCCAGCGGGCAAACAAATCCAATTCCAACTCCAATTCCAACTCCAATTTCGACTGCAATCTACCCCAAAAATCCAATGATAAAATTCCACAGTTAAACCTCATTTTGTTAAATTGTCGCCATAACAATGAGAGGCAACAATGTTTCCACTGTTGTTGCGGTGCAGCCGCTGCAACATTTGCACTTGACATTGACATGCGACAAGTTTTTGGGTTTAATTTTCATTTTCAACAATTAAATTGCTCATACGCCGCGTTAACCAGCCACAGCTTAACAATTTCAATTCATTAGCATTAAAATTGGTTGCAGCTTCGTCTGAACTCGTTTCCTGTTCCTGCTCTCTCTCTCTCCTTCTGTTAATGAGGCATGTCGCCTGTTTTGTTATCCCATGTTGCTGTGTCTTCTGTCGTGTTGCCCTGCGGGCCACTTGGCATTGAAACGTGCACCCTGTGACGTCGAGTTTAACAATTATTTCTGTTTCCTGCAACACGAACCTCGACCAAACACATTGTCCAGCTGCTCAAGTGTTTGCCAGACGACTCTGAGTCTCAACAACAACAGCTTCCCTTAATACTAGCCTAAGGCATTCACATGCTTTTCACTTTTCTACACAAACAACAACAAAACCCTCCCCAAATTCCTTTTACAATTCTATTTCGGATTGTTAGACACGGCGTATACTCATTACCTTATTTGCTGCAACTTGTTTGTTGATTATTTTATTCTATTTGCCATTCGTCGCTTTTCTGTTTGCTTTACCCATCTGGTTCTTCCACTTCGTCTGCTTTTAAAATTAAACTACTTATAAAGGACTCTGATCACACCGAGTAAAAGTGCAAAAGTCTACAAATAATTTGGGTGTACATAAATTTAAAATAATATTTAAACAGCTGGCAAAAAGTTGCAGTTTTAAATACAGTACATTTTGTAATTGTAAATACTCAAAATTGGTGGGTAAAAATATTGTTTTATTCTATTTATTTGACGAAAAATTGAAAATGTAACTTAATAACCTTTCCATTTATATAAGTAAGAAAATCCTGTTCAATTTATTTACACAAATTATTTGCAATGCAACTTAATATGCTTTTTATAAAGGAATATTTTCTTTTATAAATTGGTTATTTTACACCATAAATTGCAATTAAAATTTTTGGAAATGTATTAAATAAATTTATAGTTTAAAACATTACTGATTATATAACAAAACAGTGTATTGAAAAACATTTCTCTTTATTTCAAATACAAAATGACTTCCCTTATGACTTTCACTAAAGTTTTAATGTAAAAAGAAAAGCTTTAAGTTATTATCTCGCTTTTTATAGTAGAAAGCCACTTTTTTTAAACTACCTGCACATCATTTTATTAACTCCAACATAAAAGTGTTTTAAATAATAAATGCATTTTGCGTGCTTTCATAATTTCTGCAGCATTCCTAAAAAGTAATTTGTGGAAGGAACCCAATTACAAGCAAATATTTTGTAGACAGACGTCTCTCATTAGAGAGCTTGTGAAAGTATATTTAACTCTAGAAGCTTCCCCCTTCAGGTCTATGGGAACAAGGCAGCTTATGGCGATTACATTCATTAACTGAATGCCAGACCCATTTCCAATCCCAGACAGATGGACGGATGGACAGACGGAGCAGACAGATAGACGAAGCGCTGAAAAGTGGGCAATAGAAAAGCTGCAGCAGGTGAGGTGAGGTGAAGAGAGTGGTTGGGTGGTGCATTGAATCTGGATAAGTGCCGGCCAAGAATGCGCAACGCGCAGCAAAACTGTTGAAATTTAATCCCTCAAGGGTTGCTTCAACGCGTCCATGGACAATGGGGCAGTGAGGCGGGATTTTGAATATGAAAATGGATGTGGAAATGGGAGCTGAATTCCAGCTAATGCCAAGCGTCTGTTTTGCATTGATAAGCTGGCTACCTCTCAACCTTCCCAGAAGTTTTTTCAAATATTTTTGTTCCTCTTTATTTTTTCACTGTTTGCCTCAGCTGCCCCTTTATGACGCATCATCATAAAAATACGAGTATCAAGTGCGCAGTCCGAATGCCTTCGCTCTTCACTCCATGGTTGACTTTGCTCAGCGCTTGGTCATAGCTTTTATCAGACAGTAAAAAAATATAATATGACATGTTTATGCGACGCAGACGCCACGCGGCGACTCTGAAGACATTCAAAATTGCCAGGCATGCAAATCATGTGTGTGAGTGGAGAGTATGTAAATAATTTAAGAGCCTCAGTTGGGCTCAGGTTCAAACAACAAGAGGACGCGATGCGATTTCAGACTTCCTCTACACAACACAAACGACACAACTGACATGACCGTGACACTTGTGACAAAGTCAGAAAGAGACAGAGAGAAAGGTAGAGAAAGAGAGAGGTATGTAAATTATTAAGTTGTTAACCTGACAAAAGCCAACAAGCAATTGCCGTCATTTTAATGCAGTTAACGGCGCGTTATGAGTCAAGGCAATGGAAAGTGCTCACTTGGAAGCAAAAGGTAAATTTATTCATACTTGTGAGAGAACTTTTGTCATTTCAAAGGAAAAATCTAAATTTATTAGCAACAAAATTATTAAATGGCAATGGAAAGTGCTTACTTGGAAGCAAATCTAATAATTTTAAAATCTAATAATTTTTAACAAAAGTAAGAATACTATTTATGTAAGAAACCAAACAACCATTGTTTTCAAATATTAAAATATCATTTGAGCTTTAATAAAATTATATGTATGTATATTGTTTAAAATGTAATTCATGTTAGGCTTAAGTAGGTGCAATTATGGATTGTAAAATATTAAAGAATAGTGAATACTTATGTTGAAATTGGAAATAGTTTAATGTATGACAATGAAAAATATTATCCCTGACAATTAATAAATAGAGATTTATGAAAAATATCTCACAATACTCTTAAAAAAAACATAATAAGCTCACTCGCATTAATATAATTTTAAATATATTCATTTCTAATTAAAAACTTTTAAATGCAACATTCTTTAAGAAATGTATTACCCAACAGTGTCATTCAATTAGTATGAATAATAGATAAAATTTAATTAAAATAAATTACCTAAAAATTTAAATTGTGTTTAAATTTGGCAAGTGTTGACATCACAGAATCTTCCTACCACGTTTTCTGCAACATGTTGTCGCTAGTAAAATGCAAATGCTACCAGCCTCGCCTCACATGACAATGCGCAATTTGTAGGCAGCAACACGGCCAAGAAGAGCAACAACAACAAGAGCAATAACAACAATAACAACGGCAATAACAACAGAAGGCAACATTCGCGATAAGTTGCCTGTTCACAGATAAAAATCGCAGACTTTGTGGCGACAATGTCGTTGTTGCTGTCGTCGTGCAACTGCAACTGCAAAGTTGCCTGGCGCCAACAGCGACAGCAACTGCAGCAACAGTTGCTACCGTTCTATGTTGCTGCTGCTAGCTGTTGCTATTCCTGTTGCGATTATCAACATAATATTGGCCATAATTTACTTGGTTTGTTTTACTTTGGCTATAAATAAGCAAGCGAAAAATGTCGTGCCTCGTCTGCAGCTCATTAAGTGCGTGTTGTGGCAAAGAGTTTTGCGATTAGCGGCAAATTTACAAGCTTACAGTTTTTTAATAGCAACAACAAATGCAAACGCATAGTTAACGACTTAAATGCACACGAATCAACATTAAATTGCAAGCCATCTGCAACCAGCCAACAGAAAAGGCAGTCAAAACATTTGAGAGTACAGTCAAAGTTCAGTTGCATTTATCTTTAGAGTATGCTGTTATTTATGTTGCATATGATGGAATGTATTTACAAGTATGTGGCATGTAGATACGTGACAACAACTACAACAGGTGGCCCCCATAACATAGATTGGGCTTGAATTATAACGCATTTAAGCCATAAAGCTGCTGATATATGAGCCGACTTTAAGTAGCTCGTCCAGTTTTTTCTGGCCATAAAGCGCAATTCGAGCCGATGTCCATGGCTGTGTAAATTAAGGTGTTAAGCAGCCGTCGCCACACAACATAAATATTATTTACAACAATTTCGTGCCACATGCAACACGTGGCTGCCAATTGAGTTGTAGTTGTTGCTGTTGTCGTTGCTGTAAATGTTGCTGCTGCTGATGCTTGTTGTACTCGTAGTTAGCAATCATTGTGCGAGGCCGTCTAAATGGCTTCAGATTTGGCATGCCATAAAAATGATGGCGTGCAGCTGTTTTCGCACAGGGTAACTCACTATCTGAAGCTCATAAAAAATATATATAAATAAACGATGAAGAAGCAACAGCTGAAACCATAAATGCAATTATTTAAATGGCATCAGATTAATTCTGATCTGGCGAAAAGTACGGAAGTGCAGTTGAGTTATGACACTGCTGAGTGAAAACATATTTAACTTACAGTGCCTCAAAAATATTACTGATTCCAGTTGTGTAAAAATATATGAAAATTCGGATAAAAAAAGGTACATAAAATGGTATAATAAAGAAAATATGCAATACAAAAAGAAACACATATATTCAGATGTTTTTACAAGGAATACCTCACTTTCTGTAAAGAATATTTCGCTTTTTATGGAAATAATATACGTTTGTTCCATATGTAAAATAGTATAGTATTTTGTTTTAGTAGTTTAACTATTAAACAGATTAGTACAATTATAATCTCCTATTAGTTTATTTAGTTTCACTAGCTTCTGATGCATTTTTTTGTTCTAAAGAATATTATTTATTATTTGTATACATTACTTTTTTTTTACATATATAATTTATAAGGAGTGAATCACCCTAATGTAACAAACAACTTTTATTTCTTCTATAGTATATATTTATTTATTTCAATCTAATGTAATATGATTTGTTGTAAGGTTTTTTTTCATACTCTCGCAGTGAATCACCCTAATACAGAAATCAACTATCCACACACCGTTGCAACGGCCAAAAACTAAGCTCAACAAGCGCCAGCGCCAATCACAACTTGCCACACACTACCCCACCCTTTGCCTAGGGGAATCATCTGCCTCTCTCTCTTTCTCTTTGACACTATGTTCCATCAGGTAACACAGGGGAAGAACTTCATTCACATCTTTGACTGGGCTCACTTGGGGCATGAGTAATGTGACGCGCGTCTTTTGACAACTGCAGCCGTTTTTAAAGACGATAAAAAGCTTAAAATATAACTTACATTCTGACAAGATATGAATTTTAAACGAAACTCGCAGTGTGCCTTGATTTATGTGGCAGGAGAGGAAGAGAGGGAGAGAGGAAGCAACGCCAATGGTTTTTTAAATTGGATTATGGCATCGTCTGTTTTGCTGTCTATCTTTGGGGTCTCATTTGCATGCCAAGTGTTGTCCCAAAGTTGTTGTTATTATATGTAGTTGTTGTGGTTGCTGTTGTTGTTGTTCAATATATAGATGTCTTTGCGATTAAAAATAAGTTGCAAGTTGCTCAGTCAAGTTTCGACAGTTCGACAGAGTCTAATTAATTAGCGACTTTGGCAAATATCATTTGCAGACAGGAGACACGATAGTTGTTATGCTAGTTGCTGTTGTTGCATAGATAAACAAGCATGTTGCAAGAACAAAGAAAATAGAGGTTAGAAGGAGAACGAAAGGGGCGTCTAACCGCAGACGAGCAAACAAATAAACAAACAAGGCAAGTCTGATTGATTTAAGGGGGATGAATTGGCGCCCTCGCAGACATGTCAGCAGACAGACAAACAGACAGACAGAAAGTAAAACCGCAGAATCTAATTTAAAGAACGCATGTGGAGCATGTGGCAACAACCAAAGGCAAAGGCAAGGCAAAGGCACAAGGGTAACAACTGTTATAAAATAATAATAATAACATTGGAGAAACTGTGAAGAGGGAAGAAATGCGCAACAATCAAAATATTTTCATGACAAATTTAAAATAACAGAACCATGAAGTGGAACACGTTGCAGTCGTGTCCAACAAATGGTCAGAGAAATATAGAAAAGAAGAACAGTTGCAAGAAATTGTATTCAAGGGGAAAAAACGGAATTCTGGTAACAAGTTTGCGGCGCGCAATGAAGCGCAATGAGCCATCCCAATGGACATGGGAACTGGAAGAGTATAAGGCAATAAGGAAGCAAAGGGAAAATGTTCAAGTGTGAAGCACAAAGTGGGAGTCAATAGTCTACACTGAAATCTACTTTACTGCATCTTGACTTAGATACAACCCTGTGTGTGCCACACGTGGCTGCGTTTACAATTCATTATGAACGCCTCAAAGTTAAGCCAAGATCAATGTATCAAAGTGTACTTGAAGACTGGCCAAAAAAGCCAATTTAAGTTTGAGAATCGGGTAACGTTGTCAACCCTACGCGTTGTTGCCATTGTCTGGCACTCAAAATGCATAACGGCAACTTGGTGGATGCAACACGCGTCGCAAAATGTAAGCCACTTAATCTTAACGTCGGCCACAAGAAAGGAGAAGGCCAAGAGCCAGACTCGCAAATGCATTAAGCGATTGAGAAAGGGATTGGGGAGAAGGGAGACAGTCGGTAAAAGGGAGGAAAGTCTGCATCATGAGCTGCTTCATCATTATTTGCGCATAAATTAGGATTAAGGCAGCGAACGGGAAAAAGGGGCAACATCAACAGCGGCAGACACTTCCCAAGAAATCATAACCAAGTTGCATGTTTCTTTCCCCTTCCTCTCTCTCTCTCTCTCTCACTCTCTCTTGTTATCCCTCTATTTCTGTCTCTCTTTCTTGCAATTTTGACCTTATTTGGCCAATGAATGGAATGTGCGGGTACCATATATGGAAAGGCGATGCAATTGTTGAGAAATTGAAGCCATCATGTGGACTAAACAGCAAATTGACTTTAGGACTTTTTCAGTTTAGTTGGGCGAATAAAATGACACAATGACATTAGCTACAAGTGGCAATTAAAAAGGAAATTAGAAGTGCATAAGTTTTTGTGAAGCTTTCAGCTCTTTATTGTTAAAATTGGCTTGCGAATAATTGAAGAGTTAACATCAGCTAACAAACTCCACAGCTTAACTTTATTTTAACAAGCTACATTTATGTCTCAGTTTCAATTCAACAACCCTCATAACATTATTTTTCCCCCTACTTAGTGTATTAGTGTCACATTCTGTGACAAACTAATGCTACAAATTGCCATTAAAAGTGCTAAAAAGAAAAAAATATAAGCTCGTAAAGTTTATGCATTTTGTAGGAGATACTCCATATTCGCATTTGTTTCGCTGACATTTCCTGTCAAATTAGTGACATTTAGTGTCATAAAAATGCGCAAATTGTTGGACAGATGTGACGCAGTAACTGGCTCTAAGCATAAGGGGGACTTGACATTGTGAAAATGTTATCAGAGGGTCGCTCCAAGATGACAGATGGCAAAAAAAAGGGAGTGAAACATGTTCGATAACAGCGCAATCAAACAATCTTAACTTTTTAGTTGACAAATTATCAAAATTGAATAAAATACACAGAAGAATACTCTTAAAGTACTTAATAAAATAACTGATATTACTTTCAGCAAACTCTTTTGTGAAAACTAATCATTTTACGCAAAATAGTTTAAACAATCTATTTTAAGCAAACGGTCTGTTGGTAATTAAATTAATTTTAAATTTAAATAAATAAATATTTATACAGAAAATTGTTGACACATTTTTGTGCAAACTTTTTGAACTAAATTTGTTGTATATGAAAAAGTAAACAGAGTTTTGATATTGGGTTCAACTAACTGCACATGACAAGTCATCCATCTTTATCTGTTGCTGACATGCTTTTAACTGACTCCTCGCAACTGACTTCAAAATGAAGCCCACATTTTTTGTTGAATATTTCTAATCTTTAAAATATGCAAAAACAAAAGCCGAAATAAATTTTTCATTTTTATCAACCGAAAACAACACAAAACTTTTTTTATTTTTATTTTTGAAGCTGCTTTTCTCAGTGACAGTTGCAAACATTTGGTTTGGTTTGGTTTCGCTTCGTTTTCGTTGAGGTTTTAAGAGGGATCCGAGTATTTGAATTATTTTTATTTTGATTGTCACAGCAGAAAAACAACAATGCATTGCCAAACCAGTTCTCATTTTGTTTGTTATTTGTTATTGTTGCTGCTGCTGCCGCTGCTGCTGCTGTTGTTGTCATTCTCATTGTTGTTGCGGTAGTCCTCTGTTAAACATGTTTGACACGGACTCTCATGGGGTTCCCCCATTGGCATTGCCCATCCATGTCTATGCTCGATCCCAAACTCAAACCCAAACCCAAACCCAATTCATTTTTATCAGTGTTGGCACAACTTCTTGGTCTAAAATAGCTCGTTTGGTAATTAAAAGTATCTTTAAACAGCTATACAAAATTTAAACTTGCTATAGAAAATGATATAAGTTTTATTTTAATTGAACGCTTATTTTATGGGTTAATATATTCAATTTTATAATTAAAAGTAGATAGAAAAGCTAAAAAGAATACAAATTTGCTAAAGAAAACGCTTTTGGTTTTATTTTATCATAAGGGCTATATTAAGAAAATTTTAACTTGTTTAGTAATAAAAAATACAACTTTTTTATACTGATTATAATATTCAAATATCTAAAAAATTGTATTTGATTATAATGCTAATTAATAATTTGAAGAGTGGTCGAATCATTTTTGAAAATAGCCAGCTTTAAAGCCAATGGCATTTATAGCTAACAGCATACCATAATAAATATCTAAATTGAATGTATTGATTTTTGATTTGAGAAGGTATTCAAATAATTTTTCAAAATGCCAAGATTTTGAGCCATAGAATTTCCTAAAATTGTATAGCTTTTTCAATTACAAAAGTGTTAAATATAGCACTTTAACAGCTAAAATGGCAACGCTGTTTTCTATAGTAGCATGTTTATAAATAAGTTTTTGTCGCGTCGCAACCCGCAGAATTCTCATCCGTATCCGACACATCCCTCAGACCCTCCTCTCTCTCTGTCACTGTTTCTCTCTCTCCCTCGTCAGTTCCTCATCGGACTGGGAACTGGATGACGAGACGAGCCACTGGCTGGCAGTGACAAGCCACAGCATACCATGCCCAGCTTTAGCTCAGTATACAGCCAAAGCAAACAAAAACAAAACGTTGACAGCCTGACATGCCAAAAACGAAGCGCAAACTGATGAATGGAGGGAATGTTGAAGGGACCGAAGAAGAGGATAGGGGAAACCTTTTGACTGCTTTTAATAATTTAATTTGTATAAATTTACCCAATATGTCAGCAGCTCATCAATTTGTACAAATTTGGCATTTGGTCAATGCTCCAATGCTAATTAGCTCACATTTCTTCATTCCACGCACTTTCTTTGGTCTCGGACTTGGACTCGGACTCGAACTCTCCTCACTGTGCTGCATGCCACCCAGTTGCAGTTACAACCACAATCAAAGTCACAACCACAACCACATTCCAGCTCCATTTAAAAAATTAATATTTATACTGATTTTTGCGCTTAGTTTTATGACACCATAATTTGCCTGCTCGCATTTAGAGCTAAATGGGCTACAAAGTGGCTGCTGGACAACTCCGGATTGGAAGAGTCCATATATGTAAGTGTTATTGGAGTGTCCATTTGGTCCGAGACGGGTTAAGTGCTACCTCCCTCTTAACTCGTACTCTGCTCCTGTTGCCTTCCCATCACTCTGAGCTCAGTTTAAATTGCTTGTTTTACATTTCACGATCGTAAACTGCGTAAACATGTTAATTGAACTCTGATTTTTATGGGGCGTGGCAGCCAAAGCATTGCCAAGTAGGAAGTGTCTCAGACAATTGAGTTATGCACTTGTTTCAAAAAGGGGAAACACGAAAATAACTACATGAGATACATACATACATTAAGGAAACTTTCTAAAAACAAAATATGTTTTAAAAAACAATTGAGTTGCTGAGAATATGAAACAATTATTGATTTTAACAAAAATTAGACTAGTAAAATTGTAAAAAATAATTTTACTGTATCTAAAACTCAGCAGACTAAAAATTTTTATAACAATAACATGTAACTGGACAGTTAAATAACTATTGTTTGCAGACTATAAAAAAATACATTCAAGACTAATAGTCAAACGATCCATAACATTTTCTTACGAGCCAATGTTTGAGTTTCATTTACAACTTGTACTCATTTCCAATCAGCAAAGACGCTCGTAATTCTACAATTTCAATTTTCCACTCAACTTTCTACAGTGACTCATGAAGGTTCAGCTGTTAACTGTGATTCAGAACTGAAAGATTATAAACGAAGTAAGATTTCAAGCAGTTTGCCTGATGACAAACTCTCAACTTTGTTGGCCAAAATTCAACGAAAACAGCGCAACAAAATATTTGCGTATCAAATTATTTTTACAGGTTTCACAATGAAAAGCGTGGAATTAAAGTCAGCGAAGTATTTGTGTTGCCAAATAAAAGCGGCAGCATCAACAACAACAACAACACTGCCAAAACAACAACAACAACTTGTTGCCTCCTGTTTGTTATCTCTACACATTTTTGTTGTGTGGCACTTGAACAAATTCGTTGTCGTTCTTCCGAAATACGTGAAATTTTCACTGCCACTTGAAAGATTTTGTTGGCATTTTGTTGTCGAGTGTACACTGAGCTGCAAACAACAACAAGTACCACAACAACAACAACAACAACGTGGCAACGGCAGCTCTTTGCAACTGGAACCGACCTAAACGGCCACTTGACATTTTGGCAAATTAGTTGCGCCTCGATTTTCAATGTTTGCGGAGTGTAGAGTGTTGTGTATATGTATATGTATGTGTGTGTGTTGTGTGTGGAATGTGAATTCATCGTGGGTAGCACAGTGTAGAATGCAGGTAGCTGAGTGAAGTGTGATGCTGATGTATCAATTTTCCAGTTTTGAAAAGGGCAATGTCAAGTACGGGGATTAAATTGGAGTGTTACTGAGATATGACTCATGAGAAATTGTTAGTTGAAATGCTAGGGAAAACAGTGAAAATTTAGGAATTATCTAGGTAAATGTAGAGATTATATTATAGGACGATTAATTGGAGTTAATATTTTGAAAAATATTTCAAAAAAAAATATTCAGTATTATAGTAAAATTTAAGAAGCAGCTACATACAATTATACAATCTTTAATTTGCTAATAATAGAAAATTATTAAAAAAATTATTATAAGTACCAATAATCAAGGCGCCAGCATTAAAGGGGCTCTTGTAATTCGACTTTGAAATTTTGTTTTTCAATTTCCGTGGGCGGAGAGGGGCGTGGCAAAAATCTAAAGCAAACTCGTTCAATGCAAGATATAGATGAACGTACATGCCAAATTTGGTCTCTCTAGTTCTTATAGTCTCTGAGATCTAGGCGACACAAAATCGGACAGACGGACATCGCTATATCGACTCGGCTGTTGATGCTGATCAAGAATATATATACTTTATGGGGTCTGCCACGCCTCCTTCTGCCTGTTACGCACATTTTTTTGCACAAACTTAATAGTCCCATTTGTACTTTTTTAAAGTACTGGGTCTAAAAATGAATTAAGATCGATAAATGATTATGTGTAATAGACGAAACTTATTAGTTGAGATGGAAAAGAATGGAAATGCATAGCCTTTAATCAACTGCTGGGGCTTAAATTATAAATACCTTAGATACAATGTCTTAAAATAAAAGATAATTATGACAACGGTTTGAAATATTTCGAATTATATTAAGAAGTTCCCCAGGAAAGTATTTCAAGTTTTGGTTAATATACCTTGTCAATGCTAGCACATATGTGCTACATATGCAAATCTAGCTTGCTTAACTACTTAACTTACTGAGTACCATCAAGGGTAACCAGGGGCAACAATAGTATGAGCTCACTCTTACTACCTTAAGTGGAAGAAGGTCTTTGACTTTATACCTTGTGCAGCTGCAACAAGGATTGTGCTTTCCACACACTGAATGCAAATGCAACTTATAGCTGCAACAAGAGCATTGTGAACAACAATAATAAACAAACAAAAGTCAAGAGCTCGGAGCATATGACAATGATAATGATGAGCTTGAGACGAGTTGACGAGTCGTCGTCGTCGTTGTCGTCATCTTCTTTGCCTCAGCTGATTTTCCATTATGCCACATCATAAATTAAAAAGTAGCGCAAATTAAAAGTAACTTTTCCCTTCCTTTTTCCTGTGACAGGCAACAACAACAACAACTCCCATAGGGAACGTCACGGTTTCGGCTTGTTTAAGTTGCACACGTGCTTGCCTTGGTGGCAAGTAAAGTTTGAAGCCGGAAGGAGACGAGGAGTAGGGAATGAAGGGCCAGGGCAGCCTATGTGAAGGCATGCCAAAGTCGAGAATATATATTTTCGGTCGATGCTGAGTATCTCTCCTGGGTCTCGGCTCCAATGCAACCAAGTAAACATTTTTAATTGCATTTAAATACGACATTTATTTGCATGTAAAATTAACGCGCATGCAAATTACTTTTTGCCACAGCACACAGCATAAATATCGCCAGGGAGCAGCCAAAAAAGAGGGAATGAGGGGAAAGGAGGAGTCTGGAGGAGACAGATTGTCGCTTCTAGTGCTGCTAGCGGTATGGGAATGGGAAGCTGCATCGACTTGATGTTTTCATTGCGGTTGCGTGGGCAACAACACACAAATGTCAGCAAATCCACATTCTCAATATGATAAACTATAGAATACTCTAGCTTTTGTATATTAATTCATGTTTACTAACCATAAAAAATTTAACTATTACTGGTCGATTTTTCATTGTCAGGACATAGTAAAGTAAAATGTATTAATATTATTTACAAAATAAAATTCAGGCTCGTAAAACAAACACGTCATCAATAAAAACAATTGAGAGAAAAAATTGCTTATATAAAAAAACAATAATTCAATTGTCTTGAATTTAGCTTATATGGCTACTGTAAGGTTCGAATTGATTAAAAGTTTATTAGATCAAATTTTATATACATTTTCTGCAATCAAACTTAAAAGGCTGGCACTTTTAATGGGCCTTGCTCTAATCTTATTCACACAATACTTAAACACTATATACCCTACAAGTATAATTATCACTGGTAGATAAAACTACATTTTCTACAACACTGTAGTTGTTGCTCTGTTATTTTTAGCGCCCGCAGGAAATGTTGGCGTCTTTGCTGTTAGTTTTACAATATTTTGTATCTTTTTTTTTAGTTTTCTCGGCTCTTTAAAAACTCTGTGGTGAGTCTGCGACGTGACATTGAATTAGTTTTGGCAGGCAGCGTGGGAAAGTTGAGTCAACTAATTGAGAACTGTGTTGGCCAAGTTAAGGCAGATGAACTGATGCTGAAAATCAGGCCAAAAGTGTTGGGTGACAAATGTGTGCAGTTTGGTGAATGTTAAGAGAATGCCTCAGGGCTAAAACAATGCTCGCTTACATAAGCGAATGTCCGAGTCAAATGCAATTTAATAGCCATAAATTATCAACGAAGCGTTGAAATGAAGACAAGACTTCAACTGCACTTAACAAAATTTGCAAAGCTTTTAAACTTGATATGAGCACACAGAATGGTTGGCTTTAATTATTTCTCTGAGTGCACTCGCTAACTGAACTGTTTAATTGGTATTGTGGCAGAAGTGGGCCAACAAGCAGGCAAATGCATGTACATATTTTGGCTGTGTTTGATATGTGCTGCCAGGCAATAATTAATTGAAATTTGCAATGCGTCAAAATGGCATCAGACAGTTGCTTGGCAATTATATAATAATTACTACTTGATCTGACAATGACTGACAGCTGTCTGACAGTTAAATGCTTGTTGCCTTGCAGCCAAATGTTGCACTCTCCTCCCTATTGTTGTTATTATTATTGCTCTTGTTGCTGCAGAAATTTTAATTAAAACTTTTGCACGCAACGCGATATAAGAAAATATCACTCAACAAATACATGCCAAATTATCTTGCACAAAGAAGTAAGATAAACTCTCTAGATGCATCCATCCAATAAGACCCCCTATGGTTCAAGTTAGGATCAGAGATTTAAGCTGCACATAAACATGTTAACACAGGCGCCTTTATCTGGCCTGTTGCAATCTTTCATGCCTCATTGTTGCATGTTGCACTCTTGTTTACCTCGCCTGCTGTGTAAAAGGTGACGTGCGGCAGAGGCAGAGGCACGTGACCCGAACGTACCTTATTTGACTCGAATGAGATTTACTCACGGCTCGTTTTTGTGTTCAGCGTTAAGATTTATGGCCAGCAATTGGCAATGGCTCAAATAGAATGCAGTTGTGTATGGATAAATCAATTTTGGGCCACATTGATAGGGGGCAGATGCTAGGATTGCAAAAGGTAAGCTGCAAGACCAGCTGTTGGTATGAAACATTGTAAATGTCAGATAAAAATCACACATTTTAACACAGTTGTACTTTAACTATGTTTTAACATGCTTCACAATATTTAACATTGCAATTATGCATTTATAATAATTATTATAATTACATTTATTTTATAATATAGTTTATATATTACAGTTTTTAAATTCAGCAGAAACTATAGCAAAACTTTGTTGAAGAATTTTTTTCTCATGTTAAAAGAGTTTAACTAAAAACTAAAATATTTTTAATAATTACATATGATTAGAATCTTTTTCATCTACAAACTTATGTTTTCTTATTTAAATTTACTTCCCCCAAGGAAGTCAATTAATTTATTTAATTTTATAACTTCGCCATAACAGATTAAGCATAAAGGAGCAACTTAATTAAGTATGATAAAGAAAATTTATTAATGAAAATATATGTAAACGAACCCTGAACGTATTTAAACAAATGGTAAAGGGCATATTTGCTCATTTATTTAACTCAAACTCTTGAATAATTCATTTAAATATTCACTTTACATTTTATAGTACAATTTTTCACTCTTTCATTTTAAGTACATAGTATAATTGCCACCACCCTTTTAAACTTCCGTTCAGTGCGACAACTTTGACAACTTAACTAATTGTATATGCATATATAATTTTCATATTGCACCCGGCAATTTTTTACAATTAACTAAAGCATAAAAAGAGAAAACTAAAAACTAGAATTGAAAGTGGAATTGGAATTAATAAAAAAAAAACCTCAAGTTAAGTCTGCACATTCCAAAGAAACAATTTTCTCTGACACCGTCACATAAATTTCAACTAATTGAAAAATTTTTCAGTAACATAAAATTTCCCGCTCCATGTCAGGCCTCATTAAACATTTCATAACAAGAACGGCAGCGGTTGAAAATATTTACCTAGACCATAAACTAGAATTGTTTTAGGTACTACGATAAATAAAATAAATAAATTCTTGAAAAGCAACCCTCCTTCGGTAGCAAAAAGTGCGCGGTAATCGAAGTGTTAATGAGACACGCACAGGAGGAGAATTATGAGGAAACTAAAATCTTGGACTATGCCAACAGTGACAAGGGAATGAGGAATCAGACGGGACACGGGGGAAAAGCGTTGAAAAATGTGCGGCAGACGTTTTGTCATCAACAACCCTCAACAAACACACACTACACACACATCACAGACATCTGGGAATCGTCTACGTGTGCATTACAAAATGGGATAATGTGCAGCAGCCGTCAACGTTGACGTCGACGGTGGCAGCGACGCGTGCGCTGCAGGAGCGGCTGCTTATCCTGATCCTGGACGCGACAGATGTTTACCAAATTGATTAGAGAATTGATGCTGAGCAATTCCATTGAATCGAATGATGCATTGAGTGCCCATTGAATGAATTGTGCATGGAACAGGGGGAGCAATAAGTATACTCTTAGTTGAGGGGGGAGAACTGACGGTTGGTCGAAACCCAAAAGTGCACTTTCGCCAAGGCTTTTGTGAGCAGTTAACGATACGAAAAGATTAAAGAGATTAGCAATAACAGTCTTCGATCATAATTTATACTTATTAAAAATAATTTTTATGTTCAGCTGAAATTGCAAGTGAACTGCGAAAGGGGGAGGTGTGTGGATGGGAACTTATGCCACGCATTGGGTGTTCCTCATAAACCAGGCAATTGCGGTTAGTAGTAGCAATAAATACCAGCTGACGGCAGAAAGAAAACTGCAAATGCGAAAGAAAAATATGAGAGAAGAAATAAACACAGAATGTCGAAGATTTAATGCTCTCACAGTGTTATTTTTAGGTATAAAGTACTCAGATGTTTATAAAATTTAATCATGATGTAGAACTTACAGATCTTTGGATATAGTTGAGACATTTCGAAAACCAAATAGTTTTGTTATACAATACAGCAAATTTCTACAGGTAAATCCATAATTTATTTTGATAACTAAATACAATTAGAGAAATTGAAAATCAATTTATTTTCCCTCTAGATAAAAACTTTAAAAATATCTACTCTATTATTCAAAAGCTTCTACTTCAAAACGTTGCACATTCAGTGAATAATTTGGCATGCAAGACTTTTTCAAAGAGAAGAGAAAAATGCAATGGAAATGCAAATGGGGAAAACCTCTTAGAAAAAGTTGGCGTCATTGAGGTGGCAACTCCGGCGACAAGCCAAATAAAATGACAAATGTGTCTAGCCGGGCTAAAGAAACTGTTAGAGTAATCGCAACTACCTCAGAAGCTACTCAACATATGGCAACGCTTAAGATAACGGCATAAAGTTGCAGCTTTTGTGAGCAACTGTACGCAGAGTGAATGTGGAAATGTGAATATGGATTCGGAGCCAGGTTTTGCACAAGTTTTCCACAACACAGAGAAACAAAATGCATATGAGAGAAAACAACGACACACTCTATTCTCCTTTTTTGTCAAGGAGTTGTTGCCTCTTCTTCTTCTTTTTCTGCTATTTCCTGTCGGTTTTTCTATGTGATAAAGCGCACGTGTGCTTAAGCACCTTCTGCCTGCCTATCTAATCTATTCTATTTTGTTATGTACTGTTCCGTCTCTGGATTTTCCATTTTCCCTCACTGTGTTGTGTTGTTATTAAAAACGAATTATGAGTTATGTGTGTTTTTCATAATTTTTTTGTTCATCGGCGAGGAGATTATATTGTGTTCCACGTGTTTGTTTCGTATTCTCGAAGTTGTTTGAAAATCCAAAACACAAAGATAAGGCACATTTGTTGGGGATTAAATGGGGAACAAAGGCGATTGAAAAGGTACCAACAGGAATTAAATAATATTACGAGTGGCCACAGATTTTGGATTGAAATGAGAACTCCTAGAGTTAGTTGTGGCAATGGAATGGGATGATAGAAAGATGGAACATAAGGTAGCTATCAAGAAGATTAAACATTATATTCCTTTGTACTTTTGACAAAGGGTTCAAGTTGTTGAAGGAAAGTTTACCAGGACGATTTAAGATATAAGAAATATTAAAATATTAAAACAATGGAAGTCTTCCTCTACGATTGTATTATCAGTATTAGTTCTGTAATGACTTAAATTTTATTCTTCTTTAAAAGAAATTTATTATGATTTTGGTAAAGTTTTACTATAGAATGAAAACTAAAATTTTATTTCCTTACTAACTATTTTCATTTCATTTACGAAAAATTACAAAATTCATTGATGCTTATTCAGGCTCCCACACATTTCTGATATCAACTTGAGTGCAAATGTGTTTATCAATTGTTGATTATACTGTTATATATATGCTATAGATCTGTGCCAAGCAATCTTTCATTTTCTTAGCTCAAACTAGTTTCGTTGGCACAACAAAGGCCATTAAAGTGATTTAACAGCCGATAAACTTAACACTGAGAGAGACCAATATGTGCTCTGACCTCAAAAGCTACGCACAACAATAGAACTCACACACACAAACACACAACAACACATAGAAGAACCACATACAATTACCAATGTATTGTTCGCATTGTCCGTTTCGCACTCATTACGCGTGAAAAAGAAGGGGAACAAAAAATACCAAATGACACTCAAGTGTTTTTCTTCTTTTTGCCTTACCTCAAAGGGGGAAGAGGGAAGGAGTAGTTAGGGGGGAAAGAGGTGTGAGCTGCGGTTAGTGCAATTAGGCAGCGGTGACAATGACACAAAAGCGCGAACAAGGCTACAAAATTGTAGTATTCAGTATTCAGATCCAGGCAAACGGTGAACAGGAAGCGTGAAAGCGCTTTTAACAAGCGTCCTTTGTTATAGGGACACTACATGGAGAGTACATGGGAAAGTCCCCTTCTTGATGCCGGCTACAAATCCATGGGGTAAAGGTCGACAACAACTAACTAAACAAACTATGTGTGCATACAAAATCTATGGAAATCGTATTGAAAACTGAACGGAAAAATGTTTACAATATTTGCATATTTGGCCAGACGATGTGGCAACGAGTTAAAGGAAAAACAAAAGGGAAAATCAAAATGAAAAGAACAACAAACATTGAGGATGGCTTACAGCTTTGATTGATGAACATGTGCAGCAAATTTTGCCGCCTCTTTTTCAGGCCGCATGAATTTTTAGTTGGTTGTGCAGAAAAAAATATAAAGCAAAAAACAAAATTCGTTTCAGTTGACATTTTTTCTGGCTAACTGAAAAGGGTTAAAACAAGCGATGGACCAGAATTTTGATTACTTTCAACTTTGGTACTCACTCACTCTCTCTCTCCCACACTCTCTCTCTGTTTTGGCCATTTCAAATAGTTGCAACGTTTAGTTGATTAATAGCCAAAAGCCCAAACCTAAGCCATGCTAGCTTTTAGTTTAAGCCAACTCCGAAGGCTTTTAGCAATTTAACGCACAGCTTAACAGCTTGCTGCCCAAATGGTTGAGGGGAAAAAGAGGGGAGCATAGCCAGAGTGAGGGATTGTCAGAGGATTTCCTGGGTTTTCTCATATGTTTACATCTCTGTATGTGTGGGTGAGTGTATAAATATTGGCATTGCAGGTGATTCGGTTCATGTGTGGAGGTCAAAGTGTCTGGCACTTACAGGATACGCATCAGGACTACAAGAGGGAGAAGGGATACCGGCCAGACGGATGTCAGGCGTGATCTGACTGTCAAAAAGGTTAAAGTGACCCTTTCACTGGAGAATAACATACCTGCAAAGAAGAAATAAGAAATTCAAATGTAAATACAAGTATATAGTCTGTCAAAGGGTATTTTAAATGACAGATAATTAAGCAAAAAGTTTGGAGGAGAAAAACGGTTGTCAAACTTTATGACTGTGTAAAAAGCCTTAGTTTTAATATGTGTTCCAAACACCTATAAGGTTCTTAAGTATTTTGTAAACCAGCATATATTTAATATACTCTCAGAGAGTATAAGGAACAAAAGCTATTAAATTTTTTCCTTTCTTTACTTAGAAATGTCACTTACTTTCCTAAGTGCATATATGTAAATGTCATTTATTGTAAAGAATATTTTAATTAATGCCCAATCTTCTTTAATATTAATAACTTCAAGTAGCTCAGTTTGCATAGAAACTATTATTCATATATTATTCCTTTGAAGCTGCCCTCTAATCATATCACAGCTTTTGATTACTGCATAAAATGTGGTGCTCTTTCAATTACAACAGGGCCATCATTTCAATTAACTTTTTGCCTTGACTGTGACAGAGTCTTAGTTGAAGTATCTCATAGTTCGACTATTATTAAAACCGTTGCCCACCCACATTGCCAGCTGTTAAGCTGTTGACAGCAGCGGAAAGTTCATTAAACTGAGAGAAGAAGCTACCGGGTAGTACAGTGTAACATGGTGTTCATGTAGAACCCGCATCCAGGCACTCCCAGAAACAAATCCCGATCCCAAGGCAGTTGCCATGTTAATCGCTAAACTATGCCAGAAATCACGTAACCTTCCATTAATCAACGAAAGTCATAAAAAAGAATAAACTTAATAGTCATCGTAGTGGTTGTCTTTTATTAACTGGCATTTCCGCACTTGGTTGCACTCTGAGGCGTGTTGGGTGAATCGCCCCCCTCAGTCACAACATCCCCCTCTCCCTGTCGAACATAGAATTCAACTTCGACTTGTAGTAAATGCAACATTAGTCAAATCTTTGGGTGTCTGTGATAAGCTCAGGCCATGCTGCATTTTGTCTTGAGGCCATTTCGTTTAATTATTTTGACAGACACTTGAAGATTGCGCACACAAGCGGGAAAAATTCAAATGATTTTTCATATTTTGCGGCAGCTAAAAAGATTTAAAGTGGGGAATGAGTGTGCGACAGGGCGTGGCGCGTGTCTCGTTGCCACAGATGTGGCAGAAGAGCCAGCCACATTATAGTGACATTATAAGCACAGGGAACTGTCGAGTGATGACGAGTAATGCTACGACATTGGGATTAGAGATGAGCGCGTGACACGAAGGAACAATGATTAAAGTAGGAAGGTAAAATTACTAGAAATTTGCATATGGTAAACCTATTTAAAATAGTCGCTAAGTGTCTTTCAACATAAGAGGTGATAATAAAAAATGTAACTTTGTTTATACTAAATTATATTACATGGTTGCTTCCCAACAAGACTATATTAATTAATAGAAAAACCATTTAGTGATTTTTATAATAACACAAATAATTTGTTGGTGGGAAGACTACCAAATAAATAGATCGGAAAGATCTGTTTGTATTTTTAAACAATTTATAATGTTTTATTGAAAACATCAACTAAAATTCAAATGATTTAACAATAGATTTTGTAATAAATTAATCAGATTTTCTTTTTGTTAATTTAACAAGCGCTCATCTCTAACTGCACAGAGTATTGGTGGCGTCTGCAGTCGAAAATTGAAGTGCTAGTCAAGCAGCGCCAAAGCCAATTTGGTCCCGCATGTTGTCTGACTGCCCCTTGCCCCTCTTCGATCCTATTCCCCCTTCAATTCACACTGCCTTCCCTCTCGCGTAATCAAGAGAAATTAGTTTTGGACGTGCTCGATTGGTTCACAGAGCATCTTGTCTCGGGGGCTAAGCTCAGGCAGCGCCAATGTCTTGGCTAATTTTTTGAAAAATTGTTCTACAAAGTGGCAGCTCCTCTTTAAAGTTCTTCAATTCAAAGAGCTTTTCCAAAGTGTTTTCCCGCTGCTTTTCCGCGATTCACGTTCTCGCCTGGTCAATTGTTATGCCGTGTGATTAATGCCTCCTTTTTTTGGCTGTTGATTTTCCGAGTGCATTTTGACATTTGATGAATTGCATTAGCTTTGACTTTACAGTCCCTTCTAGCTCCTCTACCTTTCATGGAAATACTACCATTCTATCTCCATCTGTTTCATATTGCTTTGCGCATTTTGTCTGTGCCATTATAATGAGGTTTCAATAACTTCATTTGTCTCTGTCGCTGCCATATTTGCTGCCCCACAAAATGTTCTGAATTGGACACCTTCACAGAGGGAGGAAGTTGGGAAACAAGTTTTTCTAGTTTTTGCATAAAGCGAAACAAATTGCAACATTTACCAAATGCAGGCAGAGAAACTCAAAGAGACAAACTGCATCAATTCAATTGAAAGAACAAAGTGCAGTTGGGAGTTGAAGAAGTATTGATCACCTTATGATGATTTTCTTTAATTTATTTTGTATTAGACTGTATATATTTTTTTAGATTTTCAAATGCAGGAAATTGTTCAAAGGAAACTGTGCAACAATTTTAATTAGTGATCATATTTCATTTATTTGAAATTTATTTCACTTATTAGTTAATTAGGAAAACTTTTGATATGTAATAAGTTTATATTCTTTATCTAATATCTATACAACTGTTCTATAATTTCTAAATTCGTTAAAAGTCTTCAAGCAAAAAATCTTTACAATTATTCTATGGGTAAAAATATTGTAATAAAATTACTATAATTGTGTAATTTTTGTTTTTCTTTAATTTTCCAAATATCTTATCGTGCTTGAGCTTTGTTGAATGCCTTTAATTGACATTGACTGCCAAATTGTGTGCAGTGTTTTATGAGAAGAGGCAGCCAAACAAATTGTTATGCGTTCTATGCACCCACATCCTTCACATTCACAAATACCACACACGTCCACACTTACACACGCACACACACACACACACATACTGTTACACACAAACTTTGTCCTTGCGCCAAGCACTTGACATTATAAATGGCAACACATTTTGTCTACAACGGAAACGGATATTAGTTGCAGTCAGCAACAACAACAAGCGTAACAACTACCATAACAACAACAACAAAAACAACAACAAAGCGCGACATTTCGATATGTATGTAGTGGACAATTTGAGGTTGTTGTTGTTGTTGCAGTTGTTGAAGTTGTTGCTGTTGCTGTTATTGCTACTGGCAGGACAACAAAACGTTTGTCATTCGACGGATATGCTGGCAACACCATTCGCCATATTGCAATTTGGCAGCGCCATGTCCGACAGAGGGCGCCACATGGCATCGCACTTTAATGGCGCATTGATAAACGAGCTCCACAACCGAAATTTCCAATAATAAACGAAGAAGAAACCGGACCAAAACAAAACAAGAGATACAAAATAAAAACAAATTTATAAGACAATGGACAGAGACTGATAAATGAAGCTGGCCAAGTAGTTCCACATAGTTTATAAGACAGACAGAGAGAGGGGGAAAGAGGAAGATAGAGAGTCAGAGCTGTTGACAAGCGTCCAGCGTTCAGCGTCTAGCAGCTGCAGTTAATTTATATGGCTGGCAAATGACCAACAGAGGGCGCCAGCCAAATATATAAAATTTGCAACGCTTTTTGGCCAGCCTCCCAAAAACGGCAACATCATTAAGGAAATTATTTTATTGGGCGTAATGTTTTTATGGCTCTACCAAAATGGACAACAATGAGACACAAAATGGCCATCCCCCCGTCCTGTTCTCCCCTCCCCTTCCCTATTCACCACTCAAACGGCCATTAAAGCAATTTGAGCGTAAAATGTTTACGCACTTTTACGAGTATGTTGATATTTAAATAGAAATTTTATTAAACAAAACCGCAAAAACATTTGCATAAAATTCATTTTCAAGTGACAAAAAGAGTCCGCAAAAAAGAACTGCCTAAAAATGCAAATGGCAATCATTTGTGACACTGCCCCATACTTGATGCCACACGTTCCCTCCCCCGCTTAATTGACATTTCGACTGGTAGAAACTACCATACCATGACTATGTTTTGGCCAAAATCAATTGATTGCCACGGGCTGATGCACGCAGCTTCTCTAATTTGTGTTTAGTAGCATGTGGCATGTTTGTCAATTACTTGCCCCAACATGTTGCCTCTTTGTTCCCGCCCCTTCGCCAGTTGGCTAAATGTTTGCCTATAATTTTCGATATGGCTCACAGTGCGTATGTGTATTATTTCCTGTTGCTCTGTAACTGCTACGTGCCTCAAGTTGCCCAATTTTTCGTTACTTCGCCACATGCTACGTGTGCGACATTTTCGAATAGCCATTGTAATTATATTGATTACGAGTCTGAAAGCAACTTCTGTATATCTAACTGAGAAGAAATTAATTCTTCTCTTTTCTTTTTCCTTCTTCCTTCTTCCTTTTTCATGACTTTGGGGGAAGCTCCAACCAAATGCAATGTCAGGCCAGTTTTGTGTCTGGCATTTTAAGTGTGGCCATTGAGCCATTGAGAAGGGATAGCGAATTTTCTCTTTGTTTTAACAGGAGTCGGCAAATTAACTGAGTGAAAACAATAGAAGAAAGTAGCGGAAGTTGGTTCAAAAAGCTAAAGCTGTGAAATGATTTCAATTAAATGAAATGACACTCGATGAAACATGCGATTAATTTAAGCGATTGAACTTTAGCAAAACTGAATCGACTTTCATGTGAAATGTCATTTTTACCATGATTTGATCTATTAATTGATTGTAATTTTAAAAATAGTACATATTCGAAACTTTATTCTCTTTTAAATTTTGGAAGAGATGGATAAACACCATTTGGATTTAAGAAAGTTTAAAATTTTTAATACTCGAGCTTTGACTTTTTGTTAAGTCCCTGTGCTCCATTTAGTACAAAACAAAATCCTGAATTCGATTCTGAGGAGTTTGAGTATGACAAAAAGTTGACAACAGACTTCAAACTTGCATAAATAATAATTTATTTAAGTATTAGAAATTAATATTGAAAATCAGCTCTAACTTAAACTGTTTTAATCGCACTTAAAAATCATTGAGCCTTGCAGTTTCCTTTTCCAACTTTCGATTTCGACTCACACTCACCTGACAGGTCCTTAGTTTGCCAGACAACATCTAACCCATGCCCAAGTGGCAGTAAATTCGTAACAAAATTACATTTATCCAGTTGCCAACTGAAAAGCGACGACAAAGGCATTCAGTGGCTCGTCAATAAATAGGCAGCATTTGAGGGGACTTGGCTAATAAATTTTCCAGAACATTATTTACAAACTTAAGCGACGTGATGCGATTTTTTAATATCAATATTTGATGTGGGGCGACCGCCTGCAATGTCAGAAGAGAACCCCCTTTCCCCTCTCTGAGATCCAACTCCAAAGTAGGAAAAGTAGCAAAAGTATCAAATAAGCAGAAAATAAATGTCGAACAATTTTCAGTTAAGAACTCAAGATCCCTAAGCCAATTTGGCCACTGACAGAGCCTTAATAGAAGTGTGTGTATGTGAGGCCTGCTGGTGGGCTTTGGGGGCGTGGCATGGCACTGCGACAAAGGCAACGCTGCCGGCATTACAAATGAAGAATGACTTGGCTTGACTGGAGTCGAGTTGACTTTGACTTTGACTATGACGTTGATTCAAAGTCGAGGCCGCCTAAATGTATCCACAACAACAATCGTCTGTAACAACAACAACAAGAACAACAACTGTCTACGCACATGTGGCGCTTACTTTTCCCATGCCACAGTTTTTCCATCGTCGTCGCCGTCTGTTTGTTGTCAAAAGTGTCGCGGGTTCGTTTTGTGTTTCGAATTTTGTATTTTGCGTTTGCCTTGCACGTTTCCATATCCATTGATTCGTTCATTCATTCATTCACTCAGTCACTCATTCATTCTTTTAGTTCTTTTTTCTCGTTTCCTTATTTCAGTTCCGCATTGGTTTTTTGGGGTCTATTGCTCGATTTTTATTTCATTTCCCAGACATTCAGCGACCGTCGTCGACGTCGTCTGAACTTTGGGTCATTTATCAAATTTTCAAAGTCACATTTGGCGATGTCACGCTTGTGTATTGTTCCTCTTTGCAGCTCTATCCCAAAAGGAAAATGGGCAAACGCAATCGAAAAAGGCTTTTTAAGGCAGGATACGAAGTTGCGTGTAGATTTCAATAAAAAAAAGAAAACAAAAATTGAGACGTAATGCATAAAAAGCGAAAGAAAAAAAAAACACAACCGAATTGTTAAGGATGTTGGGTGGATGGCATAATGAGTTGTAATTTTCGCAAAAGGTTAAGAGAAAAGGCTGTCGAGTAGAAAGGACTCTCGAAATAACAAAAATTTAGTAGCGATACTCCGATGAATAAGCAATAGATTAGAAATAAATAAACTTTTGTTTAGCTGAATTGTGTTGAGAAGTTAAAGTACGGTTCCTGAATAAAGTGCTAAGAATATTGATGTGAAAAGTAAAAGTGAAATAAGGTAGCATGGGAATTGAAAAAGTGAATGGTTAATAAATAAATTCAATTTACATTTACTACAACATTAGATTAGAACCTTTCTTTTAAAGAATCAGTAAATGATATTTACAATTATATTAAATAAGTATAAAATTATTAAAATCATTGCTTGATTTTGTTACACTGCTAAAATAATAAAATTAAATTAATAACTAAAAATTGATTACAAAATATTTATTATAAAAATATTTTAATTATTGTTTGATTTTTATTTTTTGATTTTTTCAAATGGATAAAAGACAATAACAAGAATGTAATGATTTATATTGCTTGATTTTCCAACACTGTGAACATTATGAATTTAAATTTCAAGCCGACTTCTTAGCACATTAAAATGATCTTTGGGGACTCTGTTGTAATCTAGCAACAAATAGGCTATCATTTTGTCTCTTTTTCCATTTTGTAGCACATGCCTCTGCATAAATTGTAATAACCCTAGAAGCAGCATCCTTGATGGCGCTACAATGAATAATGGAGACTGGCAATGGGCAACTTTATCACCTGTGCGCAACATTTACATAAATTGAGCAACACAAAAAAAAGAGCACGAAAATAATAAGGAATATGTATAAAATTAAGCTACACTGAACAAAAAGCAACAGCAACATTAAATCAAGGAGAGAGAGAAAAAAACAAAGTATAGCAATAATTTTTAATTTATTGCAGAATTTTCATAAAAATGACAACAACCAGTGGGAAAGGGGGGAATGAGGGTACAGAGGTGTAGAGGCACCTTAAACAAATTATGTTCGCGTGTCGCCTGCGTGGCATTTTTATGAGCTGCTCTTCCTCGCTGTCACGCATAAATGACACGCGTTAATTACCTAGGCAGGGGGAAGGGAGGAAGTAAAAAGGACTGAGGTGTTGTCTGAGGGGGGACTCATAACTGCAGGAGACTGGCAACCGGAGACAAAGCGTAGCGACGGGATGTCCGCTGATGGACATAATATTGTAATTAGTTGACAAGTCACGTAATTGTTTTGCGCTAATTTTTAAAATTTTTTCATTTTTTCCTGCCATATTTTCCTTTTATGGTAGGCTGACTTTTGATTTATATAAGCTGAAGGAGCAGGTGATTTGAACAGTTGCAATACCAGAGAGACTGGGAGTAATCAATTAGATAAACACATAAGATTGATAACAATTTAATTAAAAAAGAAATACAAAGTGGTTGGGATTAGCAAATACAGATTAATCCAATTAGGCATAATTAGTATAATGCATTTAACATGTTTAATAATCGAACAAGATCTTCAAAAACAAGAAACCTGCCAAGTTAAGAAAACATTATTTATTTTATTTACCATGTTAACATTGCAGTTATATTAACCTTTTAAAAATAGCTTATTTATTATTATTTATATAATAAAAAAACATTTTTGTAAATATTTACGTTATCCATAGACAAAATAATAGATATATTCAAATCTATTACAACAAAAGATTTCCACAACTAAATTCAGTTGAATTTCTCAGAAATCCACATTCAATCAATAACAATACGCATGCAATCATCAATCAAATGCAACTGCAAATAGATATCCATGTTTTAAAATAACCCAAATAACATATTTAAATTGCTGCAGTTCGGTCAGCTCAACAGAAAAGCAAACAATTCTTTGGTTTTTGATTGTGGCACATATCATAACCATGGGATAGTCTAATAAAAAAAGGAATGAATAAAAAAGACTGCTGCACTCAGGCACTCCAAAATTGCTGAATGAGTGTTTGTTTTTCGTTTGGCTTGGCCATGAATACACTCCCTCGCATTCGTTCTGTTAGACAGTCAGTCATTCATTCAGTCAGTCAGTCAGTCAGTCAGTCAAAGCAACCGCTGCCCGCTGGAGTCTTGTGTCAATATTGACGCACAAAATCCTTTTAATTTTCAGAAAATATTCACATTTTTGGCAGAGCTTCGCCACGCGTTTTTCATCTAATGAAAAGCTGTGCAAATAGCTGAGGGGGAAGTCAAAAGTTGGGGCAAGGGCAATAAATTGTCTATAGCTTTAGCAAAGTCTAAGCCTCTAAACTGATTAAGTTTTGATTGCAATTTGCAATTCGATTTTCGTAACTGAAAACTTTGCAGCCAACGATTGGTTTCATCTCATCTCGTCCTGTCTCCGGTCTACTGTTCCGTCTGTGGGTGGAAGTTTTTAATAATGTTGGATCATTAATATTTCAATAATACCGTCTGGCTCTAGCAGGCTATTTAAAGCATAACATAGCCTCCTCCCTTGTCATCTTTTTAGATGCTTTCCATTTTCAGTTGCTTGTTGCATAATTGACTTTGTCGCTTGCTTTTTCGCTTTGACTATGGCTTTGGCTATTTGCTATTATTCCTCATTTCTCTTTCTATATGAATCTTTATATATATTTTACTAGCTTTTTATGAACATGCGAATGTCCTTTATGTCCTGCCACTGCCACTGCAGCCGGGGCAATCCAGCCAAGCCATCCAGCCATGATTTATTATGCGGCTTTTGCGCTGCCTTTTCTTTTTCTATTAGCCACGTTTTATGCGGCTGCTGCAGAGCCTTTTTTTTCAGTCCACTTCTTTTCTTTTGCGTTTCTTTATATTTTTTTTGTTGTATTTTTCATACTTGTGGTCCTAAACGCTTAACTTGTCCTTTTCAATTTCGCAACGGCAACGGCTGCTGCGTTTTTCCTCATTTTCCGTCAGCTACGTGCTAAAATCCAACTATGTTCATTGTACTTTTCCGCCCTTTTCATATTTCACTTTGCCGCGTCATAAATATTTGTTGTTATCCCTGTTGTGATTTGATGTTTGTGCGCTTTTATTTATTGTAAATATTATTATTTCTTTTTATTAACAAGACGATACAGAAGGAGCTGCTTCGTTGTCTTCATATTCTCTGTCTGTCTGTCTGTCTTTGGCTTTGTTCTTCTCCTGCATTTTATGGCAAATATTGACAATCATAAATAATTCAATATATCCTTGTTGGCAATACAAAGCCTTTTTAACGTACAACAGGATTTATGAATAAATCTAATTGTTTGTGCAATTTCCCTCAAGAGAGATTTTCTATTGGCAAAAGCAAGAGATCTTCCTAATGATTTAATGTTTACAATGTTTTAAAACATTCAAAGCTTTTTTATTATACTTAAAGAACATTTTGTTAAATAGAAGAAAATGTTTGTACTTTTTGTTCCTTACTTAAATTCTTTCTGTACTTTCTTAAATGTTGGTAATTTAATAAAACCACATAAACCACAAAAAGACATCCACAAATTAAACCGCAAACAACACATGCCATACTCAAACAAATGCAGGAACAACAACAACTGTTTAAATAATTAAATGCAAATTTTCGCACCTCAATGCAAATATTATTTTACTGCTCTTGAATAAATTTACTCAAACTGCATTCAGAACAAAGATATTCACCAATAAATCAGACGTGCAAGAGAGCAGATAATGAATAAATGATAAGCATGAATAATGGCAAAGAAAAGAAAAACATAAAAATAAAACAAACTGGAAAGCTTTATCAAAACTAAAAACTGGCAAATGAAACGGAATGATAAAAGTGCTTGAAAAACTCTCAAACATGGCACAGGAAAAGTGAGTGGAAAAGCGGTAGACAAACTGAAATTGAAAATGCAATTGTTAAAGATTTGTATTAATTTTTTGTTTATTTTTTTATTGTTTGCTTTTTTCACTAGAGTTCGACTACAAATGCATTTGGTCCCATTAATTAAATGGCCAACTGGGCGTATGAGTGACTTCGAATTGCTGAAAGAGTTGACACCATACCAAATTGAAATGAAAGAAAGAAAGAGAGTGTAGCTTGCGAGTGTGAAAAAGACAAACAATCGCGTGCGTTTTTTCGCGCTTCAATTAAATTTAATTGCATTTTGAAGGGTCATAAATCTCAAACAGTCGAGCGCATCCAAAAAGACAAAAAAAAACAAAAACAAAAACTACGCACCACAGCAAGTGGAAGTATACTGATTGTTGTTGGTGTTGTTGATATCGCTCTCAAGCGCAACGAATTGCAATATGCAAAGCGAGACAAAACGGGGAAACCCATTGATTAATGGGGTTAAACGCACAGAGAATACCAAAAATTGAACTCCACTCACAAAAGAAGAAAATCGAAAAAGAAAAATCAATCATGCAACAAATTACGAAACGGGTCTCTTCATTCAGAAACAAATTTCGAATACAAATTATAGATCATAAAAAGCTGATTAATGCCGCCTTATGGTAGCCATTTGGAAAAGCCAAGAGGAAAACCAGCTTAGCTGTCAGAAAATTTTCATTCATCTTTTGTCCATGCAGCATATCATCATTATCATTATTATGCTCATCATCAGCTAGGGTGTTAATTTATTTATTGCTTTCACTGTGAGGCTATCAAAATATTGTTGTGCACTTTTAGAAATGTCGACGATATACTCATCCATTTTGCACACACACTCTTGGACACACATGTGGCTAGACGACTTTAAAAAGCAATAATGGGAAATGCTTTTGAACAGGGGGAAAACAGTGGAAAGTGGGGAAGAGTATCGTATGAGAAGAAAAACTTTGGGCAATTCATTTTAATTATTCACGCAACGTTGTTGTTAGATTTTACACTCACATACCCATATCAACAACAGCAACGATAACAACAACAACAACAACAAGAACAATAACAACAAGTACAAAGTGCAAGGGATCTTTGGCTAAATGAGAGAGAAAGAGAGAGACAGCTAGAGAAGGGGAGAAAAGCGCTTTCCACTTGATTTATGGCCTCGCCTTTGCTATGGGCTCTCTGTATTATGTGATAAGAACATCGAATTGTTATTTATTGCTTTTGTTGGTTTAATTTTATAATTTTTAGATTGAAATTAATTTAAAGTGACGCCACAGAAAACTTTAAGAAACTTGAAAGGTGCATAAGAAGTTAAATGAGAAGCAAAGAAAGAGGAAAGCCAAATGAAGAAATATTGTTATTATCGCACTTTATTGAAAAGCTAATTGAGTAAAAGTTGAACCAAACTTTATCATACTTTTTTAAATAATATCCAATGAGACACTATAAGGTTTATAAAAATGTTTTAACTAGTTTTAATTATATTCAGTCATTTGAATTATTATTATTAATTGTCATTAAAACTCATTCGTTACTATATAACTTATTTTGTCAAGTTTCTATTGAATAACTACAGTATATTTTAAGCTTATCAATTAATTACGCAATGCATAACGGATGGCTTGTCATATGATTTCTATTTTTATGAGCTTATAAATAATTGTTATCTATTAAGAAGTCATCAATTTATGTTGTTTTTTAGTTGCAATAATTATTAAGATACCATTAATAATTTGGACTAATTGATATACTATATTTTTATTAAGTTGAACTCTTAATAAAAACTTTCTTTTCTTTATTAAAGAAAGATTCTTAATCTAACACCTTAGTTTTATGTATATGTTTTAGCCCAAAATTATTTACTTTTAACAATTTTGTCATCTATCAATCTTCTTTTTATAAAACACTCAACAATGTGCATCCTTTAACTTGATATAACTACAGTATCTCTTTTCTTCATGACAAACCACTTTAAGTTATCATTTGCATGCTGTTCATTTGTTAGTATTCAAGCAAACACATCTGATATGTCTTTCTCCTCTCTTTCTATTTACTTTTCTCCATCTCTGTCTCTTTCTTTAGTCGATTGAATAACAGAATCGTATAGCTGAACAATAAGTGAACATATTGCAATTGCTACTGTCAATAATATGTGCATATCGATATATCAATAGAGTTCTCATTTCCACACATTAAAATTGCTGCAGCTTTTGGCCATAAATTTCGCACAGTTGTATGAGAATAAGTTGCTAATGGGGAAAGGGGGAGGAGGAGTCAAGAGGGGGGAAACAAATGGCAAAATGTTTTTGGCAAACTGCAATTTACTGCTGCACATCGATGCAATTCTCATGTTCGTCTGTGCTCGTTGATATTTGCATATTTTTCCACTCAAAAGGCAATTGAAATGGAAATGGGCAAAAAGAAAATGCGAGTATAGAAAAAACCTATTGACAAACTACAATACATATTTGGTTATTTATTTACTGATTTCAAAATAAACTTAAAGCTGAACTAGCAAAAAAAAAAAAAAAAAAGAACAATGGAAAAATGTTTCACTTGGTCAACATGATTGTGCAGTTTTCTAATGATTGCGCAATTCTGAAACTTATTCATGCTGACCCAATAAAAAGTCTCCAACTTCAACAGCAACTTGAACTAAACTATGCTTATCTGGTGTGTATCTGTGGCACAAAGCGTTGAGGAACTTGCCACAAATCGCGACACAGTTGAACTGAAGGCGAATTTATGAGCTGCGATTATTCGTGCAAAGTGTTGCAGCCTGCCTGTCTCTTAGGTGTGTCCAGCACTCTTCAGCAGAGTCTGCCACTTATGAGACACACGCATGACTGGCAACTTACCTTGTTGTTTTTGTTGTTGTTGCTGTTGCATCCACACCCAGTTGCCTCCGTTGCACAGTTGCACGTTGCCAATTGGAAGTGCTGTTGCAGCTATTGTGTCGATACTCTTGTCGGGAAATGTCATTAAAGTTGCTCTTCATAAATCACACAGAAGGCTCAAAGAAACATGTTACTCTCCATGAGGCAAGTAGTAGGTCTGAGGCAAGCAGCAGTGGCAAGAGGCAGCCCGAGCATAACCTCATTTTACGCTCCATGAACTACAACGCTGCCAGGCTACAATAAATACAACAACTGCAACAACGATCTGGAACAGGGCCCAACTTTTCCATCTACTCCTTATGTATTCAGCACTCGGCGATTTTGAGGTTTTGTTCCCATGTAGCATCCACCCTTCTCCCCTTTCCACCCACTTCCCCCGCTCTCCTATCATCGTTTGTAGTTGAAGTGAAGTTTGATTGGGAAACTGAACTCTGAGTACGTTATGATTTCCGAACAGTCTGCAGATTATGTGCATTGCAGTGAAAGAGACAAATGTGAATAGAAGTGACATGAGTCTGAGCTCATTTCAAGCATAATGTGTTTGATTCTGGAACAATCTGTGCTTCCTTCCCACACCCAAAATGGGCAGACAAGCAAGGAAATGGCCATTAGCAGAGGTTATTAAATACCAAATAGCTACTGTGTAAGCTCAAGTACGATAAGTAGAAAGCACGACAGAGAAAAGAGGTACAAAAAAGTAGGGCAAAGGTATACTTCCAAATAAAATAGTATCTCTACAAGGCCTATGACAACCTGATACACCGAAGAGAAATAAACATCTTCAATGTTAGTTTCTCAACGCTTTAAAATTTACTTTAAGTAATATTGGAAAAAATTAAAGAAAAAGTAATCCATTCCCTAACAATTAGAAAGAAATGGAAAATTAATTTAGAGAGAATAACCTGAAACAGAGAATGAATTTTATTATTCTATGATCAACGCCACACAAAACTAAATGTAATTTTAAATACACTTTGCGATTTAAGCTAACACGAAAATATATTAAATCTTTTATTCTTCAAGTATGCCAGACCTTGCAAATTTATATTAATACATATAATTTCCTCAAAGTAAAAGATAAGAATGTAAAAATTTTTTTATGTGGTTCTACTATATCCGACTCTTTAACTACTCCAGCTTTTCCAGTCTGTCTAAAAATATAAATTTTCTGTACGTAAAAAAAATTATAATAAACATTTTCCAAAATAAATTTCTTAGTTATTTTCCTTGTGATATCTTTGAGAAAACCAGTAAAATATAAGATGACAACGTCGCTTAAGCTGAAACAACCCACATAAAACTATTTCAAGACAGGTAGAATATTTCCTCTAGTGAAATGAAAACTGAAAATGGTTCAACAAAAGTTCTGAAGCACAAATTTTCCATCCTCCCTCCTGTGTCATCAAAAATGCATCACTTGGAGCACATTTGCAACACCTTCTCGGTTGTCCCATTTATTCGTTTTTTTTCCTTTTAGTTTTATTGCCATATGAATTCACCTGAATTTTCTCGAGAATTTGCTAGGAACGTGCGGATTCAACTCTCATGTGTTTGGTTTAAAGTTTAGTTTAGTTTAGCAAATGGAAATGCTGGGAAAATTTTTTGTTTTTGCTTGCACTTGAAAGAACTTTAAACGGTCAACGCAAAGCGGATGTTTAGTCAGAGTGGAAAATGCGTCAATCGGGGAAAAAGGAAAATGCATCAATCTGTGAAACATTGTGTGCGAATTAACTTGGCTAACAACAACAAACATTTTGGGACACATGCTGAGGCGACGCCTTCAATTCGATTTGGCCAAATGTGTGCAAATTGTCTAATGGGGCAGTCGAGTTTTCCATTTCCCTCTTTCCCACCCTTCGATGTCAGCTATCTTATTCATGAAGTGCAAATTGGCAAAAACGTAAGCAAAGAAAATGTGGCAAAATAAATGGCTGCAAGTCGAGTCGCATCGAGTTGAAGATTTGTGTGGCAAGTCTGGCAATAAGTACAACTACAGATATGTACATTTATTCAGCTGATGTTGCAGTCAGCTCTGCCAAATTAGCCTTTTTCCAAAAGTGTCCTATTTTGAAAATAAGTTAACCGAAACTTTTATCAAAGATTCGCTATCGGAAATGTTTCTTTGATACTTTAAGAATATTCACTATGAAGTATCTTTATTATAATTTAAAAATATTTTGGCTTACTTAGTTACCATTCTTTTTTAATCAAAACAAATATTGTACATCGGTTTAAAAATTAATTTCTTTCCTGAAGTAAAGGGGAAACTAAAATACATGCTTTTGAGAATCATGGTTAAGCCATGTTGAATTTAAAACTTGAAAAGTCTGTGATATTAATTATCGCAGTGAGACTAAAAGAGTACTTTGGATAATTTTTCAAAACCGGTCACTTCTTGAAGACATATCTATATTTCATACAAAATATGTGTATATTTATATTTTTAATTATTGCAATTAATATTACAATATAATCTAACAATTACTTTAATATTTGAAATTATTTTAAATTTACTAATTTCTGCGTATTTTTTATTTTTATTGTTTTTAAATAAATCATTTCAAATTGAACCACTTATCAAATTTACCTTGCCTCTTTTTTTTACTATTTGTTCCAATTTATCCTTTTTTTTAAGATCAGTCTATTTTTTCTAACCGACAATTGACAGCACTGGTTGCAGTTGCAACTTGCAAGAGAGGTGCTTGGTGTGAAACATGCGGAAATAACAGGAATTTAAGTGAATTTAGTGAAAGAACACATCAGCAACAAATCAGCCGGCGACAAAATAGAGGAAGAGGAAAACGAAGACTTGATAACCGAGAGACCAAAAATAAAACAGCACTAGAAAAAATATCAGACAGACCTTCACTTAGTTCGGGGTTAATGTTTGCACATCGATGTTCCCCCTTTTTGTTGTTTTCCCCCTCTTCATGTTGTTGTTGTCATTTTACACTATTCCTCTGTGGCTGGCTTACATGTGCCACATGAGACTTGACTCTTTGTGTGAGTGTGTGTGTGTGGCAGGAAATGGCAAATATAAATCGTTGAGAGCTGCGTCGGATTTGTGGGCAACACAGCAGCTGGGATCTATAGCAAAAACTCTTTGACATTGGACATTGCATTTTTGGGAGAATTGTTTGGTAGCAACATTGAACTTTGCTATTCAAATATGTGACATCTTTGACAGAGACAAATCGCCAGTTGATTGAACCCAACGACTTGGAAATGATCCCAAAAGTTGGAATTATGACAAGCAATTAAGAAAGATTTGCTCACTTCTTAAATAAACAAATGATGGGGTTTCATTTTTGTACAATGCATTGGACACAAACTCTAGAGTAGTATAAGCTATGAACAATTTTTGTGAGCTGGGTATAGATAATAATCAGCTTTAAGTCTTTAAGTATCTGATTTCAAAGATCTTCTTAGAATCATAGCTTCATGAAAACTGAAAGGATTTTCTTGCAAAACTATCTTTAGATTGTTTTACATTCAAAATAATATTTTGCCTTTGGATAGCTTTTGTCTTTTTTTCAAGTTTAAATTTGTAAATATTAAATATCATCTTGTGCTCTTATTTCTATAAATATTAAACTTAAACTCATTGCTAATTATATGCTTGGCAATATATTTCAAAAATTATACGCTTAAACTTTCTAAACTTATGGATGAGTTGTTTAAACAACTTCTGCGATATTCAATTAGCGTAATTTAAAGAAACAAAGCAAATTTCCTTTGGGAATATTTTTTCATATCAAGCTAAAGTTATAAGTTTATAAAATTATAAAATATTTTTGTTGTTGTCAAAATTCAGAGAAAGATTAACAAACAAGTGGATTCTGTTCATTTGCAGCATAGTGTGGTTGCATACCACACGCTGATGCACTTCGCTACGAGTTTATTAACTGCTTGCACAATGCGAATTGGCCAAAAGCAACGCGATTAAAATGCAATCGGGCATCTGATGATGCACAGAAATCGCATTCGCTTTGGTTTAAAATGCAGACACAGCTGGCCCCAAAATATGCGAACTGCGAGTATAATAGGGTTTTGGAATCACAGACAGACATCAGCAGGAATTCTGTCCGATGGAACGGGGAGAAGGCAGGAACAGGGGCATATTCCAGTCAAACGGTGGCAATTGAAATTGCCCAACGGGGCACAATTGAACTCCATCCACAGATGATTCCCTGATTTGCCATACCAAATGTTTTTCCCCTTCCGAATTATCTGTTTATTCCTCCCTTCAGTTGTTGTCTTTGATTTCATTTGTTCAATAAACGCATAATTATGCTCAATAATTGCATTTACAAATATGTTGCAGTTAGCTAAGGGCCACTTCCATAATTATGTGCATAATTTTCTGTAATTGCAGCTGCAAATATGTATCCGAATAGACATACTTCGACTTGTACTAACAGTACCAGAGTCAACTTACTAGACCCTGAATAACTGATAAGAGTTTATTAATTAAAGGTGCTAAGTTGGCTAATGAATGACACTAGTTAAAACAGCTCACATATATGTATGAACATGAATCTGACGAGAAGTCACGTTTTAGACTCAACTCCTGTTTCTTTAGCTGCATTTGCAGAATAAGTGAATAACATTAAATAAACAAACAAGCAAAGCAAGGAGACAACAACATGCCAACAACAATACAACAGACTGCAAACTGATGCAGTGCGCAGAAATCAACAATAAAGCAGATAAAAATACAACTTAAAATCAGATTGAGAGGAACGACAATGAAGCTTGAATACCCTGCAACTCAATTGTTGTGAGCAGGTGTGTTTTTAATATTTAATATATTAATATTTTGGTTTTCACTTATTACTTATTAAATATTAAATGATTAAAGAGGCATACAAAAGAATGGGGTATTTATTGAATTTCGTTAATATCAACCGGAAAATCTCTTAGGTCAATATTTATGTATATTCGATTTCAATTTAAATTTAAACAACTTTTTTCGATATTAAAATAGACCTTCACTTAAGTACAATTAGGATTCACCCATTAAAACAAATTCATTACAGAATAGTGCATTTTTTTAATCGTAAAATAAAACTTCACGTTTAATTATGAACATATATAATTCATCAGCAAAGCCTTTAAATTGGTGATCCTTAATAAGATTTTAATACGCCTTCTCCAAAAGAAGAATTTATAAGTATTAAAATTATATTTTATATTATTTTTCTACATAATCTATTCATATTTTGATTTTTTAGTAAGGTTTATAAACTAATGTATACCGTGGTAAGAGTATTTTCGAAGAAATCTAGAATCAAAAGCAAGTGAATGCGGAATTGTGTTTGGTTGTTTTGTGTGGTTTTCTTTACTTGTTTTGTTATTTCTTTTGTATTTATATTCTATACTTTTTCTTTATTTTCTGGGTGCGATATACCGTTGTTGTTGTTGTTGTCGCTGCTGCTGTTGTTGTTGTACTTGTGCTGCGCTGAGCATGAAGTCTGATGCATTTGATAAGCGGCACGTACCACACGCCAAAAAGTATGCTACACAATTTTTATTCGCTTTGTTAAGCGAAGCAGAGAAACGGTTTTCGCTCTCTTTCTCCCTCGCGCTCTCACTCTCTCTCACTCGTTCTGTTTTGCAACCGATTTCGACTACTTTATTATCTAACACATACACGAACGGGAAATGTAGAATATAATGCATTTGTTTGCTACTTACACATACACACACACACACACACTCGAGCACGTGTGTGAACAATGAGAGTCATAGGAAACGGCGGTTGTTACATACCTGCAATGAGAAAAAGGCAAGAAAAATAGTATAACATTAGTATAAAATCTTTACAAACACAATCCAGACTCTACTTTGGCTTTCGCATTGGCAATCGCATTAGAATTTAAGATAAGTTTGGAAATGGAGAATAGAGAATGAGAATGGCAATGAGAATTCGTATTGCGTTTCCATTTTCTACACAATGTTTATTGTGTGTGCATCCAACTTGTTTACCAAACTTTATTACAACTTGGCAAACAGTCGTCGCCTTTGTAGTTGCACCGTGTTAGCCTCTTGTTCTGCCTTCCTAACTGATTGCAGTTACAATCAGTTTCACTCCAGGTTTGTTAGCATTGCCAGGTGTACAGGTAGTATCTATGTTTTACCTCCCATATACACATACACACATATGTTACATTGTTCATTGTAGATTCTACATTGTATTGTGTAACTGAAACATGGCAGCTGTGCCTCACTTTGAATCCTTGAGGAAAGTTAAGTGAATCTGAAGAGGGGGATAATTCAACACGAAGATGTTAAACTAAAAGCCATACTAAGTAGGCATTGACTAAACTCGAGTTAAGCGAATCTTTTTTTGCAGATGGCTTCTCAGACCTGAGTTTGCCAAGAAAAAATGAAGTTAACTTTGTTTGCGATCTATTATGATTTATATAGATTTTGAATTTAAATCTACTTTTAGTTAGTTAATAGAAAATTTTACTAAAGAGAGGGTAATTACTATACAAAATAACTACTTGTTTTTCCACTATGTTATATAATGTTTTTATTTTCGTTGTCAATAAATTGAAAAATAAGTAAAATATTAGCACTCACTCTAAAAATTACTCAAACCTTGAGCTGTACTTCCGTGTTATGTAAAGCATTAAGATACACATAAAAATAAATTTATAAAAAGTCATGTTCCTTGCCATCTGCTAATCATAGACCTTTAAATTTATAACTCTAAGAAGAAACCCCTTCTAAAGTACAATTTATTGCTTAAACTTTAAGCTCTGACCATTTTGTCAAATCATTATCTAACCCGAAAAAATTACTGAACCATAAAAAATCAATAGATCGAAAATGTCATAAGTGATTTCCGCTACCGGTTCTCGATTCATTTCATTCAAGCGTAAAATAATTTGTAAAAATATTTACACAGCTCGTGACGAAAGCAAAAAAAAAATAAAAAGAAAAACCGAAAAAAAAGAGGAATGAAAATTTCAAGAGCTAATGGGCTAGCCATGTTCCAGGTTATCATTTCCCCTTTCCTTCACTCCCCTCTCTTCGGCCTTTGCGCTTGAATGCCTCGCACCAGAAATGTTCGTACATTTCAGACACCCACACGGAAAATGGCGTCCATCAGTGTCAGCTTAGGACTTGAAGGCTTTGCCAGGGTTGCCACCAAATCACAGAGATCACACACATACACAAATACACACCCAAAGAGGGACAGCTTCTAAGAAGGCGCATAAATTCCAGACGTTGTTGCTCTGGTGATTTGTGTTGCATACTCGTAGACCACATCAAACATTAGAGATGGGAATGGAAAAGGGTACGGAAAAGGGGAAGGAAGAAAGGCATGCACTGGGAGGTGTGTGTGTGTGTGTGTGTGAGGAGCTTAAGCACACTTGAAGTATGTGTACGGTTTGGTGAAGGTTAAGAAAAAGGATTTGCCACCGCACAGTCGGCGACATGGCGAAAACTTTCAGGATTTCGTATACTTCACGCCTGGCCAGGAAAATATGAAAAGTCGTCCTGCCAAGTCATTTTCACATTTGAGTCGGGTTGCTAGGTAAGAGCTGAACTTGTGGTCTATGTGGTTTTCCCGCTCGTTTGGTTGCGTGGTTTTGGTTATATGACAGCTGCTGTTTCCTGTTTTATTTTTCATCTTTTCATTTTGTTTTCTTCTTTTTTTGTGTGGTTTTCCGCTTGTGACAGCCACGTGTAATGCAATTATATTGAGGCAGGCTTTATATATATTCGTACTTTTATGTAATTCGCAGATTGTTTTTTCAGTTTCCCTCACATACCTTGCACTTCATGAAATTGATGGAGATTCTACTAACTGCATCTGATAGCCATGTGCTGTGTCAGCCAACTTGTAGACAGCTTTTCAACTTGACTATTGATTATCTAAACTTTTGACTTTGACAATCTTCAGATAAAATATGTCGCAACTTTACTCTGTAAACGCTGTTCCACTTATCAATTATGATAAGTGATTCTAGGAAATATATTGTTCAAATAATGTAGAAAGAAGTAATATACCTTAGCATAAATGAAATATAAATAATATTTCAGAAATAGATTTAGTAATTACGGCATGTAGAAATTGACAAGGAATGGCCTTTAAAATATTTTTAATAATTTTAAATGGTCTTATTCTTATAAATATTCATGTTCTGCTGATTAAAGCATAACAATTAAATAAACAAGAAAATAACTAATTGCCTCCTCTTGTAAACCTTTTATGCTGAATGTTTACTTCAATTTCAATTAAGTCTATACGAGTTTAATAATTAATAAATAAATAAAAACCACTCATTGCTATATTTCAAAAATAATACATTATTTAAATTAAAAAAACCAAACTGCTGCATCAAAATGATTTTTCCATTCTAGAATTCTACTTTAAAATTCCATATACTGCAATTCGCAATATTCTCTAGCCACACAACAAAGATGTTTCGACTAAACACACACATACACCCACTAGACATCCACACCCTAGCACACCTAGAAAACTGCAAATCCGAGGAATAACAGCAACAGGCAGCCAGGATAATTGCCAAACTTTATTAACGAATACGAAAATGAGAACAGGATTCGTTCGAAGGAAGCAAAAAGGAGTTGCGAATTGCGCGCCCATGAATATGAAATGAAGTCGACTTTCTGCACAAAAGGGAGAGGATGGACACTGTCTGTTTCAAAACCCCAATGCAGCGACCATTTTGTTGTTTTTGTTGTTATTATTATTGTGTCGAGCCCCAAAGTGTCCTGGGGGCAGGAGCGTCATAAACAACAATTTATGTGCTTTAATGAAAATTGGTTGAGAGGCTCGTTTGGCGTTTTTAGACAGCGCAAATAAATTAAGTCGCCTTTTGACTGCTTGGGGGACTGCTTACTTTTTTTCTCCCTCTCCTATTTGCGAGAAATGCAAATGGTGGTTTTGGACACGTTAACACCTGCCTGCTTGCTGGACAACCCTCAACAAAAGCCCAAAGAAACTGCAAATACAAATTTAATGCGACTCGCGGGATTTTAACAAGAGAAAGAGAATTGTAGAGGGAGAGTAGAAAAAAAGCGAAAATAATTTCAAGAGTTCATAAATTTTCAGCGACACGTAAAATTTGTCAGTGAGGCGGCATTTTTATGCAAATAATTTGGCGAAATGTAATCGAAAGCGAAATGAGAATCAGGCCTGGATAACAAAAACGCATATGGAAATTTTATGCAAATTTCCCATTGTAGCTGCAATTTGTAACAAATTTCAACGGGAAATTGTTTGTAAACGTCACACACACACACACACACACACACACCCATATGCACAAATACACATACGTATCTCTTTTTGCTCGGTTTTGAGCTGCGGGCATAAAAACATAGCATACTTTTTGGGGAGTAGCAAACTGAGCAAATTTAATTTGCTGTGCGGCAGAAAATCAAATTGCATAAATGTCAATTTTATACTTCGAGAGGAGAGAGGGAAGAATGTAAACGGAGAGAATAAGAGAGAGAAGAGAGAAGAGAGAAGAGAAAGAGACAAAATTATTATAAGTGGGATGAGACACTCTGTGTTGTAAAGTGGCGTCTAATATTTGAAATGCCTGCCAGCGCTGTTGTCGCATTTAAAGAGCGTTTACTGTGCACAACTTTCAACTCAATTTCCTTTGCCAATTTAGCCAAAAGCACTTTAAAGTATCGGCGACCACAAAAGATGCTAAGAATGTGAATGAAGTTTCGTCTTAGTTTTCGAAACTGCATCTGAAGCTGACAAAATATTTTGATTACTTTTGCACACTGGCAACACTTCAAAGTGTGTGGCACAGTCTGTGGCTCCACTGCACCACTGCACCACCATCAAAGGGCACTCGAGCATATTTTCAAAATAAATATTATTGTAGTAAAGTTTTCGGCGAATTTGTCGCAAATGATAAGGACACTCAGCGAGAGATAGATAGAAAAAGAGGAGAATAGAGAAACGAGGCATTCAGGATGTCACGGCGATGTCATCGCCACTGTCCTTGTCGTTTCCTTGTTCGTCCTTGTGCCTTGTCAACAGAGCGGAAGTGCGGAAGTGCAGCTCCGTCGACTGCCTGTTGATGACACTTTGATGTTTGGCCAAAAAACTTGCACAAAATCGTTTCTTAACAACTTGAGGCTTAGCTTCAAACTTAGCTATGGCTGGAGTTGAAGTTTAAGCTTTATTCTTGGCTTTAATTAATGTGGCTGAGTGCAATGCGTGTTTGGCCTAAAAGGCGGCTATAAACAGCAGCAAAAGCAGGTCTTAAAAGCCACATCATAATCAACAGTCCAAGGCGAACATCATTTTCTACCATAAAACTTGGCCAAAATGTTAGCGTACCCCACCACCCTTTTTCCTTACTCCTTCCCCTCTAAAGCTGTTGGCATTGAGAGCTGTCTGCACTTAATGGAAAATGTCAGTTTGCCTGCAGCGTCAAACGCTTTATTGAAGTTTCCACAGAAGCATCCAAGTTATACCTTTTTTCTCCTTTCACACACTATGTCTCTTCCTCACTCTATCACACACTCTTGCTCTCTCGCTCTTGTGGACAGCAGCAGCTTCGCCTGTTAAATTTAACGAACCGGAAGCGCTAAAAGTGAAGTAGTCTGAAATGGCCAAAGCAGACAGCTTTGAAAAAGAGACAGAGACAAAGATAGAGAGAGAGGGGCAGATAGCGCTCCTTGTTGATGTCTTAAAAGTGCGAATATCTGATGATCTGATGAGCAAAGTGTTATTTGAAATATTAGGTATCTTTTTTATATGCCATACATTTAAATTGCTTGGTTGCAACCGCAGATCTTTTTTAGAAGTCATTATTTGCTGTTATTGTGCAATGACACCAGCTGAAAGCGACATTTAAGCATTCACTTAAGTTCATATTTGATTAAATAATTATTGATTTTTTGCTACAAATCAAAAAACTTTTTTTTAGCAAACCAAAGTAACCTTTCATATAAATTCCATATTTTGTAAATTAACATACAAGCCTGCCATGAGTAATTTTATTTTACACTTTTAACTTTATATTGTATAGTATTTCACTTCCATAACATTCGTCGACAACTTCGGGACAAATTTTACAAGTGAATATTTTCTAAAATAAGTTAAATATTTTTGTTTTAACCCTTAAAAATGAATAGCAAAATTAAGACACCGAAATCGATACAAACAGCTGGAAACCAAACGGCTTTGACAAAGTTAACCTGGGATATACCTGGCAATAAAGTTACCCCTGAAAAAAAGATCTTCAGCTCAATGTTTGAGATCTTTGGACGTGTGCAGGGTACGTTTTAGTATTGCTTTTAATAATGCACTCAGTAATTATTTAATTTTATTTCAATAGGTGTATATTTCCGCAAGCACACACTGAAAAAGGCCAAGGAGCTAGGACTTAATGGCTGGTGCATGAATACACAAGCAGGTACAGTCAAAGGTATACTCGAGGGTCCACAGGATATGATATCTGAAATGTGAGTTGTAGTTCTATTTTAGAGAAAATTACTTAACCGACTATCTTTCTTTCATAGGAAATTGTGGTTACAACACAAGGGCAGTCCACGTTCCATAATTGAAAAGGTATTTTTCACACCAAACGAACCGATTGCCAATTATAATTTTCACACATTTACCATAAGGCGTTAACCTTATTTTGCTGGATTCTCTCCCGTTTTCTCTCTGTGCACTTTGTTCTTTCACATTCAATCTTAATGTTGTTCCAAAACACACTACTGGCTAATTATAAATATATATTCGATTGTTGTGCGTAATACATGGCGTATGCGCAATGTACGTGCAAGCACGTTTCTCACACGAGCCAACTTTTTTTATCTTTGGTTCGCAATTGTCATAATAATACTTATGTGTGTGTGCGTTTTGGCCAGGCCACAAATGGCCAAAGTTGTCTAAAACTTTTTCGGACCCGGCTTGGGGAATTGGCCTGACAATTGCTTTGGGCACGCGTTCAACTCCCATTTGTAGTCCAATTAGCTGGCTACAAATTCAACTATAATAAAAGTGTATATAGAATTGTGGAAAATGGAAAAAAATGGTAAAGTTCATCTAATATTTTTGTAACAATTGACAAAATACGCAATGACAACAATTGTCAGAACAATTTCAATTTATTTGCACAGCCATCAAAATATTTTTCGACTCTCTCTCTAAACTGTCAAAGTTTGCGGCACTTTTGCCAATTTAGCGAAAAATATTGTTGCAGCTATATTCCCTGCTCTTTCTCCTTTTCTCTACAAAGTGTGTAGAGAGAAAGAGTGGAAAAAAAACAAATTTGCATAAATAAATAAAAGTTACAGAGTTCAAAACGTAACAGTTGGCGCTTGACGGCAATTAAAAACGGCCGCGCACCATTTGGCCATGTTTGGCGGGGAATACCTCTCTTATTTCCAGTTCCTACCCTGACTTTAGTTGTTTTTTCTAGTTATTGTTGTTGTTGTTTTGGTGTCTGGTAAACTGGCACTTTATTATAAACTGTTAAAACCGCAGCGGTTGCAACAAAAACAATAGCAAACAGCGAGCAGACTAAAAAACAATTTCACTCTAATTTCGTTTAAATATTTAAAACAATTTACAGAAAATTACAGTTTTTTAAAAAATGTATTAAAATGTGTAACCAAAAGAATAGGTTGGAAAACCAAACACACACAGCGCAGAAATGTTTTATGGCTTTCCGTACATAAACTACCAAGTGATTGAGAAAATATCGAAAACTTTCTTATCATTAAGGCTGCTTATTAAGACATTCCTGTTGTTGTTGTCGTCCTCGATATTTAACAGTTGCATTTCTTCGAGGTCTTACATGATCTCTGTTTAACTCCTGTTTTAGTAACTGCCTAAAGAGCAACATTTTTCTCTTTGTTTCTGGAGTTCCAGCTGCTGAGCTAAACTGTAAGCCAGGATTTGGCCGAGACCTAGACATGGATATGAAAATATACTAGGAATTAAATTTACCTGTAAACCTCTAACTTACATATTTTGTTCAGCCATTTGCAGACCTCGAATAAGTTTATAATTTAGTTTAAAGCTTTCACTCGGTAGAGTTTACGCACTAATAATTTTGATGTGACTAAATAAAGTCAAAATTATTTACATAGCTAAACAATAACTTTTACATTTGGTTCTAAGCTTGCTGGAAAGTTTTTTAAAATAATTCTCAATTGTAACGGAACTGGGAATATTGATTAAGTTTACTATTCAATAAATTATTTTAGTTAAGTAATCTAGCACTACATAAATATTATAGTTATGCATGTTATACATCCATTAAAAAAATAGTATTTTATAAATATTTAATTGTGATTTTTTACTCTCATTAAATGCGTTTTTGACTGTAAATTCTTTTGTAGGTGTTTGGCTATAATCATTTGTATTTATCGTTTTTAAACATTATTCTCTTCTCTGAATTCTAACTTGTTCTGTTCAGTCACTTTAATAACCTTTGCACTTCTAAAGACCCAAAAATGAAGTCATTAAATTTCATAATTTGTATTTCGAATTCAAAACAGGGAAACGGCAAAGCAACACGCAAACAGATAAAAGCAACCGACAAACCTTTGATAAGGGAGTTGGGGCAGGGACTCTGTAACGGTTTCGCTAGCGCCGATAATCAATTCCGTTTCCGGTTGTTGTTGTATCGTGCGTGACCCCAAAATATGCATATATGTATAAAGTTATTTATTTTTCCTTTTTTTTTCGAGAAAAATACATAAAATTATTGTAATCATTTTGTGGCACGAGGCAAACAAACTAAAAGCCATGGATTAGCTGCCACTTCGACAGTTGTTGGGTTTAGGGCGGGCCAGGGGGCATGCATACTGTGAATGCTTTTCGGATGGGGAAGGATTGCGTGCTTGCATCGTCATGTTGCCTCACATCGCGTTGCATGTGGCAAATGTTCCATTAGCGTTGATAACGAGTTCATTGACGAGTTCATTGGCACATTGATTCCTATTGATTATCGACTGTCGAATGGCGGTTAATGTGTTGACTTAAATACCAGTTGAAACTTGGCTAATCACAGTCTGTTGGCAGTGTGTTTACTTGTCTAGACTGTGATGAGAGCTGGAAGAAGATTGCTTTAAATTTTGTAGGCATAATTTGTGGTCTTTGGAATCGATCATTGAAATGTTACATATTAGGTTTTGTAGGTACTTTACCACAAAAATTCTATATAGCAGTCAGTCAGAAATTTAGCAATATATATGAAGACTATCAAACTTATTATAAACTAAACTAGCATATATCTTAGACCGATCTTCAATATGTCTTTGTTCAGATATATGCCTAAATCCAACCCGTAATAAATCGGGAATAAAATCTGCGTATAAATAAACATACACAAGTTCTATTAACATTATTTTTTTTTGCTTTAGCAACTTTCAAGTGGATTTCTGGCTTTAACCAAGTACAGTTTGTGCCCATTTCGACTGGCTAAAGAAAAATCCCTGTGCTTCTTGCCGCATGCCACATGCAGCAGCAGCAGGAGCTTATTACAAATGCAGACCGTGTTCGTCGCGCAATATTGAGCCCGGCAAAGCTGTGCCGACTGTGGCCAAATCTCAATCTAAAAAGACATGCAAGGACCATAAGCAGCAAAAGATTTTGGCCATATCCGCAAGCCCTTATGCACGTGGCAGCCCAGAAGAGGCGAAACGGCAGAATCGGCTTGTCTAGACACAAATCCATGCCAAAAACCCCTCAAAAAAAACATTGCATGATGAACTTAAACTCAAGTTGCTAAACACAAAATTTAATATTAAAAGATTTTTATAGTTTCCACAGCCGTCACTCAGATTGTGAGCGCTAATTTGCCACGCATGCAACAAGCAGCCAAGTGCCACGCCCACGCCTCCCACAATTATGCAGTTTGCATGTTTGACCGCCGTGTTGCGTGCCAATTTGATAAATGTCGCATTTGATTAGCTCTTTCCCTCCTCAAATGGGCATGCATCGTTTTTCTCCCTCTCTTTCTCTCGCTATGCAACAATTGAGAAATTTTCACAACGCAAACTTTTGCACATAGTATAAAAAAATAAAGAAAATAAAATGAAAAACTTTGCATAATAAATGAAACGCGATAAGAATACTTTCAAAACGCTGAAATCTTGTTTTGTTTAGCATTTCAACATTTTATGGCATACCTAAAGGCGAGCTCGAGGAGTGTGAAAATACAAAACTTTTCCTTGTTAGTGGAAAATACTTTTCGAATTTCATTTGCCAGCTTTGATTTGTTACTCAGAGAGTAGGAGAGTTGGAAAAACAATCCGAAATGCTTCAGGGCAAGTGTCAAAAGTTCGTGGCTTTGAAGCTGTTTAGGGTTTTCCAAATGCCACTTGCATGCCATTTTCTTAAGTATTTTCAGCTATTTATGATGCCTGCTTGGGACAGTCCTTTGATATTTAGGCATGTTAATTACATCCTCAACATATTTCTACTTAAAATAGAAAGGCAAAATCCAAGTGAAAGATAACAGCAAATTATAGAAAAGGAATGCGAGGTCATAACCAAAGTTAAAATTTATAATTATAAACAGAATAGTTTGGCATTTATTTTATTTTAACACACATTCACATTATTATCCTTTCAAAATTCAACAAATTATTTGAAAAAATGTAAACGTAGTAACTAATTAAAATCTACAATTAAATATGTATAATATCGTGTTCTTGTTTTCTCTTTTATTCTTACGAATTTCTATTCCATTCTTAATTTACATAAGACTCTTAAGAAATTTCATTTCACTCTTAACAATTCACCACACAGTGAAAAGAAAACAGGCCAAGTTAAGACCATTCAACTGCGGACCAGGCCAAAAGACAATAGTAAAGTTGGCCAACCAAATTGGCTTGGAAAACTCAATTAGTTATGCGCATTTTTTAACAACTCTCAACACTCGTTACAAAGGCTACCATCCTCATTAATATTAACAGGATGCGCTGGACCAAGTGCAATCCACTTTTATTTCAATTTTAATGAAGGTTTACAACCAAATTCGCCAAATGCTATGCAACAGTTTTCTTTTTTTTAACCTTATTCTTCCTCCTTGCATTGTTCATTGTGTGCTTAAATTTGTGGCACTTCTGTTTTCCTTGTTTGTGGGCCATAAAACAACAGCGAAACAATCCAAAAACTGACCCAATTACGAGTACCTGGCTGTCCTCTATCTATAAAATATACATATATCTTTATATATATACTATCTATGTATATATATTTCATTGTTTTGGCATTATAATTTATGGGCGAATGGAATGTAAACCGGAGAACAAAGCGGAGGCAGTGAAGTGCACAAAAGCTCCACTTTATCAATAGAGCTTTTGTTGTCGCCCTTAAAGTTGAAATTCAAATAAGTTACAATTGGTAAATTCAGATAAAATGTAAAGCTAAGCAATTCAATTTGAATTTAATGCGATTTTATCTTCGATTGTAAGTATTTAATTTTTCTTTAAAGTTGTTAATTGCATTAATTTTACATAAATATGTATATCTAAGAAATCATCATTCTAAACTAATTTGCTTTTAATAAAATTCGATTTCATTCTTTTTCATTTCATTCGATATTCTATTCTTTCAATTTTAAATACATATACTTTAAATTCATCAATCTATTTTGTTGTTTACATTAAGAAAAATATTTATAAAGTATGCGAGGACTAATCTCTTTCATTCAATCTTTAATATCTTTAAGTTGTTATAACTTTATGTGCCTTGTAGTTCAAAATACATTTACAATTAAAACGTTGTTTAAAAACTTAATTTACATTTGTTAATTTTTATGCAATCACATCCTGTCACTTCTCAATTATTAGCTTTACCCTTTTATACAAATTCAACATCTATTTTGAGAATCATTGCCGCTGGCAACACAACTGTCAGCAATCTTAAATTGACACGCCCAAAACAACTCTAATTACCCATTTGACAGTGAGTACCCAGATCCACAATCAAAATCTCGCTGTCCCGATTGTAGACTAGATACAACCCGATTTTAACTGTGTAATCGATACAGATTTTAACATAAAATTGACACATTTGTCGATTTGTCGCTTACAAAATGTCGAAATAGATTTATGCACCAAAAATTGTTGGCCCTGAATTTGCCTTTTATTTTACTTCCTCCTCCTTTTTCTTGTTGATGTGTGGGGCGAGGGGAGATTTCACAATTCACTTTGCCTGACATTTCAATTGCCTGCGGCTGTGGGCGTTGTGCGTTGATAGGCGTGGCACTGTCGCTTGGCATAATTGAAATTGACATATTTCATTGTCGGCAAAAGGCCACGAAAATTGCCAAAGTATATTTACAATTTTCATCACATTTAAGTGAGGATAAAGTGGGACGAAGGGGAATATATCGGACAAAGCTTCGCATTGATTTGCTTTGATTTTCATTCATCGCCCGCTGTCAGCTCTTGCCTTTATTTACAATTTTTGCTTTGTTGTAAATCGCCCCAGGGGCAGCCAGAAGGGGCATGCAACAACAGCAGCAGAGGCAAAGGCAAAAGCAGAGACAGAGGCAACAGCAGCAGCTTAGGTTTGTAGCTTTGTCTGTCTGTCCCCTTTTTTTCAGTTGTTTGCATCATATCGACGCGTTGAGCCTTGTCGTGGATTTTTGGCAGCTTTAACAGGATTAGATGCCTGCGGAGCACGAGTCCTGATGATGATAATGATGATGACGTTGTTTCAAATTGTTTCGATTCACGTAGAAAATTTAAAAAAAGAAACTGGATAGAATCAGAGAAGGAACTGAGAGTTTATGCGGAACGGTTTCCAAGTTACCATTCACTTTTAAGTATGTTGACTTGAGAAGTAAAAATAGGGAAAGATAATACAAAGAAATAATGTTTATTAAAAGCTCGAAGTAACAAGCAGGGTTATTTTTTGTTTTGAACGAGATAGATCTATCAGTATAGTTCAGTTTTAATAACTATAAATATATCTATAACTTTTCAGCAGTTGCCGTACATATTTTAGTTATGAACCAGTTAAGTTATCGTTAATAAATCTGTTCTGTAAGCTTAATTTACCACAACAACCATCCTTCAAATATGTAGCTTAGTCTCAAGAAAAATAATATTACATGTAAATAGTTCCATGGTTGTTCAGTTGTTCCCAGGAAAAATAAAACAAAGAACGGTAAACTCTCGCTCATAAATAAATATGAACATGCACAGACAGAAAACCATTTAATCATGTATAGATAATAATAAGAAAAATAAATTATTTTGTTTACAATTGCAAGTTGAGAAAGGTAAGTGTCTTGTAGCTGGCACAGGGCGCGATTTCCTGGCAATCAAGAAATCGATTAAAGATACATTCAAGCTAGAATTATATGCAGGAAATACAACGTCTGGGTCTGTGGCATTAATGCAAAATGCCAAGTTGGTCCGTTAACTATGCGAATATATCTTTAAGTGCCCATCTAGAGACAGAGTGACTAACTGACTGAGTGAATGAGTGAAAGACTGACTGACTGACTGACTGATTGATTGATTGATTTGCAACTGGCAACTTGAAATTGAACTTGAAAAGTGCATGGCAGACAACAACACTCTCACGATACGATAACAACAAAAGGCGACTAGGAAAAATGTCATGTCGAAGAAACTTGGCACCGCCTGTCGTCGATATGATCTCGTCATTGCCACAAAACGAGGCAAGCAGCAAGCAGGCAAGTGTGTGCCACGAGGACTGTCATATAAGAAGTGGGAGTTTCTGTAGTTTGCTGCCTCTCTGCAGTTCTTGCTGTGGGCGACACTTTGATGTGAAATTGATGATGATTGAAAGTTGCATGAGGCAGAGTCGCATGTGGCAGAGGCAACAACACCAGCCTCATGACATTATGCAATATTATGTGTTTGTCTTGCTGCTGATGTTGCTGGCATACAAATTAAATAATTAAATAGAAAACAAGGCAAATGTCTAGCATTTTATGTTAGTCTGTGGCTGCCACATTCTACATATAGTATAGTATCTAGTATCCCGTATCTCTCGAGATATGTGTCAAAACTACTTTGGTGGCATCGTAAATTTAATTCTTAAGCGTCTGCGTCAGCAGCAGCTGACAATTGTCATCATCTACGTCTTCATCATCATCATTGTCATCATCATTATCATGAGAGAATGCTCATTGCATTTTTATCACTTACGCGAAATTGGTTTTTATGTGTCGGAGCCTCATGTGCGCCTATTAAATTAAAACGTTGCCTCTTCCTTAGGAGGCAGCACTCGACATCAATTTCCACTACGCAACTAGCACAAGTGAAGCTAGAAGAGATTGAGGAAGAAAACTGGAAGGGACAGTTCCCATTCCAAGGCAGTTAAATAAAATGCCCAGTCGCCGTTTAAGCGATGACAATCAGCCAAATAGCCCTGTGATATATATCGTAGTCATCGTAGTCATAGCCAGACTTCTTCTTATAATGAAATAGCAGCCACTTTAGGTGCCAGTATACCCCTCTTCTCTATCTCTCTCCCTTATATCTGTCTGTCTGTCTTTTACTGAGACACATCTTTTGTCGCCTGCATTGTTTATTGATTTATAGGCGCAGACTTATAAACGCACAATGAAACTCAACAAAACTTGGCAACTTGGCAGCCAACTGATTGCAATGAATGGGTCAGCTGTGTTTTTTGAGGGGGCGTCAATCAGTTGAATAAGATTCTCCATATAAATAATTATACATATTTAAACTTACGCACAGTTTGGAGTAGTTAAGAAGGTATTAAGTGAAGAATATTTACCTGTAATGAAAAGATAAATTTATTTGATTAGTTGGATTTCACAAAAGTTTAAATATCAAAGAGAGTTTAATAATTTTAAAATTCAATGCAAGAAATATACAGCCATGTTCTACAAAAATCTAGCAACCCAAAAGCAACTCCAAAGCAATTTATGGTGTTCCTCAAAACAAATGAACAGCAGTAGATTTTCTTACATAAAACACATCTTAGGAACACCAACATTTAGAACAGTTGTTTTCCAAAGCAATTGTCGGCTAAAGAGCTAGAGCTTTGTGGAACACCCCTGATAGTTTTGAATCCACACAAATTGCAGCAGTCGACTATTGAAAGCATCTCTTTACAGTTTTTGGTCTGACTACAAAATCAATATCCTAAAGTTCAGCCACAATTGACACCTGTTCCAAGTGTTTCACTCACTTTGTATGCATTTGAGACTATAACCAAATGATATACTATTAATTCGAACTGCCTATCTATGACTCTGGCCAGTGGCAAGCCGGAGAAAACAAACAAGCAGAATAAACCAAACCACCAGGCAGAGTAAAACCACCAGTCGACCAACCACACAGCTTTTTGCCAATGAAAAATCTGTCAAGCTCAGCAAACTGACAACTTAATGCCACAGCAGCCAGGCAAAGGATCTACTATCAGAAACAAAAACATGGACTGAGAGAGGAGCCAATGACTTTGCAAAAAGTACCCTTAGAGGAGGTGTTGGAGATGGGACCATGACTGGTCAGTCAGTCCGAGTAGAGGCTAACCAGAAAGTGAGTGTGTAGAGAGTGGTCTCTGGCTGGTCTCTGTGGTAAAATTTAATTTAACATACAATTCAAATGCTGTGCGACAAATTCTTAACACACACACATACACCCAAAAAGAGAGAGATTGGCAGTATCCAGGCAAAAACCAAACTCAGACCACAAAATACACAAAATGTTGCCTGGATACAAAAGAGAGAGATCTAAGGCAGGATGAGGACTACACATAACTTGGGCTCAACACTCAAGCCCTTAATTATATTGAGTGTATGAAATCCTTTAGCCACACAATGCATACCACACACACACTCGCACACACTCACACTCGCACACTCGAAGAAATCCAGGACAACAGGAAGTGAAAGTGAACCCGGACAACAGGCAGGCAATATCATGTCCTTGAACATCGCATAATCCAAGCAATTTGCAATTTTTGGTAATTTAACTTGACAAAACTTTTTAATGGCCAATGTCAGACGGCCAGCTCGTCCTTCCTAAAGGGAGTATTCAAAAATTGACAATGAATAAAATCCCCCCCCAAATCTTTCCATACTTGGGAATAGACGCCATTTGTGGCGGCTTTCAATTGGATTTGCAACTGTTGCAACTTCTGTTGTGTCGTTAAACCAAATCGGCATTCAGCTCGCAAACCCTTTTGCCTCTGTCATAAAATCATAATTTTTGATTGTTATGTACTTTAAGCGGATTCTCGCAGTGGGGGGGGGTATGTTTTTTATATTTTTATACAGATTTGTATGAGGAGGAAACTCCTTCTCTCAATGCAAATTTATGTTACAATTCTCTGGCATCGAATGTTTTCAATTTCATATTTTGACGTTGGTCTATTATGTTTTATGATTTATAGCCATGGCCATTAACTGGGCTTAAGGCGTTAATATCCTTTGCGCGGATTTTCATTCGTTTGCCAATTTATGCGATGATTTGATTTTAATCTTTATTTTGTCTGCGTGCTGGGAATTTTCTCTGTTCTCTGTTTTTTCTGCTTTTGTTCTGTTCAGAATCTGTTAATGTGAGCTGATTTGCGGTAGAAGAAATATTTGTGGTTTAGGAGAGGCTCAGCTGGATTTAAGTTCAAGTAAAAAGGGGTAAAATTTATATGAATTTGTGGGAATAATTTCAGTTAAGCATAGATTTGTTTTGGAATTAAAAAGGGTAGTAAACATAAAAGAAAACTTAAGTAAATTTTTGCAGTAGGCATAAGATTATTTAGAACAAAGGAATTATTATTTTAAGCTAAACTGTACGAATTTATGAATATAAGAAAAAAAAAAAGATACAAGATTTAATTTCGAAATTAATTTTAAGAAAATTAATGCTTTCTTATATTAAAAACTTATTCGAAAACATTTATTAATATTTGTCAATTAATACTACTAAATTCTCTACTTGTGTGTCTTTATCTTCAAATTATTAATTTTTCCACAACCAACTGGGGATTAAAACTTTTCTAGCTTATTTTATTTAGCTATAAATCATTTTAAAACTGATCTATCTATCAACTTCATAAGTTTCTGCTCACATTTGTCAGCTTAGCTTACTCAAGCCAAGTTATTTCAAACTCTCAAACAATATTTATAGCTCTAATTACAAAGAACAACAGTTCGCGATGACAACAACAAATGAAGCAGCAGTCACGCCGCATTGGGAGATATCAACTGTGCAACACAACAACATCAACAACAACAACAAAAACAAGAAAAAGAGGAAGATAAAAACATAATATTCCGACCATAAGCCACAATTTCAAAGCGCAAAGTCAAGGAACCGAAACAGTTTAACTGTCAGCGAAAATGACAAATCGCTCGCTAAGGATTTAATTTTAAATGCAATGCGAGCGTTGTTGCAGTGAAAATTAAGTAAAAGTGCGCAAAACTTTGCAGGGAAAACCCAACTGCCGTTAGGTGGAAAAACCAACCCCCCTCAACACCGCAGCACACCCCACAAACCATTTGCGTCATGGCAACGGCAACATTCAGCAGCAACCACCGAAAATCTTGGCAAAAGAAGCGCAACGGAAACGGAATTAAAAACAGCGACGCATTAGAGGAGGGACACCTTGTTGCAAGGGATATGAGGGAGGTGGGGTAAGGGAGTTGGCAACTCCAAGGGGTGCAACATGAGTCCGACAAGGGATGTGCTGCCATTTCGGCCGCCTTTTATGTTTTTGTACGGAAAATTAGGATTGGACAAAAAAGCCAAAAGGATTTTTCAGTCCATAGGTTAGTTCATGGGGAATTACCGGGAATGAATGTCCGTGAATCGTACTCACGAATACAAATAGGATTGTGAGTATGAGAATATAAATTAATCGTGTACTCGCTCAATGCTCAGTCAGACGTTTTATTGCAATTTCAAAAATGCCTATCGATGTTGCCGGGGACGACGCACGTGCAACTGGACGCAGGGGCAGTGTGGCAAGAGGGAGGGGGGGGGGGGTTATTATAAAGAGGTAAAGCTATCCGCTTATTAAAAATATTTGTTTGTTTATTTTTCTGTCGTCTGTCTGTCTGTCTGTCTGTCTGCAACATCACTGGGCATTGTCTTTCGTCTAATGTTGTTGCTGTCCGATGGATTTATTTACAACTCGTTGGGGCATATAATTAAATTTTCAAACTTCACCTTTATCAACCTCAACGGACATTACACACTCATCACACACACACACATGTCAACAGCTGCGGGTGTGAGATTGGATAACATGCCCAAGCTCACTTTCGCATTCCATTTGCTGTCCTCTAATTACAGTTTATTTTATTTTATTTTCTACACTTTACTGTTAATCTGTAAATAGAGATCTCACTTTTAAGAACGTATGTATATGCCTGAATGTTAAAGCTGGCGTTTTTATTTCAGTTAACGACAAGATTTTTATTGAAATTGTTTGTTGTAGAAAGTTTATCACGATAAAAGTCAGACTGAAGACTTGACTATAGATTGAGTTAGCATGAATTTAGATATTATCTTGATTGAACAATTAATTTTCTTGATATTTTCTGAATAAAAATGAAGTCGTAATTAATATGGTATACCTTTTAATAAGTAAGTCTATACAATTTCCACAATTCTTATAGCCATAAATCTGCAATATATATATTAGATTGTAAACTTTTTACTCTAGTTTTTTTCTTTTTAACCTTTAAGTTTTTGCTTTACATTTATATTTAATTCTTCAAAATCATATTTAAAGATACATTTTAAATTATGCTTTAAATATTAAATTACTTATGGTCAACTGCTCTCAGTTGACTTTAAATAAATAAGCTGCCTAAGATCAAGTTATTTGTGTTATTTTGTAATTAATTTCTACAAAAATGTTCAAGCTTCTTTTGCACTTTTCACCTCCAGCTTGTTAGCCATCTATTCAATTATTTGCCGCCTTTCTATGGGATTGCATTGTGGCTTAGTGCCGCTTTTCTATGCGCTTCTCAACACACAATCGCAGACCAAGCAAGTCAGCTGTCGTTTTGTGTCTTTTGTGTGGCATGTAATTGCAAATCCAATTAATTAACGAACTAGTCACTGCAAATGTGCTACTAACTGAGACATAAATAGCACAAGACTAGACACGACTATCCAACAGATACTCAGATAGACGAGTACACTCGCCGTATATATGCCTTATATAGTGTGATGACTGCGTGTGTTCTAGAATTTAAAGTGGTTTTGTAGCTGGAGAGAGACTTGTGTGTCTCAGCCAGAGAGTGTTCAAGTAGCATCTGCCGTCGTTTTTTGGGGACACATCAAGTGTGTCTCAGGTTGACAAATGTACAACAATTAAGTGAAAAGTTCTGGGATCTGATGCTGATGATGATGGCAACGTTGATGCCTCGAGGTTGTCAAAGAAATTGAAAAGTGAAACCTGCCGCACAGATGAAAACTTCCACGGATTTATGTCGCTGAATATACAAGTTTTTACTTGGAAACTAACTGAAAGTGGAAAGACCACACAACCAAAAACACCAACAACATCAACATCAATTTCACTTTAATGTTTCCGTCCTTCACATGCTAAAAACTTGAAGAAGAGAAATTATGCTAATAAATCGCAGCGACACGTGTCGTTGTACTCTCCACCTAATGGACATGCGCCACGAAATATGCATTGAATGTAATATTTTTTAATGTTTTTGTATATTTTTTACCCTCACAGTGTTGCATTCCAGGGACGGATTATGAACACGGTACCAGGTCCTGCTGCACGCGGTGTTTACACATCATTTACATAAAACGAGCTACGCTTACTGTATTTTTTTTTTGCAATTTCTTGAGAGCAAAAAAAAAGTATGAGATGGTTGGGAAAAACCTGCCCAACAAAGTTGTTAATTATACTTGACTGGACGACAAGCCCAACCTCCCCAGCCACCGACCCTTAAAACCTAAGCTTTGCCCAGTCAAGCGCTGATAATAAAGCGGCCTAAAAAGTAAGGGGCAAAGAAAAAGGGGGTTCCGGCATTACAGAGTTAAGGAACTCCTCGGAACCAGTTCGTTTATGACGTGCCCGAAAGAAGAAACCATTAATCAGCGCCTCGGTTGGCCTCAGTCTTTCTCACTTTGTTCCTTTCTACTGTATATCCTCAGTTGGATTGTGGCATGAGAAGGTTCCTGTTTTTCTGCTTTTCTTTCTACTCAGTTATTATTTGTTACAGGTCGCGTGCGTCACATTAAGAGAGACCAACCAACGATTTGCAGATACAAACCAAACGATAACCAAACGATCAACAAAAAACTTGTATTCATATTACCTAATTGCAGTAATTAATGAGCTTAGTTTACATATTTGATGAGGCTTAATTGAAAGATGGCGGAAAACTTTAATTAAGCGCTGATTAATAGTTTTGAGAAGTGAAAGTAACTTTTCTGAATAGATATTGAAACTTTACTACTTAGAACTCACTTACACACTTTAATAAAAATAAATCAATCCTAGTATTTTTAGTTCTCTAAGTTTTTAAAAGAAAATCGGGTTGTACAATATTACTCTTTAGGATGTATTTTTCTTAATGGCTGATTTCATAGTCTACAATCTAGACTTATTATTTTATAATGTTGTGTTCTTATTGAAAATACGCCTTTACAAACTTTAAATATTTGGGGTTTTAATTTTGTATTAAACTTATACTATAAACTGTTCTCAATTAAATTAAGTGCAATTACCTCTCACTATGCGACTAAAATAATGTTTGTTAAATGAATTTCAAATGGCAATTAAGACTTAATCAAATACTGTATTAAGCTAAATAAATTATTCTATTTAAATACAATCAGATTACAGGATAATCTTGCCTTTAAGTAAGTGCAATTATATAACAGACTGTTTATTTAAATTCTGTTAGAGAAAATTAAATATCAATAGTTGTTGACAGAAAGATACGTCATGTTGAGAATAATCTTGTAGTTAGTTTTGGCAACAAATTGATACGTGTAGCTAAGTATACTTGATATGAAAACACATATTCAAATCAGAGTCAAGCAAATATCAAATCAATTGCAAAGCGGCTGAAGTAATTGTAGATGGTCACAAAGTGACCATTAAACTAATTGCATACATTTCAAATTTTATTGCAGACATTCCCAAAATACCGAATGTTTAATATGCACAAGAATAAATGTGTCTCCCTTTCCATTTAAAAGAGCAGCAGAGACAGACACAGATTCAAAAACAGAAGCCACTCACACACACACACACACAAACACATCGATTGGCATTTAACCTGGCCCAACACATATGGAAAATCAAAAGCGGCTAAAAGCGAAAGCAAATTGCTTGGAGGGTCGCCGTCAAACCACCTGTGCAGCACCACCCACAACCCATACCACCTACACCTACACCACCCATCCACAATTTGTGAATGGGTTGTGCTTATATGTACAAAGAGCAATCAACCTCGTCCCATCCCACAGCCTCAAGCAAATTTCATACGAAATTAAATTAGAATTTTCGGTAGTTGTTTGTGTATTTGTGTCTGTCTCTCCGTCTGTCTGTCTGTCTGCCTCTCTGATTGTCTGTATTTGAATGAATGGCAAAAGGAAATTGCAGCACGCACGCACCCATAATGCCCCCTAACAATAAAAATATGTACAAGCGTAGGCTGTTTAAAAGAGCTCAACTATCATATACCCTGTAAGTACCCAAATCTGGTAAAAATATATAGTAATCTTCAGCTTATTATCTTATGGTTAAATATTAAGATTATTTTAATTACAAAAAGCCTAGAAGATACGCTGTAAATTAGTCTGCTATTCTTCTAAAAATTTTGGACATGATCTAACAACTACTATGCACATCATTTAATCATGATCAAATTTTTTAAATATTCAGATTACAAGTTTAAAGAAGCGCATATTAACAACTTTATAATACCCGTTATAATTGGGAATAAAATCTCTAGCTGGACATAGAAAATTTACTGTAAGGTATTGTTAACTGGCTCGACATCAACTTACATACCTTATAAGAAAAATGTATCACGGTTGGTATTAAGGTTCTTAACAAGTTTGCTAGTCTAAAATAAAAATAAACATAACTTGTCTTTAATAAAGTACAGCTTTACTAAACCCTTTAACAACCAATTTTTTTTTAAACACAGGGTATATATATATTGAAAATACAGAATTGAAAAATTTATACAACTGTTCTCAGGCAAACTTTTAGTAGAAGAGTGAGTATGTTTATGGCACAGACAGGCGCAAAGGAATGAATAAATGACCGCAGGCAAAAATACATTTCCACTCAGTGAGTGTTTGAATGAGTGTCTGGTTGAGTGCTTGTGAGTGTTCAGTACGTTCAAATGCTCAAATGTTCAAATGTTCAAATGCTCAAAATGCCTACACAAATGTGCGCATTTCAATTAAAATGTTCTGTTTTAATCACCTTTACAGGTCCCCTAACTGATGTTGAACAGCCGGACAAGGACTTGCTAAGAGATAAGAAGTGAGTTTTTATACTTTCTAACGATGCGATTTAATTTAATGATAAACCTGTGATCTCGTCGACTGTTTGTCTTGTTAGTTGCTTAAAAAGAAATTGCTACCATCGGCAGTGATGGTCATCTCACTCTCGGTGCTCTCAGCGCTAAAGTCGCCATTACACCAGACACATTCCATAGGTATCCTGAAGGATAACACTGAAGCATTACCACAACCGGGATTAGGACAAAGCGTCTCAGATTCCAACAGATCTTCATCCTCTGATTCAGATGGTGGAGTATAGCGCACAAGTTCCTGACTGGTCTTATCTTCCTGATATGGCACTACAGCCTGAAAATTATCACTGCAACTTGCACATCTGTCATCCTGACTGTCATCGCTAAGAGGCTCAAAGATGTCCTTATTACCATATCTATTGTGATCCAAGTGTATTGGATCATTGATTGTTCCCATTGAAGAAAAGGAAGTCTGTACTTTTTTCGTCTTAAACTGAAACTTCATAAGGGGCACTGCCGTGGGCATTTCTGTGGCACGTGGCACATTCCAATCGGTATTGCCCCCAGCTTTTACACGCAACGGAGAGCTTGAGATATTTTCCATATTTATGGGATTACGACGCAACAAGTCCTGCAATGTAATAAAACTATCGCGCATATCCATCAACTGATCATGGCTATAGATCTTGCGTAATGGTGAACTGGTTCTCGACAAAGCAGTGATCAAAAAGTCCAGGTCCTCATCCATATTGAATTTTGTATAATGTTTAAGACAGAACAAGTTAAAATTTTTGTGAGTGTGTTGGCAACAAAAACAAAATTTAAATATTGACAGGAATCGAACATTTTAAGGGACTTAAATAGATATTAAGAAGAAAACTTAAGAGGCCAGCTAAGTATGTATTAATGACAGTTCAAAGAATCTTTTGAAAGCCATTTTTTTGCATAATTTTTTAATAACTGCAACTTTATTTAGCAGAATATTCTTTTTAACCAAATTTAATTAAAATTGGTTTTATGTCATAGTTTTGTAAAAACTACCATTTCCAAGTAATTTTAAATATCTTTTCCAATACCTTTTTAGTTATCATAGTTTAGTTTGTTTATGAGTAAATATTTTGTATGTTTTGTTCCACATTTTCATAATCAAAAGTCTTAAGTTTCCATATTTTTAACCTTTTTGTCATAATCCCCTTTAAGTTAACAATTCAAGAGACAAATTGAACATTTGTTAGTTTCAACATTTGTGTTTAAGTTGAAAGGCACAATGTTTTACATTAAATGCTCTGACAGGTCTCTAGTGAATGGCAAAGTGAACAGCTTACAAACGATAACAACAACAACAACAACAAAAACAACAATAGCAAAAACAGTAGCAATAACTATAACAACAACTAACATTGAGCAGTTTATATTCAAAGAGTCTCTAAAATAATACAATTTTCCTCTAAATTTAGTCGCAGATGCTGCACGATGTCTCGACGTCTTTGGACAAATGTAAATGTCCTGCACATGGACGCATGACCATGATTGTCCTTACCCCTCGTTTCTTCCCCCTCTTCTTTCTTCATCTACACACTCTCTGCCTCGTCTGTTAGTTAAAGTGAGCCCAAAGTTGAAGTGTGTCTGTGGCATTAGTTGCCTGTACAGTGAGCTCTTGTGTTCAACTAACAAACAGACGAACAAACAGACAGACACACACGGACACACAGCCAACGTATCCTGAGAGTCAAGGATATGTTGGCAGATCTCTCATACCCTCTAAACAGAGATGTGTCTGTTGTTTATTTGTTTACTTTTTGCCATTTGGCTGTGCGCAAGTTTTCTTCTAGCTTTCTTATACGAAAATGTTTGCTTGCTTTTTTCCTTTTTCTTTTTCTTTTATTTTCGTTTATTTTTTTGCCAAGCATTTGCCATGAATATTTTCATATTTCCATCTGCCTGCATAGAAGGCTGCCTTTTGCTTTTACTGCTCTCTTTATCCTGGCAATTGTGCACAACAAAACTTTTGGCCAAGGACTCATGTGTTAGGCCACGTTATTTAATAGGCTTTTGTGACTTGCGAAGCCCTCAAAATGGCTGGCAATGTTGGTCCTCAAGTGGTTCAGAGTTCCATCCACAGTTGGATCCCAATGTTTGCCTTGTCTGCGTTGACTCAAACTCCAACTCCATTTTCTCTATCACTTTCTCCAGCTTTTTCTTGTAGTTGTCCTTGCTTTCTGTTTGCACAGTGGCTGCTCTTATCTTTTTGGTAATGCGTTTAGATTATTAAACATATTTTTGGCCAAACACAACTTTGAACTTGATGGAAGAGTTTGTGGTTTATGTTTCTATTTGGTCTTTAAGCAATTAAGCGACAGTCGAAGCATCATAAAAGTAACTTGTACCCTATAAGTGTTCAATAAAAACGTACAGGAGTTGGCAGTAAGTAGGTCAAGCCATTAAAATTGCGACTACACACACCCCCACACACATACACTCCCATACACACTCTAGATTTATGTGTTGTCGTTTATGCACTGAGAAAAAATTATTTTTTTAGTCAGACAAATGTTTCTTGAGTCAAAAGACTAAACTAAATTTTGGCACATAAAGAAAAATTTATGGATTTTTATTATTTCTTATGTATTATATTTAGTATACATATGTTATATTCAAATTAAATTGAATATACATATGTTTATTAAAGTTTGTTAAAGTTTCCATATTTTAATATGCAATTTAAAAAGAATCTTAATGGCATACATAAAATTCTTAATGAAAATATAATATCTCTTACTAACAATAATTAAATTCGTAAAAAAAAATATTATTTGTTGAACATAGATAACTTATTACTTATTAAACATTATCCACATTGTACATTGTATAAATGCTTCAATGTGTAATAAACTTGTGATGCTACTCCATAAGAATCATCGAAAAATACAACATATAAGCTCAATTTTTATTTAAACTTTAGATTAACTAGATATGTATTTGTATATGCATTTTATTACTCTTTTAATTTTTATCAAATACTTAAACTTTTTCTTGCAGTGTAATTGTCCTGTCGTTGTTTAATCGTTAAAGGGAATGCAATCTACTTTTTCTGTTGTCGTTGCTTTTGCCTTTACTTAGTTAAAGTTTGAGCCATGCGTTGACATTACAAGTGGATTTTAAGGGTAACATACTCCTACACACACACACACACACACACACGCACATATCACCCACCATATGAAGTCATAACAACAGAGGGCGCCACCTGCTAGTATGTCGCAGTTGGTTTATTTCTACTACACACACTTTTCTATGTAGAACCTCAATGACCCCCTGCGTTCAACGTTGTTGAACAACGCAAAAGTTGCCTGCTAAATGCTTTCTGATTGTTATTTTTCGTGTTTTCGCTAAAGCTCCTTGGCATATTCTGAATGTTGCCACATCCAAATTACAATTATTACATGCCACTGGCTCAGTTGCCCCATCTACTTTTGCAGTTTACTTCTGCCTCAGCTGCTTTCAACCCAAGAAAACTTTATTCTACTCAACTTTTGGTTGGGGTAGAAGTTAGAGAGAGAGTTTTTGCTTTTCGTTTTTTGCGTTTTACTTGTAGAAATGCAAAATCTGGTAATGTAGGCGTGTTTAACATAAACTTAAGCTGTTTGTAATGACTTTGTAGCGCTTTTCGGTTAGCTTCTTGGCATGTCCTTAAAGCCATTGCGGCAAAGTCAAAAATTTAATGAAAAAACTTTCGAAGTAGAAACAACTAAAAGGACTCTAATTCAATGCTGGCCAAAAGGCATATAAATAGTCGTAAGGAAAATGTAAAAATGCCCAAAAGCAGGAGTTGGCACACTAATGAAAAGCGTTGCTAGACAAAGAATATTTTCAAAGAGTTAACATACTTGGATGAGAAAGGAAAAATTGCAGATTTTAAGGAGGCTTAGCTTTTAAAACAAAATGGATTTCAGGACATTTAGTTAATGAAAAGAAGAGAATTCATGTTTGAAGGTAAAGGAAATGTTATAAAAGACCAAATTATAAAAAAGATAGAGAGGAATGTTTAAAGAAAATGAAAGATTTTCTTGGGCTTTCAGTAATATTAAAAATTGACTAATTATTTTGTTCCATCAATGTTTTTCTTTAACTATATTAAAAATTGTATTTAAAATTCTTCATATTTCTGTCTAGCATTAAAGCTATATGTATTTTTCATTCATATATTTTACTTTATTACAAGTTCACATAACATCATCTACATAAATCTGTTTCAACCTGCAATTACCCTATTATTTTTAGCAATTTTCAAATTTATGCTTATACCAGCTTTATTATAGCAATACACCTTTCGACACTAAGGATCGACACTGACCCTAGATAAAAGTACATGCTGCTCGTTAATGATAACAGCAATCTAGGAAGAAAGCCAAATCGTATCATTAACTGTGCGAAGGCAAAGCGCAAAAATACCTTTTGCCGGATAAGCAGCTCATTACTCAAATGCAGGTTAAAGAAAATTAAGGTTCAAGGAAAAATAAAAGGGATAGAGAAAAATCTCAGGTCAAAAATGGCAAAAGTAGGAAGTCCTATTTTAGGGAATAAGTATAGGGAGTATCTGCTGTGATTTACAGCCCTTGGGGCAAGTGAGTAAATGCGTAGAAAGAAATTGCTGGGCTCAGCAAATGTCCGTCTTACAATAAAACATAATAATAATTTGTTATAAAAAGCAAAGCGCACAGAGATAAACAAAATAAATGACAAAAGCATGTCAGCACAAAAGGAGTTGGAGTTGTGGAACAAGAAGAAACAACAAAACTAAAAGACAATTTTTTTGGGTTACCCTCTGCCTTCTGTGCAACCCTCAGCAGTTTTTTTCTCATTTTTTTTTACTTGTTTAGGGTTCTTTCTTAACGCTGCTCCTACTAGAGACATTTGCATAAATTATCATTTGTTTAACAAGAACAGCCCCTCGTTTCCAACTCGGCAAAAAAAAAAGAGAAGCAACCGCAATGAGATACCTTGAAATGGTAATGGAATCAACGCTGGATGCTGTTTTCTGTCTAAAGGCAAATTGGTAATAAAAGCCAAATGCATAAAATAACATAAAACAAGAATTTATGTGCAGAGTCAAACAACAAGAACGACGAATATCAAACAAATTGCAATAAAATGCAAATTTAAATGGTAAAAAATTTAAAGAGAATGTTCCTTAAAGTTGACTATACAACGTTTTGATAAACTTTTCAATATTTAATGCTAAATTTTGTTGAACATTTTTATCAAATAAAACAACGAAGAAGCAAAAGAAAAAAGCACGCCACAGGCTGTTTATTTTGACAGTGGAAGGGCTGCAATTTGGGTGTGTGTATGTCTGTGTGTGTGTGTGTGTTTGGGGAGGGTGTGTTTTTGTGGGCCTACCCCTACTGCTCATAAAAATGTCTGCCTCTCTTTATGTTGCGGTTGTTGTTCTTGTTCGCAGCCGTTTCCAAGCAGCTGAGCACAGCTGTAGAGCACAAACATTTCCTTACATTTTAATACACTTTTGCCTGCCACGCCCCTATCCCATCGAGCTCACTCCGCCCCCAAATACACCTTTGTCGGTTGTAAGCAACAGCAAAAAGCAACAGCCGCCGGCAGGTGAAGTTTTTCCTTCTCGTTGCTTCGCTTTTCCGATCCCTCCATACAACAACTTTTTCTGCACAATGAATTTTTGCGCATTTTCCACCTGTATGAGCTGTAAAAACCCCCCCTTATACCTCCGCCCCTGGCTGCAGTACTGCAGGAAATCGATTCGTTGTGGTTGTCGCTCTATGTAATGATAGAACGACTAGCGAAAATTTTCCATTTTCCATTTAATTTTCCCTTCTACGCTTTTTCCTATTCCTTTTTTTTTTGATAGTTGCGCCAAAAGTCACAGAGCCCTTTGCGGGTAACTATGCAAATACTAGGTAAATACCAGGGCTTAGTCTTTGGCAAATTACAAAAAGTGACCAGGGGTGGTGAGTAAAAGGGAGGGAGTGACAGTGTCAAAGTTCAACTGTGGCTCTATTAGCAGAGCAGCAGTGAAAATATATATATGTATATAAATGAATATAAAATAAAAGTGCAGAAATCTCAGCTAATTAAAGTCAACAGCAAAATCATTTGAAATGCAAATATCAAATGGCATAATAAGTATGCACTGGTGTGGGTGCGTGTGTGTGTGTGTGTGTATATTTGTTTCTCCTCGTTAAACAAAAAACAAGTCAAAGCCAGGGCATTAATAGAGAGTCAACAGGAGAGAGCGATGAAAAGAGTTTGAACGCATAAATTATTTTATAAAAATTTTATAAAAATTTTAAAATATTTTTGAAAAATTTTTTAGGGTTTATTTTATATGAAAAATGCAAATAAACAGAGTGCACGATACTTAGTAAAAATATAATGGAGAGAAACTTTTAATGTAGATTTCATGAGTGAAAATTTAAAAGCACTAAGAATGTTCAAACATAAATTATTCTTTTTATACAAGTAATTAAAAATGTAAGTATAGTTTTAAACAAATAAAAATTCGTAGGAACTTGCAATTTAATTTATAAGTTTTGTTTTGTAGTGCTACGAAACTAACCATATTTAATAAAAAATAATTATAAATTTGAAATAATTTAAAATAACTCTGGGCTTTTTTAAAGAACGTTTTCTAAAGCGAATACCTCTCAAGAGACCCGCATCAAACTTTTTTAATGAAAAATTTCAATGTTTTAAAGGCGAGACTCATGAATTTGATGTGGGTAATTATTGGCAGACTTCTGGTGCGAAAAGGGTTGAGATTCATGCACGATATGAGCTGCTCCCGCTCTCTCACCCCATCCCTTGGTCTCTAGCTGCCAGTCTCTCAAGCCACAGAGCGTAGAATTTCAATTAAAAATTAGCACTTGCTCGTTAATATAAAATATTGCTAATTAGATTGCTAGACGAGAAGAGAAGACAAGGAACAGTAGCGTTGCGTTAACTGCCGCCTTTAGACTCTATCTCGCATTGATTTTAACATGGTCATGAATATTAAATTACCGTTACCCACATACACACATTCATCCTTCTTCTCTTTCTGAAAGTAAAGTGTGGTGTCTCTTTTTTGCTCTGCGTATTATTTGCTTTGGTCGAGGCGAAAGTTTGTCTGCCATAAATTAAAATCCTAACGCCCAGGCAACACGCCCACAGTCCATTCCACACCGCCCTCCCCCAACACCTCACTCTCCTTTTCACTCACACACTCCTTATCTCACCCCCTCTCTTTCTAGGCGCCTGCCACTCAGAACGTTGACGGTAATTAACTTTTAGGCATTTCCTATGCATATTTATAGGGGGTGCTCCAATTGTGGGTGGCTGTAAGGCGTTTGTTGCTTGCATAATATTAACATATATATCAGTTGGAGGGGGTTGAGGGGTAGAGGAGAAAGTGGAGAAGGGGGAGAGAGGGGAGACTTTACTGCAACATGCCAACACTCTGACAGATGATGCGTACAAGGCCGAGGCCAAAGTACAGCAAATTTTTTCCCTATTTTTCACGCAACTTTTTCGTGCCACATTTTCTGTGGGGGCGGACTGTGGGCGTGGCATTCACACACACATTTTTACAGTATTTACAGCAGATTGGAAACTCATTTTCTTATTTTTCTCGTTTACTTTGCCATCTGCTTTTGTCATAAATAAATAATGAATTAATCATCAGTTTAGCTAAGCATTATTTGTGAAGAGTTTTCCACAATGATTTCCACCAAGAGATTTTCAATTGTGCATTGAACTGAAAAATGCTTGTCATATTTTTTTTTGTGGCGTGCTCTACAAAATTCATTCACTCATAAATTATAAATGATATATTAAAAACGCGTTTTTTTCGGTAATATAATATATTATTTTCAAATGAATATCCTGTTCATGTCGATGGGGTGTCACTGACAGTTGAAGACAGTTGACGTCTCTGCAATTAGATGTAGGTGTTTGTTAGGAGTTTTAAAAGGTAAAGGAAGTACCTCTTGACATTTGAATATAAGGATAAAGGTTAAGGGTGTATCAAAAAGCTATTTATTAGCTGGGTTCGACAGGTTTGGGCACGATGTTTACAATTGAGATTTAAAAGGCGGAAGTATTTTAAATAATGGACATTTACCTTAAAGTTTAAACACACAAAATAACATCCTACTTTAAAATACTATAAGTATAATTCGAACTTACAGTCAAAAGGAAAATTTATCAACGATTTCTAATCAAATTGTGTAATAAAATTTTGCATGTTAATGATTTTTCAACTGATTTATACAAAATTTATTTTGTATGTTAGTTCACACAAACATTTTTACATAATTTAGTTGTAAATATTTCCTGTTTGACCAACAACATTTTAATTAGTTTCCTCAATATTATTTTTACGTTATGGCAATCCAAAAAGTCCTAACAATCTTAAGTTAATTAATTTTGCCATATCGTCAGCATAGAAATTCAATTTGTGCCCGTAGGAAAAAGTATCCCATCTATCAATTATTGAAAGTACGTCATACCCAACTAATGTTTCACTTTAACTTTGAATTTTAATTGGAAACATGGTAAATGGAGAAAAAAGGGAAACAAGTGCAACAATATTGGCATAAAACTACACTTAAAACTCAATCAACTGCGTCTAACAATATTAAAAGCGGCTGCAGAACGGAGAAAGAAGAGACTGAGAGCTAGATGAAGGGGTAGATATAACGCATACGCCATGTGGTGCAGCAGCGGCAACGTTGAAATAAAGAATGCAATCAATTTGTCAACGTCTCTTTGTTGTTGTTTCTGTTGTGTTTACTGCCGTTGACTGTCTGTCTGTCCGTCTATTTGTCCATCTGTCTGTCTGAAAGTCTAGCCTCTGTTCGCCTTGTCATCACACACGTATGCCGGCAATTTATGTTGTCTCGTTCTCTCTCTCTCTCTTTATTTTTTCTCGACTTGCAATGTAGTAAATAAATTTAAAAGCGACTGGGTGATGTGGTGGGCGTGTCACCGCCTCAAGCAATTTGCCGTGTCGAGGTGACTGGGCAACATTTTACTGTTACCGTTGTTGCTGTCGTTGTTGTCCTTGTTGATGATGACATTCAAATTTACTGTGACACTAGTAAATTCAATTAAAATGCTGTGCACTGCTTGTAGCTAACCTTTGCTCAGCCTATAGGGCGTATGCGTAACCAAATTACTTTTTTTGGCCTAGAATTCTTGAGGCCTTTCGTTGCTTAAATCAATTCACTCTCTTGCAGCAGCAGCCGGCACTTAAGTGCAATGTGGCAGCCAGGCCTAATGACTCTCTGTGTGGCACAAGCCACAACAAAAGCTGAGCATGTTTGTTTTGTGTTGACTGCTTTTACTTGGGCCGCACAAAAATTAAATCCTTAATCACATAACGCAGACACTCAACTGAGAGAGACAAACCAGGCAAAAGGATATGCTGCTTTGCCCCAAAGGCATGCAAAAAACACAACACAACACAAAACAACAAACTGGGCAAGTTGTGCACGTGTCATTGTTGTTGTTGGGCTTATGATATTATTGCACTTGTCAGACGGAGAAAGAGAGAGAGAGAGAGAGAGAGAGAGAAAAGAGACGCCATTAAGCATGCAAAGTTTTATGCCAACGCCAAATGAAAACAACAAACAGCAAACGACACGAGGCAAGGAAATATTGTCAAGGGGCAAGGGGGTCTGAGGTCTTAAGGGAGTTCTGTCTAAAAGGTAAGCAGTAAAGGCATGTGCTTGCCACCTCAAAGGCATGCCAATGCAGCTCTCACTGTGAGAAAATATGTCAGCTGTGGCTCACATGGCGTATGCGTAATATTTCTACATTCAAACTGAAATCAAATTTGCACATTGTGCAAGGGCACAAATGCATTGAAATGTTAGACCAAAGAGCTATGACATGCATACACATAAACATGCACACTCACACACACACACACATACACACACACACACACAGTTTCAAGGAGATAAGCAACCCTTAACGATGAATGAGAGTGTCGTCTGGAGTTTTCCCCCTGTCGTTTGCCTGTCATCGTTATTGCTTTTGGGAATATGAACGTTGCATGCCACAGAGTCGAGTCTCTTCTACATTTCGTTTCCATTTGCATGCCAGGAGTTTAACCGTAGTGAAGTTGCCATCACTGTTTTATACATTTTAATTTGAAAGAGCCTCTGCTCGACTGAAACAGACCACAAAACTGACAGACTCCGTTGCCTGCCGCCTGCCTGCCTGCCTGCCTGACATTTGTTTTCATGTGGCGCACATCTATTTTTTATAAGCAGACGCAATTGTTTCGAAAATGAAAGGTTAAATGTTAAATGTGACTTTGAAAACAATGGAATTGCTACGATGACTAACCCCCTTTTCATCCCTTTCTTGAGGGGGGGTTAAAGGGCTGCGGCTGCTGTTCGGTTATATCAACAACCAGGAAATGTTGTCATTGTATGCCCAGACCCTTGGAGAGATCAAGCATTGGAGTAACATGCCAACATTGTCAATGAACTTTTGCAAGTTACAAGTAAAGAGTTTGGGGAATAGCTGAAAATACTTTTGAGAGACTTTGACTAAATACATATGGAAATTGACTAACAAATATCAAGTTGTGGATAGCAAATGAAATTGACGAGGTTTTTTACACTATAAACAAGATAACTAAAAGGTAGAATTTAATAAAGAAGTTACCAACACCAAGAGAAATTTCTAAATTTAATTATTTTCTATAGTAGAGCTGGCTGAAGTTTTGATTTAGATTTCTTAGTTATCTTTAGTTGCTTAAAAAAAACAATCAACTATTTTTAAAGATTGTTACCTGGTTTGTTATTATTTCCTAATTAAAAATATTGTTTTGTTTATTCATTAGGAAAATGTAATGAAGATTTTAAGGACATTCAGAGGAATTTCTAAATGAGTTTCTTTAGTTGTCGATAAAAAATATATATATTTAAGTGTGTTTCTGACACAATTTAGTCCTAGGGAACATTTAACTTCTTTTAAAGATATAATTGTACTATCCATGTAAAGATCTTGTTTTAGTTTTCGTTATTTGCTATTTTTTGTTAGTTTATTATGAATATTATTTTACGTATTTTAAAGACAAGTGGTTGTAGCCAAGTGCTTATCCACATTTTATCTCTGTGCATTGAAATTATGTATATAACTATAGTCTACAATTTTGTGCTCCAACGCAACTGAGACATAAATTTCAATTGTGCCTCAAAAATGCATATTAAAATAGTTTCGCATGAAGAGGAAGGAAAATAACAACAACTCCTGTGCTCTGACATTTACCTGCATTACTTTAATGGCATTCTCATAGTTTTTGTCTATTTTGTGATATCAATTTTGATTGTTGGCCATTATGAGAACCAGACTACAGGCCACAAAGCATGCCACAAAAGCTTTGTCAACTTATGAGCACATTTTTGTGTGTGCCATGAAGTGGTATGAAGAGGAACAGGGACTGAAAAAAGCTGAGAGTCAGACAGGAAGAGAAAGAGAAGGAAAACAGAAAGATCTGAAGGAATGAAAGGACATTAGGGGTGCGTTGGCAAATAGGCAGACAAAAATGAAATTAGGTCAAGTAAACAATAAAAATCATCAAGACAATGTCGAGAGTTGATGAGCAGACGACTAGAATGTGAACAAGAAAAAGAAGCTAGCTAGCTGGTTCAGCTATCTTTCTAGATAGAAAGATAGATAGATAAGAGTAGAGGGGTAGGAAAGGGGGTAGGAATGGGGAGCAACCCCTAATGGCATAATCTTCACTAATTTAGCGCTCATTAATTTCTAGCGCCTCCTTTTTGCTGGCCAAGACTTTCTCATCTGCCATGTTGGCTGATAACACAAAACGTAATTGAATTAAAAGTGGTCCAGGCCTAGGACCACAAAGGACAACAACAACAAATCAGCTGGGCAACTGAGAGGGCCATCATAAACATCAACATGAATGCTCAGCGTGTGTTGACAATTCTTTTTTATTATGCTCTACACTCCTTCTATCTTTCTTTCTGCTTTTCTTCAGTTTTCTTTTACTAAGAAATTCCTTTGTTTGTTGTCTTTAATTAAAATTGCATAATCAAGCCAAGGACTTGACAGTATCTGGATATTTGCTCGTCCTAATCAGCATGTCATTTGTGTAATTTGTTGTTATGTCCCAAAACTTAGTCAAGAAAGTCTCTCTCGCTATCTCTCTCTCTCTCTCTCTCGTTTTCTCTATCTCTCTTTAGTGTAGTTTTATTGTAATTAGTTGGAAATTTCTTGCCACAAATGCTTCGGCTTCTAATGTCTGCCACATCAGCATCACTTTACTCACACTCACTTAAGGACTCTATCCTTTTGTTTTTCGCATCCTGTCGAACGACGAGTCAGCACTTTTTAATTGAATTGAATGGCACGCGGTGCCTCTTTCCACTTAACCAAGTTAAGAGCAACTTAACCCATGATCATATTAGTTATTCCACATTCATTTGCATTTTCTCACCAGCTGAAACTGAACTCAAAAGTTCCACCACAATTGTTAAACTGCAATTTGTTTGCTTAAGCAAAAGTCTCCGTGAATTGCGAGTCAGCTAAATATTTAAGGATACTAGAAGTACGGGAAGCAAATATTTTGGACAAACTTTAAATTACTAGACCACAACATATCAATATTTTAGAAATAGTCGGAAATAGCTGGTCTATCTTAAGTACATACTAAAAAAACTTTTATACTAACTTATGAAAACTACATAAAAAAAAACTTGCCCACAAATATTTTATATCTGACCTCCAATAATAAAAAATCTGTCGTTAATACAGTGAATACTTGTTAAAAAAAAGGTGCTAAAGAAAAATTAAAAATTGTATATTATGAAGAATCGCGGAAAACAGAATTTGAGTTTGATATTTAGGAATAATAAAATAAGTTATATTGTATTTGTAATTAAAAACAATATTTTTAATTATTTGAGTCTTTAAATTTTTAAATAACATTGCATTCAAAAGATTTCCAAAATTTTGTGATTTAAGTTATAAATATTTTAGTATTCACCAAAAAGTGAAAAATAACTGAAAAATGTTATCCAATACACAAATTTTCAGCTTACATCTAACATATCTAACATTCACTGTACTAACAACAAAACTTGTAGCCGAAACTTTTGGCTATTTCAACGGTCAATTGATGTGACAAAGATAAGCAATAAGTAGCCAGCCGATAAAAGAGAAAGAAACGGAAAAAAACTGAAAAAAGCGAAATAATTTAATAAAGAAAATGTCCCCTGAATGTTAGCGACCCAGTGACCTTTTTTTTCTGTTGCTGCTGAAAATGGTCGGCATAAATAAAAAATGTTACTACATTTTAGCACATTACCAAAAAAAAAAAAAAAAAGTAAAGAAAAAACGATGAAAACGAAAGAAGGAACAAGAAGAACAAGCTGAAAAGAATAACAAGAGAAGCTAAGAGGGGTTGACAGGACAACTTCGTGGTAAGCGGCTGGTCAGCCTGTGATAAAAACTGTGAAAAACTGCGAAAAACTGTTAAAACGTTTGGGCAATTTTCGACCAGAGAGTGGGAGTGTTAGGGGAAAAGAGAGAAAGTGTCACACTGGTAATCAATTCTGGCTGAAAACGTTTATGGCCAAGCATTTTTCAAGCCAAAACTCGCCTCGACTCGACAAAACCTGCAGGACTCGCTTAATTAGATTCCTTGTATGAGAGAAGGGGAAAGGGAAGAACATAACTCAAAAGGGTACCCTATTAATCTAAATTATTTCGTTAGCCAAGCAAACAAATTAAAATAAATGTTGAACCGAAAACGGCTAAAAAGTCAACAAACAAATTAAAAATTGTTTGACTTTCAAAGTGTGTGTACATAAAGGTCACCAAGGGTTCGACAGGTATCGGTTGAGGGTTCAAAACCCAAATCAATGGCTTCATTAAGTGCACAAGTATGTAGCTGTTGACAATTCCGGGTCTGGCTAAAAGTAAATTTTATACCACCCCAAAAAAAAAGGACTTGCACTCGGATGAAATGATATATATTCATATCTTTGTGCGTGGGGGCAAAGTCACAATTTTTAGCAACAATGCCCTGTGGACTTTTATTGATTAAAAAATTCACAAGGCTTTGTCGAGTGAAAATTCAGGGAGAGGAAAATACTCTTCATAGATGGGAAGGGGAGAAGACAGAAAGAGAGAGGGAAAGATGGGAGACATACACTTGTTGACAGTCTCCATGTCCGGGGGCTACAATTTCAGTTAAGAGGCCGTCATTTTGTGGTCGAAAAAAACTTTTGTGGAACTCAAATTTTAAGCTGCTTTCGCCTCAGCACCAGAATTTAATTAATAAATATTAATTTATATTTTGTATTTTTTTTTTTTTGTTGCTGCTCTTTTGTTGTCGTATCGCGACACGTGCTGACAATCTGATGATAAATATAATATTTTCAGAGTTTTGATTCGCATTGTCATAAACAAAAAATCACGCAGACATTGCCAGAGGCAAAGAGGACTTACGCTTTTCATCAAAGTTAAGGAAGTACAGGACATCACGGATTTACATACCTGAAAAGATGAGAAGATACCAAAATTAAATTTAATTAAAAGTGCTTCAACAAGTATTTCATATTTTTAATGTCCTAATTTATGTGCAATTTTTTAATAGATTGGGAAATTCTAGTTTTATGCTAAGAAACAAAAGTAGGAATTGATTTACATAATTCCTGTGAACTCCTCTTAAGTATGTTGAAACAGGAAAAGTATCAGATTGTATTTAAATGACACGTTTCTGCTTAATAAACAGATTCTGTTTATTTTCAATTATTTCTTTGATAGATTTAATTAGTTTGGTGTTCATTGAACCTGAGATGATAGCTTAATTGAAAAATCTTCCATTTAATCAAAAAGAAAACATTTCTGTACAATAAAATAAATTATAAAAATATTTAGTTAGTTTATCAGGCATTCCTCTTACCTACTCACATGTATTTAAAATCAATTTCTTAACAAAAAGTATCTCTATATCAATCCATAGCATGTTCAATACCTACTCTTATCATATCTTCCTTCTAGCTACTTCAAAATTTCTAGTCATATCAGAGTGCAATTACATGCAGCACGTAGACCATAAAAATATCAAGACGAGTACTCGCACTTTGTCTTTCAATCAATACATTCCTTTACACTGATTGACATACGAACAAACCCGACTGACTGACTGACAAACTGACAGACAGAGTGGCTGACAGATGTTTATCAGCAACATGCATTTTATGGCATTTCAACAGAAATCACACTATAAAATTGATAAAGTGTAAAGGGAACATGCCACAGTTCCAGTTCAGTTGCAATGGGTGAAAGGGCAATCTCCCCTTTCCCTTGCCCTTCCCTTTCCTCCCCTTGGTCAATTGAATATGAAATCATGCGATGTCACATGCAGACAAGCCATAATAAAATTAAGTATAACAAAAAGAAGTGATAGGCAATCACGTAGAAAACCATTAAATTTTTAACGATCTCAAAACTGAATTTGAATTTTAACGCGCTCTCAAATTAACTCATATCTTGAAAAGAAATCTGAAGCCAATTTAATAATCAATTCAAGGCACGTTGCAGCTAAAGGAATTCGATAGTTAGGTAATGTAAAGGTATTGTTTTGTGGGGCCTGAGAACCTTAACCGACTCTCACGGCTGTCCATCAGAGTGTCAATCGATAGGCGGCAGGATACCGCATTTCATCGGGTCAAAGTAGGCATGCCACGCCCAAACAGCACACACTTGCCTGTCTAAAGGCTTGAAGACAACAACAACATGTAGTGTTATTTGTCGCTCAGCAACAACAACAATAACAACAACATTGTTAGCCACTACAACTAAGTGACAATTTCATGAACTATTCAAAGTGCCTCCATGCCATGTCCTGTTAACAGTGTTGACAGAACTTGACAGTCGAAGTAGGAGAAAAAAAAAACTCCAGAATAAATTAGAACGAAAAAATAAACAGAATATTTCAGAACGATTTGATTAAATAATAATGGGAAGGAAGTGGGCAAAATGAAACAAATTGCTGCCGCGTAAATATGATAATTCTTAGCATTTGCATGTCTATTGAACTTGAAAGAAATTTAGATTATGTTCAATACTTATCAATTTTTAAAAGTGCGTTTTATGTTTTTTTTATACTTCAGTCTTTGGTGAAAGCAATTATTCTGCCTTGGAATAAGATTCTTGCTAAGGAACAAAGTTAACGGATCAACATAAATGTACAAATTGTTTCCTTTACTTTTGTATATTGAAATTTTGTAATAAACATAATTTTTCCAACATTTTTTATTTACCGACATGTTACGGACACATCTGAACTAGAATACTTATCGACAGGGCCAAATCTCAATTGCAAGCAATGATAGATCCATTTTAGAACCAAACATGTATTTTAAGCTAAGATTCTTGGAATTATAACTTAGCTAGTTCTAGCCTTAAATATTTAACTGAAAGTAATTGTTTATTGGCTAGATTTTTGGCTAACTGTCTAACTCATTGTTAAATAAGCCAGATCTAGCCTTAAATATGCTAATCTGTCAACACTGCCTGTTACACAGGTGCACCAGCTGATGTCCTGTTAGAATTCTATCCCCATCATGTGTCCTGTTCATGACCATGGCATGTGCTGTGGTCAAAGCTTCAAGTGCTTCTACTTTGGCTTTGGCTTCAGCTTCGCTTGTTGTCCCTCAGGCGTCGCTTTTGCGGCTTGTCATCTGTCCGCGTTTTGTTGACAGTTCCCCGGACATGGGGTTGACCAGAGTCCGAGTAGCGTTCGGTTTATGGCTATGCACTCTGCCAGACGTATTCCTGGTTTCGGTTTAGCTGGTATCTCTAGGCCCTAGTTAATAATTGAATGCTCTGATTTGGAATGCAATAACAATTTGATTTATTTAGAGATTAATTCATGGCACAAACCCAACAATTTGTTGTCTGATTGAAATGGGATTTGGGTGTGAGTCTGTTTATGGAACTGTAATAAACGTATACTTAATTGTCTGCGATATGACATTTGAATAACTAATAGAAACACACCTAATTATGCCAGAATATGAATATTTATTTCCATTGAAAAAGGATTAGTATGTGAGTTTGAAACCAGAATATAATTGAATAGTAAAATTGTAGAGTTGTAATAGGATTTGTGATAAATCTTTATTATATTTCCACATAAGTCTTACATTATTAAACTACAATATTCAATTGTATTGTGTTCATTTTCTCAACCGTTTTTCGATGTGAAATGTTTAATTTTTGGAAATAAAAGAATGTTCCAACAGACACAGACATTATTTATTATTCGTTCATTCACTCATACGTTTATAAACGCATTCAGATACCCAGTGAATGCATTCAGGTATTTGGAATTCAATTAGAGGCTTAAATGCGAACTGCCGCATTATAAACGCATTCAAACATAAAGTCTGGCTGTCGTCGACTGTGAAAATCAAAAAACATTAACAAATTTACAACTGATTTAACAATAAATTTTGCACAACTCGTTATATTTGTTTTTTTCGGAACATATATGTATGTATACATATGTACTTTGGTTTTGCTGTACTGCAAATGAATGGTAATAATTTTCAAACAAATTATTTTTAATTATGCGTATAAATAAAGTGCAGAAAATCAATGTTGCAACAGCAATAACAATTACAACAAATTTTTTTTTTGGGGGACGTTACGAAACATTTAACGGAAGTTTTTAATTTACATGAATATGCAAATTTTTTCTCTCACTAAATGAACTGGATGAGCGAATGGAAAGCCCGCACATGGTAAAATAATTAAGTAAACTTTAATGAAAATTCAATGGGAAAAATGGGAAAGGAAAAACTGTTAATGGAATTTATGCGCACTTATCGACGCCTTCTTTAAATGCCTTTAATGACGTTTGGCATTCAATTCGAGGGCACCACTATGAAGAAGAGGGTGAAGGGAAGGGGGACTAGGGATTCGGGAGGGGTTGACCAGAGAGAGGGTGGCAGATTTTTATGACTGTTAAACGTTTGAAGCGCGCTTTCAGTGACTTTCATGTGCGTGTCGTGACAGTAAAAAACCATTTTTCCATTCGTCTTTTCTCTTTACATTTTTTGTGTTCATTTTTTAATTAGCCACCACATAAAAAGTCAACCCCTCTCTTTTGTTGTTGTTAAGGGATTGGTGAAAGGGAAGTGGGGTTAACCAGCAGCCAGCATGTCACATGTGGCGACAACAACGTGTGGCACGAGGCAACAACATTGCAGCTGCCAAACGTTGCCGCAGTTGTAAGGTGTCGTTCAACTACAACAACACAATTTTTTAATGCACACGTATATGTACATGTATCATGGACACATATGTATTCCCATATTATCAGAGGGGAGCGGCATTCTCTTTTTGTTTTTATTTCACATTTTTTTTATGTCCTGCACAGCGCCAACTGTCAACAGTCTCTCGTTTGACGTTTTAAATTCCTCTGTTGGCCACGTGAGACATTCTGGTGGAGATATCTATCTCTGAATAATGCTCTTAACTGGTCAAGTGTTAATGGTTAATAGCAGGAACTGGGATTTAAAAAAATGAACCCGCAAAAATAGCATAGGTAAGCATAGATAATCCCATCTACAACAATTACAGACTGTGAAAGATATTTTATAAATACATTACAGTAATTACAATTAAATGACAATGCATAAGAAATGTGTTTTAATTGCATTTTAAGCTATCAAATGAGCATTTGCTGCAATGTCTAACAAATCAATCAATAAATGAAATCAGTGCAACGCAAAACAAGTTAAGCCCACAGCAAACAGTCAACATAAATAACTGGCAATCAAGAACAGATATAGAATCCTCCATAAATTCAAGTACATGATGTACACAAGTGTGTAGGCAAAAAAAATACATATATTAACGGCAGACATTGAGCAGCCCTTGAGCTTATCAGGCAAGCTTTCTGTTGATAAGAATATGTTAAGGGGGATGCCTAATTGCAGACTGATAACATTTGACTTGCAAAAACGAAAGCGGTAAATATCAAAAGCAAGCGACCTTAACACTTGACTAATCTTTAAAGTTTTGACATACCCTGTAACTATATGAAAGCATCTAACTATGGGTCCCAGGCAATTGAATAATTTATTTATTGTTATCTGTCATCTTAGCGCTACAAGGTCACCCTTTTAAATTAGTGCCCAAGTCCTTCTAATAATAATAACAATTTAATCATTTTTATTTAAATAAATATTTTTTAAACAATCAATTGATCTGTTTTATGCAAATATATATTAATATATTTTAAACTATAAACTTAACTCATTGAAAGCGTATCTTCAAGGCAATAATACTCTACCACGCAATTGTTCGTTGTTAATGGCATTTATTTAAATTTTCTAGTACTATTTACGATGCACTCATTATTTGTGCAAACATTTTGAAAATAATTGCCTATAACGTGCTAATAAACAACAAACAAAATGCCAGCATATTGCCCACTCGACCTGGTCCATAAATAAAAGCTTAAAAAAACAACAATACATAGAAATAAATTGCATACTGCATTTAATTTATGCAAATTCCGTGAGAGCTCAACTAAATGCTTTTTAATGAAAGCAAAAAAAAAGATAAATAAAATAAAGCATATAAACGTAAATAAATAAATTCTACTTATTGTAAACAAATTGCAAAACGTTTAGTTCGCATGCATGCAAACGATGTACCCTATAAACCTAGCTATAAAGAGTAGTTTATAGACAATAGAGACCTCAGTTTTGTTCTCAGATATTTCCATTGGAGTTAGAGCTGTATTTTTATACACTTTTATACATACATAAGTAAATATATTTCTAATTACAGGGTATCTACAAGCACTGCTGCTACTTTTTCTCTGTTTTTATTGCTAATTTAAATGGGGGATAAATAAATAATGTTGCTATTGCACAAAGTGTTAGCTCTGTGGTCTTTGTTCCATGTATTTTTATTTAGTTGGCATTTCATATGGACACCTGACACGATGTTTTATTGAATGTCGGTGTTAAATAAATTATTTCGCGGTATTTTGTAGTGGCTCATTCATTATTGTAAATTAGAAAAGACCAACAAAAAATATTTGCATAAAATAAAATGACTGCCATAAAAAATTTCAAATTAATTTGAGCATTAATAAAAATTAATCAACAATGTAATTTTCCAAACGGAAACAATGTAAATATTGTTTAATGTAACTTTTATAAAAATATAATTTATTTCATTGTAATACTTGAAACTCAATTTACTGAATTCAGTTAAAATTAAATATTTAAAAAAAAAACTTCGCTATCACAATTTAAGTTGAAAAAATTTTATTTACCGATTAAAAAATACTAACATACTAAAAAGTAAATAAATATATAATAGAAAAACTCATAAACCCACATTAAGCACAAAGTTGAGTAAATTTCAGAGCCGTAAATCTCAATTGCTGTCAATAAAAGTGGCAGCAGCTCTAACAATAAGTAAACCAACAAAATAATGTATCAGGCACTGAGATTTACTCAGAGACTGCTCTTAAAACAGTACATGATAAATGCATTTCTCATTTTCCGACTTTATCTCCCTCTCTTTTACTTTTAGACAGTCATAAAAACAATTTTAAAAATTTCACACAAAAACTACAAGTAGCCATAATAAAAATTTAATAACTTTTGTGGGGTTCACTGGGTGGTGTCAACTACTAAACCCTCATCGTATGGTTTGGGAGAAGAAAAAAAAATGTCGTTAAATTTTCAACACAAATCAAAACAAAAAATTATAAACAAAAACGCAGACAGCAAACAAAAATGGGCAATCAATGAAAATGGTCAACGAACAGAGGACAAAGGGCAAGGGGGCATTTTGGCAGCTGGCAGCTGGACAGTTGTCAACCGAAAACTAATTAAATTAAATCAATAATAGGCGGGCAGACTGTAATACTAGGGGCACTGATAGGACCCACACAATTAAAACTTGTACCGCATTTAAAACCCGAAAAACAGTTGACAAACAACAACAAAAATGTTGGCAACTTTTGCCAACTTTTAAATGAGCAGCAATCGAAATGTTGGCGCAATTTTTATTGCCTACAATTTTCGGGGGTCACAGTGGGCGTGTCAAGAGAGAGAGCGAGAGAGGGAGAAGAGAGAGGGAGGTAGGCTCCAAACAGAAGTAATTATATCACAAAACATTTATAATTTTCCCTCTGTTGGCGCAAAAAACCTTGACAATTGCCTTGAAACATGCAAAACGCGCATAAATTATACCAACTGCGGTGAAAAGAAAAGCGAGTGAAAAATATTAGCAAAATGGAAGAAAAGCGAGAAAAACATTTTCCAACTGCCTGGACAAGAAAATGTAATTTTGCATTTAGCTTTGAAAAGGCTCACAAAAAGTAATTCGCAGATAAGCATGCGAAAAGTTAACAAACAACAACGACAACAACTTGCCACGCCCACCACCCCTTACCGCTCACCGCCCACTACTCAGCGCCCGCAGTGTATTTGACATTTATGGTGGAAATAATTAGAAGCTTACTTATTGGCCAGAACAGCATGAAGCGTGAAAGTGAAGTGGAAATTATAATAAAACAGAAAAAGAGGAAAATGAACTCAAGATAGTGGCGAAGTTCACAGTGTGAAGCTCGTTTTCTGAATGGAATGTAGTATTTAATGCCAAGAGATAATTATTTATATTATAAATGAAGCAAGCTTTTGAATAAATAAAACAGTGTATACGTTTTATTTAACAGTTGGGTCCCATTTAAAAGTCATGAAATTTTAACAGCAATTTTGTAAAGAATTTGTATTACAATAACCTCACAGATTTTAATTTACAAATATTTTTAAAAAAAATTTAAAGGGGAAAGTTGAAAGATGAAATATATGTTAAAAAGAAAAAGTTGAGGATGAAAAGGATAATATTAGAAGTTCTACCAAGTATATGTTGTGTAAAAATGTATTTCCTCTTTTTGGGTGCAGAAATTGATAATGTACCTAAAGAATATTCTCTGTGAATTCTTTTAAATCAAGATGTGGAATAGTCTTAAAGATTATAAATTAGAATGTTGAAAAACAAGATTTTCCTAAAATCATTAGCATAGAAGGTAAGAAGGTAAGAAGATTATCTTTGCAACTTTGTCAAACATTAAATGAAGTATAAGTACATTTAATAAAGTATAAGACATACCAATTTAACTAGTCAACTAAAAATGTTTGCCTATCCTTAGAGTACACAGCATTATGTATAGAAAAATATCATCCAAGAATCACATATCAACTTTTTCTTCTTAAAGTTCATTATATTTTTCCACCTTTTCTTGCTGTCAGCAACATTTTCCCGCTTAACTTTAGCTGTCCACATCAGTTGCAGTTAGAGCCGAGTCCTATTCTAATGTATTTGCGCATTAAGTTGTTTATAACTCGGCACCTGCTTTCAAGAAGAACTTCCTGCCTTAAGGGCCTTCTGTATTTTAGGCCAACACTTGGCTAATTACAGCCCAATTACAGTATGTATTCACTTTTATGTGGCAGCAGGTCCCAATATAATTAAGCAGAAAAATGAATTACATAATTAATAAACAAATTCAGCGCAGTGCTAATTAACTGCCTAGAAGAAGAGGAGGCCCAGACAGAGGCCGTGGCAGAGGCAGAGGCAAGAAAATGTGGCAGGAGCAGAGACTGTGGCAGAGTGGGAATAAAAGTAGAAAGAGCCCAAAGTCAATGCCCAAAATGAAAGGCTCTTCAAAACACACCCACAAACACTCACACACACTTATACACACACACATTTACATGACAGGATAACGCATGTAAGCAAATGGTAAATGGAAGAAGGCAGAAAGCATATCGACTTAATTGCTGACAGCAGAGCATTAGGCTGGGTGAAAATAGGAGAGAATGAGAGTGAAAAGAGATAGAGAGAGGGAAAACAGAGAAGAAAAACAAAGCAGGAAAGACAGAAATAGAGTAATAGAGAGTGTCTGTATGTGTGTATTAAAGTGTGTGGTGGTCCAATGAGTGCTTGTGGATTGGCAGAAAACACGAAAAGAATGAGCAGGAAGGTGTTAATGATCGACTGCAATATACCCTGTACATTACATCAGAAAAAATTATTAAATAATAGCTTTAGATTTTTATAAAAAATAAGTTTATTGTATTAAAGGGGAGAAACTTTGATTTAAATAGAGTTTATTTTGAATAAACGAAGAAAGCACAATGCTCAGGGGATTATCTTATTATGTGGCTGTCCAAGCTAGTGACGAAAGTTAGTGTATGTAGATTAAAACTTAAATTGCACAGCATGAGCTGCTTGACTAGTACATACTCTGCACAATACTAGTTTTATAAGATGGCACTGGGTTACAATGACATTGTTCTGCAAGCTAAAACAGCGAATTTATAAAGAATTCAATCCATACATACCCCTTCTTATTTTCATTTTTACTGGGTATATCAAATGCGCAGAGCAATAAAACGAGAATTAAACAAAAAAGGCCAACAAGAGTTGAGTCACAATGAAAATCCTTTCCAAATGCCGCCACAAAAAAAAAGCAAAAAGCAAAACAACAAATATAAAAACAACATTCGCATTTTTGGAAGGTAAGGATAAAGTACTTCTAAGTGGGGAAATTGCATGTGTGTGTGTCTATGCATGTGTGTTTGTGTTTGCTCTGCTTAATTCAAATAAAATTGCTCGGCATTTGCCTTTTGGGTTTTTGCCTCTGTTTTGAAATTATTTTGTCACAAATAATAATAAACTAAGGACCCAACCCTAAAAACAACCTAGCAAAGTGCACAGTAAAGCCGCGCTATAATTTACCTGCCTTTCATTGTTCTGGAATCTAGATGGTAAAAGCCTTTTCCCAGGTGCATAATTTTCAGTCATTTTTCAAAGGTAGAACTTTGTATTTGTTTTATAGAGAAAGTGTCCACATACCCCATGATTTCCTAAGTTTGTCAAGGCGGAAAAATGGAAAGTAGTTGCCACAAAGGCAGCTAAGTGGCAGTTTATGCTGCCAAAATATTCAGACATATGGATTACCTACTCAAATGCTAGTATCTAATGGGACAAGACCCCAACAACTGACCAGTCATGCCCCTTTGGAGCATTTCCTGGGAGCATTCCCTGGGGCCTCATGTTTGCCCAGTAGTTGGTAGTTGGTAGTTCTTTCCTTTTGACAGTGATGCATGCTCGTAAACATTTTAATTGGCACGCTCTGGTCGTATACTCGTTCTTGGAGAGATGTGACCAGATAAGGTAATGGTAATTGATAAACCCATGACATAATGTCCGAGCAAGCTTGCAGAAATGCTACCCTCCTAAGAGCATATGTTAACTGAGTAGTAAAAGTAACAGTACCATAAGATAATATAATAAAAAATAATATTGTGTAAAATCTATAAGAGTATAATTTGACTGACTTTTATAATAATAGTTATATTTTAAAAGTAGCTTGACGTTACGTTGCGTTGGCTGTAACAGTAACATCGGAAGAAATATCATAACAAATTAAATTAAATTTATTGTAACAGTGTGATTCTCAGAATATTTTAAAAGTTGTTACAATTTAAATATTTAATAGGATTAAGTTAAATGACATACGGTGATAATTTGTTAACAAAAACAGTAAAAGGAGCAGCATGGGCAACATTAACAGTCGTTTATGGATGGTATATCTTTACTAAGTAAGAGATATGGAAGAAATAGGAAATAAGTACATATTCCAAAGCAAACTAAAATGGAATAGAGTCATTTCAGTTAAGTATCAGAATAAAATCATTATGCAAATCAAGAATTATTTAAATTGCATAAATATGTATATTTTTAGTAAGAAGATTATATAGAAGATATAATTTTAAAAGTTTTTTACTCAATTTAATCAGAACGAATTCAATAAAAATGTATTTGAGTTTCATCAGTTTGAAACCTAATAATTAAATAAATAAAGAATTATTTGTAATAAGTACACAAATATGCAAATCATTAAAGGAAATAAGTCAAGTTGTATGTATATAAACACTCGTATGTACAATGTACATTGTACATATGTATATACGATAGTTTCCGAACACGTATCAAAAACTATTTTGTGTTAGAAATGCCAACATGAACATAGCCCCAGGGTTGCTGGAGGATAAATGAAAAAAAAAAAATAGTAGTAGAAAATGCGACCATGTTAAATGAAACAAATTCAGTGCAATCATGCGGCAAAGCAGGGAAGAAGAGGCCAGGACCACAAGGGGTGGGTACAGGATAACTATAAGGTGGGCAGATGCGGGGCACGGTGGTGGGTAGCACACAAAACATGTTGCAAAAATGTTCGAGAATGCACTTTGATGGCGTCATAAATCCAACACATAAATGAGAACAGCAATATGCTTAAAGGAGAGCGGGAAGTCAGGAGTTGCAAGGATACGAGTATACTATATACGAGGATAGCAGATAAAGTGTAGTGCATAATAAACTGAAAATTAATGATTTGTTCGTTAGAAATGTGAGAAACAAGTGGGAAAGTACGCGATGACAGGGCCAAGACAACGATATAGCATTCCAAAACTGTAGTTACCTTTACCTGACTAACACAGGTAGCAGACCAGCTATTACCTCCCTTTTTCTCTTTTCTCTCTCTCTTTCTCAGGTGTGAAAAATGTCACAAGGTAAAAGCAAAAAAAATATAAAACAAAATCTGTGCAAAAACAAACAATGATTTTGGAGGAAAAGAGAGAGAGAAAGGTTAATGAGTCTTGGCATGACTCTGATTCAGCTCGTGCCCCTCTTCCCCTTTTTCTGTTTCCTCTACTCGCTTATCTTATCAACACTTTCGTTGTCACTTTTGGCCCGACTGTGCGGGCCAGGCCTAAATGTTGATTGAGGAATGCGTTGTTCGATGGCGTGTGTGTCATCCTCAATTTATTGGAAACCTGGAGTTCTTCATCCATTTACAGCTGCCTTTTTGAGTCAGCTGTCCCGGGATTTGATTTTTTTTGGCTCCATTGTTCAACATGAAATTTGACTTTGTCAGGCAACAAAAACTGGCAAAAATCTTAAAAGGATATCAGCTGTTAGCGTTGTGACTCAACCGGAAATGCCTTGGGTTAATAATCTATAGCTCATCTCGTGTCCATCTGCAGCTCCATAAACTACATGTAATCACCCTTGAAGTACTTATTATGACCCAGAGAAACTACTATCTTTTATTTGTATGTAATACTTTATCAAACTGATAGGAAATCGGGGGTTTATTTTTGAGGTATGACGTTATTTTCTTAGAATCAAAAATAAATTCAACAGCTTGTAAAATAAATTAATTAGAGTTTATCAATATCTTATATTATTTATTTATTTTATTTATCAATATGATTATTTCATTGTTTCATTTCAATTGACTTTTTTGAAGATATACAAATATATTATGTATTAAACAGCTTGCCAACTAGATTAATTTCCATTCCATTTATCAAATTGATTATTTCATTGATTTCTGTTAATTAATTTCATGTCTCATAATATTATATGTATTGTATTTTAGGGTACACTTTTCTGTAAATTTCATTAAACCTTTAATTAATTCATTCATCAACTAATTTCCAATTAAAATTATCAAACTTTTTAACAACTTCCTCAATAAAGAAAATTTAAAGTATCTAGCAAATCATTTTTAAGATTAAATGTTTGAAAGCAGTAAGTTTCTATTAGTGCTAATATGTATATCCTATGTTTAACAAAGGGTACAATAATCCACATAAGCTGATTATGATTTACCATTTTTATTTAAAGGAATACTTATTATTTTTAATGATTTGAACCGTTCTCTAAATTAATCAATTATTCTAGATTCTCCGTAATTATTATGAAAAACAAAATAATCATCGAAAATTAACAAGAAAATGTCTATAAAGTCTATTTCTAAAGAATTATTCTGCTTTAAGTCCAACTATAAAAAAAACGTTTCATTCACTTTAGTTATCTATTATTTAAAAAAATGTTATATATACTTTCCACAGTTCCACTTTCTATTATTTACAGAATTGTACAAAAAAGAGCAATTTGTTAGTAGTGTCAACAACAACTGAGGTATTTTTTATAGACAAGAAGCTGTGAATTATTTTTCGCTTTTCATTTCTATAGCAGAATTTTCTATTCATAGCTGTTTTTCTCTCTGTCTACCTGTCTCCGACTCTGACTCTGTCTCTGTTCCTCTTGACCTGTCTCGTCGTTATTTGAATTTGAGTTTTCGCTTCTCTTTTGTTTCAGCCGCTGCAATTTGTCACTTTTCGCACTCGGCATGTCCTTTTACTGTCGTCCTGTTTGACTGTGTTTCCAAAAAGAAAGCGACACTTGAGTCTTGGGCTATATTAAAATTGTTTGTCGCTGACATTTCAGTGATTTGACTGAGCCGAGAGCATGAAATGGAATGGAATGGAATTTGGTAATTGCGCACCTATTGCAGGTGCAAAAGACGACGAAAATTAAATTCCAACAAACTTTAAGGAGAAGATGAAACTCCTTCTTAGTTGAAACTCAAAACCCAACTCAAAAAACTTATCGCTAAATTAGCGTGCCAAAGTTGTTAGATTGCGACACTTGGCAACCCAAACAAACAAGCTAAGAACAGACAGTTGAGCACAGTGTAAGGGTGAGTGGAAAACTCAGGGGGCGGGGGAGGTTGAAAAGTGCTTAAGGAAAAACAATTTTGCATGAAAAATGTGCGCGGCGCGCAGACGGACAAACGAAGGGCCATAAATTTTCGTGGCCAGACAAGCAAAAGGAAAATAGAAACAAAACTAGGGAAGAGATGAAGGATGTTAGCCAGGATATGGTCAGGATGCGGTTGCCTCCCTGTTATGTTAGTATTTATTTTGACTAACAGATAGCTTCAACTCGTCCCCCAAATACCTTCAAATAAACACGTTGGGTTTCTTTCAGGGGAACCCAAAGAAATCTAAAAAAGAGAATAGTAATCTAGGTTTCTTATAAAAGTGATATATATTTCTTTGGGTTGCCATAGAAGGAATCTGGGTTCCTTATAGATAGCGATCAGATTTAATTTTAATTATAATTATAATAATTATTATTAGTTTTAATTTTAAATAGGGTCCTATACCGTTTTTTTGGGTATTATTAGTATCCGAGATACCTTAATAGATGTTTTAAACTTAGTTTCCCAGTTTTTGGAACCCCTTATTAGATTCGATTTCTGTGGGTTTAAATGAAGTTGATATCAGAGACGCATATCAGAGACCCCTTGAGTCGCTATTTATATATATATCCTCGAAGCTTACTTACTTTTCAGTTTGTAAATTGTTTTTCTTATAGTCACACATTTCTTTAATATCTAAAATAAGTTTTGACCAATCTCATTTTATGTCTGATACCAAAAGGTGCAACAGTTTAAAAAAAAGTTTATCTCTTATGCCCTCATTATTTTCTTTATAAGAATCATTTTAATATTTTATTTTAATATTTTATTTTAATATTCCATTCTTATTACTATTCATCTTATTTGTTTATTTAAATGCAATAGAAACTATTGCAAACTATTAGTTACTGTTGAATAGGGTCTCTATGAAGTAAAAAGAAACTGTTAAAAATGAAGCTTTGTTGTGGCTCCCTCATTTAGTATTACTATTTATAGTTAAATAACTTTCTTTTTGGTTTTCTACAAACTATATTTTTATTTACAGAACGTTATGATGCCACCTATAAATATATTTATAATTATAATTAATTTATTTTTACTTTCTCATTAACTATTTACCCACTAGGTTTATCACTTCAATTCCAGCTAAAACTAACGGAGTTCTACCAAAAATAAAATACCTATTTAAATAAACCTATTTTATAAGCGAACTTCTAGTTACACAAAGTTAAAATTCCACAGGTCAAATAACTATAAAAATATTTATAATTCATTTCTAGAAATGAATTCAATCTCTTATTTATGTCTCTAGATATGTGATATCTTAAGAATGATAAGAAAAAACTTTCCTATAAATAGCGGCAGGGGGAAGAACTCACCTTTTGTGCCTTGCAAGTGACATTGATGGACTGCACCTCGTGGGTCTGGTGACGTTGCTCCCCAATACACTGTCCACAGGCGGGCATCTTGCAGTTGAGACAATACTGTGAAAGGGTCTCCTCGTGCTCTCCACAAACAGATTCCCGTTGTTGGGCGGCGCCACGGGGCTTAACCAGAGTGTGCTTGGCCAGGGGACCACGGGCTGGATGACAGAGTTCCCGGCATTGATCGCAGTAACGGATTTCGCACTGTTCACAGATGAGGGAGGCGACCTTGGGATCCGTTTCGCACATTTGGCAACGTAATGCTTCCCGGGCACAAAAGCGATCTACAATAGCCTCCATGGCGCGATAAGTGGGCAAATTGCGAACACCACCATCGTCAAAGAAAACCAGTTTCCGGCACAGCGGACAGGTGAGACAATAGGCAGCACCTGGAGGCGCCACCACAGATCCTTGCAATAATCCTTGCAATTGTCCGGCATAGGACACGGGCCGAGATGTGTTCGAGCAGCAAACTACGCCGGAATCAGCCTCACTGAAGATGCTCACCTTATCGGATTGATCCTGATCCGAGGTGACACTCTCGCTGCCCGTTGCCGAGCTAGCGGTACTTGCCGCCGAACTGTGTGAACTGTGACGTGTGCCCGGCCCTGGTCCTCCAACCGCTCCCCCTGTACCTGCACCTCCACCTCCACTCTGTCCATTTACCGGAGCGTGTCCAGCGGATGCGCTTCCAGGGCCACTACCATTGCTTGCCACAGATCCGAGAGGAGCACCCGGAGTGTAGGGTGTCTGTATGTCGAGGGCACAACCCAGGCAGAGGGCGTGGAAGCAGGGAAGGAGCACGGGATTAGCATATAACTGCTTGCAGGTTGGACAACGAAGCTCGTCCTCCATGGTGCTTTGTTTCGTTGTTTGTTGCGTCTTGTTGCCTTTGCCTCCAATTGAGTTAATTAGACAACAAATCTAACGTTCACTGTTGTTTACTAATCCTTTAGCAATTTTCACCTTGATCACACATTTTGTCACTTTTCTCAAATCTAATTATTATTCACTTTCTTATTGTTGCAATTGTTTCAACAATTTTTCTCTTCTTTCCTCACTTTTTCAAGAATTTTGTATTTCTCACTAAATGTAGCATGCAACGGTAAATGCACAAAACTCGCGCTAAAATTACCGCTCAATTCGTTTCTCACTCAACCGCTAACACGTCCGCTCGCTGTAAAAGTTCGTCGTAGACTAAGCTGTTAAGCGGCTGTTAAATGTTAACGCATGCCGCTACGCAAAGCAATACAAACTTCTGCTGTTATTTAACATTCTTCGCTTGCAACCGCAACGCACAACGAAACTTAACGAAACAGCAACAGCGCACGGTTAACAGCAGACAATTCGTTGAATTCAAAACTTCTTATCACTGTTAATCGTTGAATTCCTATGCAATTTGTTGATAAGCAAGCAAACACCCAAAGTATGTCAATTATTGAAAAGCAATTATAGCTTAAATATAAGCAAAAATAAACAAATGTGTTTTTTAACGAAAGGCTATATTGAGAGGCAGAATGGAAGTTGCTTAAATATTTGAATTTATATATTTTTTAATATACTGAAATACATGTAGAAACAATTACTTTATAATTATAAGACTTGTCTTAAGTTAAGTTGAATTTTCATATTCATTTTTATTTATATTTCGTTTCTTTTCTATAAAATTTACACTTATATTTAACATGCTGCTGTTGCGCTGCAACTTGTCAAACATGTTCGAGATCGATTACACTAAGTGTTGCAACCGAATTTGTTGTGCGCGCCAATAAGTTAACAGTGTGTTGTTGTTGTAAACAGAAATTCGTTGAAATTTGAAATTTGATCGTGATTCGTGACCGATGATGACAAGAAAATGACAACAAGAAAACGAATTGTTAACGTTGCATTTGTAGGCCACAAGCGACACTTGTTTTTTGGGCTAAACTACATAATTACCTGTGCTAGATAAAAAGGCAACTATAAAAAAAACACGCAGCACTGATAACAAACAAAACGAAGTCAATCGTCAACTGTTATCGAAACAAATACAAATAAATTGATGCGTTGTATGTATACATATGTTTGTGTGTGTGTAAATGGCTGCAGGTAACTTAATCATACATAGCTACAGGTAAACTGATAAAAGAAGAATCTATCCATATGGCATCGAGGTGTCGGACAAGTTACGGATCAATACCAACAGAAATAACAACAAATATGATTAGATCCCAGCGATGATTGTTTGTTTGTTTGTTTGTTTGTTTGCTTTTTGTCGTTGTTGTTGTTCTTGTTGTTGTTTGCCATCGTCTGCAAGTTTATTTAGACATCGAATCAGGCATTGAACGTTATGGCCAATGGACGATGCCAACGTCAAAGCCAGAGACAAACAAATGAGAATCGATAGACTTAACAGCAACAGCAACAACAACAACATGCACAATCATGATAACAGCAACAACAACAACAACACTGACAACACCAGCCACAACAAAAACGTGCGTAATCCGTTTGACTTAATAAGCCACGCTCTCAAATTGAGTCCACATTGCTGTCCACAACGATAGAGCAGTGTTGTCATTTTAGCTAGTAAATAGCTATACCTAGCATTTTTCAATATGCTAGATTACTATTAGCTGTAAAATCGCATCTATTTTAAATAAATTTTAATAATTTTTCATTAGACGACATCAAAATATATCTTATACTTTTACAATAAATATTAGTTTTTTAATATTAAAATTCTAGTAATTTCATTAATATTTCAATTATTGGTCTTTTAGAAGTAAAATGTGTTGCTTGAAGCTAAACAATATCAAAAAAGTTAAAAAAAAAAATTATTTTGAATTTATCAAGTTTAAAGATTCTGTTAAACACGTTATTGTAACAATAACTAGAAAGTATTTAATAGTAAAAATTCCCTAGAAAAAACATAAATTTTTTATAAGTTGTTAAAGATAGCTACTTTATAGCTAAGATGCCAACACTGGTATGAGTGGAAGAGCGTGACTGAGTGTGAGAAGGCTATTGACCACGTGTTTTGTTAGCTCACAACGTGAGAAGGCCGGGCTCCATTTTTTTCTACTCTCTCCCCTCTTTTTCTCCCCCTCCATATAACAGTGGCCTATGCAAATATTGTCATGCAACGCGTTGTTCATATGCTTAATTTGCCTCAATTTCTGATTGAACAACTATTTACTTTAACTATCCCTCCACTTTTGGCTTCCCCCTACGCCCATGTCATAAATTTAACTACTCGAAATTATAGCAGAGGCGCCTGATTGCTTGTATTTGTCATTGTATTGATTTTAGTAGATTTTTACAAGGTGAGAGTGAGAGGTACATATACTAAGTGCTAAGATATACCCTGTAGTATACATAATTAAATATGACTGCATACGTATGTATAATATATATAATATTTATTATAGTACTATATTAATATATTTATAGTAAACATAAACTTTTGTAGTAAACATAACTTAAGACATGTTTGAATTAAATAAATCCTATACTCATGCTTGTTATTAAAATATTTAATATCCTACAATTAATTGTCAAACTTACCTCAGCTCTGCTTAAAGGGTATCCTGCTATCTTTAGTCCTGCCAAGTAAGTTGCTACTTACTAATTCAATGTTTCCAATTATAACTCACACAGATTAAATTTCATATTAATGTAGTTTATTATTTATTTAATTTAGCACTTTATTTACAGTGCCACCAAAAAGTATACCGAACTATTTGGCCATTTCTCAACTGTTAAATAGACTTCCTTTCTGTTCATTGTGAACCTAAAGGCTAAAACCGCTGCCCATAATTCACACTGTGAATAGTTGCAAAATATTTAAAAACTTTTAACACATTTTCGGCGTCGTAAGTCCGCCAAATCCCAGTTACACTTTCGCACCCTTAACCAACAGCATCCCCCTTACCTCTCTTCTACCTAGAGTAGAATTTTTGGCCCGCTTTAAGACCATATATCATGTCGTGTTACCAGTTACCATCATGGCCAAGGACATTCACAATATGCGCGCATGCATAAAAACGCAATAATAACAGCCAAAATTCACACACACAGACAAATACACACACACGCATACACATAAACACCCTTTATCTGAGTCTCTGCTGAAAGGGAGTATTACTTTGGTCACCGCGGGTGTTAAACTTTTTCTCTGCTTCGTTTTTTGCCTTTGCCTTTACTTTTTTCTGAGGGTTTTTTTTTTACAAAAGAGGAGCTCATTTTTTTGGAGACCCGCTTTGTGGAACCGTGTCTATGTGAGAGTAAGTGTGTGTGTGTGTGTGTGTGCGGGGGGAGGGTGACATGGAGCCATGCTTTTACTTGCTTTCATGCGTTTTGTCGTGTCGCAAGCGGCAACTGTAGCTGAAACAGACGCGACTCCCACAACATCCATACCCCAATTCCCCACCACATGACCAACAACAACAACAATAACAAAAGCGACAACACAACGATATAAGAACTCAACTATAATAACTAGCTAGCGTATTCTTGTAAATTATGATCGACTACCTCTATACCCTATAAATACATTGAAATTAATTTAAAACACAATTTTTTATAGAGATAATGAGATTAAATACAGTCTAGCTTTTTTTGCTCCTAATTTAAAACTTTTATTAAAAGGTTGTTCAAAATATTTGCAATTAAAATACTTACTACAGTTTGAAATATTTACTTTAATAACAATATTTGAAAATACGAGAGCTTACAATTCAAATTCTACTGAAATTTAAATGAATCTTTCAAACATTTAAAACTTAATACTACTTATATAGAGAAATTTTAATTTATCATTGCTTTCTCTGAGTTTTCTCAATCCTTGCAACAAATGCTGATTAATTATAAAATAATGCTGAAAAAATAATAATTTTAAAATGATATTAATTCAATATAATATATTTACAACTTTTGTAACAACTTTATAATTATTTTTTAACCAAGTAGAATTTACATAGATTAGCTTAAATAAAGGTGGTAATAAGTTCTCCTAAGTATTTCTAGATTTCTGGCATACTCTACCTAACTCGAGCCTTGCAGGGTATAGCCAACACCAATATGTAAAAAGTTTAAACAAAAAAATGTAAAATGGAGTTGCCTTGTTTTCCCCCATATACATTAGAATGTTCACCAAAGGGACAGAGGACTTGTAAGAGGCATGCCACAGGGATGCATGCATATAATAAAAACTCCTTTTGTGGCCCCAGGCGAACAGTTGTTGCTCCAATGATGTTGCTCGTGCTCCTGCTCCTCCCGATGCTGCTTCATGGTTGCTGATGTTGTCTGCTTGGCGGGCAGGATAACATCGCCAAATGAGATTAGGAAGGACATTCGCGTATTTAACACACACACAGACAGGCAGACAGACAGAGAGGCAGACTGAATGGAGCATCGTGCAACTGTTTGGGGCAGCAACCAGTAGGATATCCTGGCTGCCTGTTATGTCGAGTACAACCACAGGCGGTCCAAATTGGGGAGCTACAACTGGACAACTGGTCAGAGTTTCGCTTCACTGGGCCGCTGTGGCTTATGGAATGGATTCAGGACGGGGAAAGATGTCTGCTAATATTTGGCCCCCAAGTTTAGCGCCTCTGTTGTCATTGCAGGAAGTTGCAACAGTTTGAGGCACTGTAATTGCTTTTTTGTTTGTCGCTGCGAGCGAGTTGTGGCATCGCCAGATATCACAACACTTTCGGGGTTGACTGCAGAAATTTTTAATTAGATTTTTTGATTCTTTTTTTTGTAATTTTCCCAAAGTTTTGTTTTTTTCGTGTTCCTACACCACCGTTATTTTCCCACCGCCTGAGGTTTATTTTTGTATTTTAGCAAATGACACTCGCGTTAAATGGGGATTTTTTTTCCCATTTTGGTTTCGGGTATTGGCTGGGATTTTCCAACGAGTTAAAATGCCGCTAAGTGGAAGTTATGAGGCATGACAAATTGCTCGGTGTTTATTTGGCTGAGCTTTTTCTAACTGAGTCTAAAGTTAATTCCTCTTTTGGTTAACGATAAGCTCCGTTGGACAAATTCATAAATTTAAAAAGCAAATGCCGGAAAACTTTGTAGGGATTACAAGTACTTGTAAGACAAGAAAACAGAGGAACAATTAAATTTGTTTGAGGGTTTCAAGATGATTTTTTGCAGTTTTGTCAACTTGTTATTTCTTTTTATTGTTTTCCTTTTTAAGTAATCAACTGTGCGTTATGTAAGAAACAATTCCTTCTGTTTCTTTCTTCTTCTCTTGCTTCCCATTTATTTATTTTGCTTAGAAAGTTGGCAGCTTAGTTAACAATCTCTAGTTCTATACATTATTTGAAAATTGATTAATTTTATATACAAAATAAATTTTTTTTTTTTTTTTTTTTTAAAATATTTATTAATTTATTTAATTATTCTGTTATTATTTACAACAACTTAAATTAAACTTATATGCTAACTTCTAATACAACCTAGTCAAAAGGCTAGGTAATGCTGCTAATTAACTAACAAAGTTTCATAGTGGCAAGGTCTATTGGGTGATTTCGCTTCAGTCTTCTTCTCATAGGCCTTCCCCTAATGTTGCGCACGTTTAGAAGTCGACGTGCGAGAGGGTTTTTGTGGTTCTCTAGACGCTGGATGTACTGCGTGGTCTGTTTTTGTAGGACATCCCCAATTTTAGGCACTCGCAGATCGTTTTCTATGTTTGCTGTCCTTACGTACCAAGGAGCAGCGCTAATTAAACGAAGGGTTTTGGCTTGCAGTATGCGGATTTTGCCCAGATGGGTTTTCGCAGTTATTCCGTATACTTGTAAGCCATATCGCCAGGAGGGAGTAATGCAGGTCTTGTACAGCTTCACCTTGTTGTCCAGAGATAGCCATTTGTTTGATAGGAGCCATCTTATTCTCTTGATCCGGTTTTTGAGAGTCCCTATGATGCTGGACACGTGCTTGGCAAATGTAAGGTGATGGTCCAAGTGTACTCCCAAGTACTTGTAGCTGCTGAGATGCTCCAACCTCTGGCCCTGCAAATAGACGCCTGAACAGAGGCTCACGCGCAGAGCGTAGGTCACGTTGGCGCACTTGCTTGTGTTGATTCCGATGTTCCAGCGTTTTGCCCATGCTTCAAAGCTGTGAAGGTACAGCTGCAGGACCTCAGTGGCTTCTGTGATGCGACTACTCCTGGCCAAGATTGCCGTGTCATCTGCATAGGTGGCGATGAGAAGATCGTTCGTGTCATCAATGGGGATAGTAGATCCATACAAAATAAATTAAGATCAGAGTTTCAGTTGCATGCTGAAAAGTATGCTAATAATAATCTCTTATGAAATTTGTGTAAAAATTAAATTTTAATATATATTCATATTTAAGTAAAATAAAGTAAAATAATTTAAAAATTTTGTACTTAAAAAATTAAATAAATATTCAAGCCAATTTTTCACTACAAAAACAATCTAAGTAAGACTGTCTTCAGTCACTTAGTAAATATGTTTATAAATATTGTAATGTGACATTATACTTATTAACAAACTTATAGACAATATCTAGAAATTCTGCATAAACTTAAATTATAACAGATTATTTTAGCACTGTCTTAACAGTTGCTAACTAACAAGTACTTGAAAAGCCAAACATTATTAAAGACCAACAAGCATCTTTCTGTGCTATAAATTCTCAGATGTCCAAAAGGTAATTGAAAATTTGCAGCATTTTCTTAGGTTGAAGGAAGCAGGAAGCGAAAGAGCAGCAAAAGCATCTACAGTGCATCAATTATAAATGCACTCGATAAATTATTGCCAAGTATTAACTCGGCTTTCAGGCACATCAACGGCAGCCACAAGTACAAGCACCTAGAAAAGGTAACACACACACAGATACACACACACACACACACATACCACAACTTGTTAAGTATTTGCTGTGTGTATTTATACAAAAATTATATTCGTTTATTTAGCCAAGAGAGCTTGTCGAACAAACTATAGGTAAGCTTCTTGCCAACTTCTTGTATACTCTAAAAGAACGAGTATTTATGAATATGTCAAACAACATGTAAGGCATTAAAGGACGTAAAAGTTTGGACTTTATATTTATAATATAAAAATATATAAATTATTATAGTAATTATAATTTATTAAATTTAGGACCAGATTTTAGATCTCAATTTTATCAAATAGATGTTTTTGAGTTTGACATTATTTTTAGACATTACAAAATTGGTTTGAAAATTAGGAAATAAGTTTGACTTCAACCAATTACTGTAAACTACAGGGTTAAGATGTAAAGTTAGCGGAAGAGTGCTCCGTCTTCGGCTTTCTCAGTATTAACTCTTTTTCCGTGTCTTATTTGTTCTTTTTCTCTTGGCATGCTTTTGTTTTTATTTTACAGTTTTTATGCTTACACACACTTGTGTGAATGTGTATGTGAGTGTGTGTTTGAGTGTTGGTGTTAAGCACTTCCGCTTGGCTGCTCTTCTGACATGCGTTTCACGTTGCCAGCTGTCGTGCCCCAACATGAGCCAACACTTGTCCCCCAAACTGCAGCTTCCTAGCAGCTTTTGGCTTCGGACAGCTTCTCCAACCCCTCTGAATCCTTTCAATCCCACCTCAATTACCCCCAGCGATGCACACTTCATAGTAGAAACTTGGTTTGATTTTTCATTAAGTTTTTCAGGTGAGGCATTCGCAACTGTTTTCATTTTTCTTTTTTCTTTTCTTTTCCTTTCTTTTTTTTTGTATCGTTAGTTAAAATTATTTTCAATTAGCAGCCAACATGACGTTCTTGCACAGGAGCCAAGACAGACGTAGGAAGGAGTTCTCATTTGCTCTGAGCAAATTAAGAGCAAATTTCATTGAACTATTCAGTTTTTGCTCATTTCCTTTTGGATTTCTTTGTGATCTTAAGAGGAAAAAGCGTCGTGTCTAGATACACATATGTTCACCCAGGCCATGTTTTGTCATGAGAAAGAAGAATTTATTTTTTCTTTGAATATAACAGATGGGCTGAAAAGTCCGTATTGCTTAATAGAACAACTATTTTTGGTCAAAATTTTAAAACACTTCTTAATAAAAGTTTATAATCCAATATGACATGACCAACTCCTCACGCCCAAATAAGTATTTAAAAAAGAAAAACTCTAGTTGAATTTAAACAAAGTTGACTTGTTAAGTTGTCAGTCCAAAAGGTTTACAAGACTAAACTAAACTATATCCATTTCCATGCGGATTGTCATTTTGAGCATAGCTTGATCTACGTATTGACCATGCATAGTTAGACAGTTGACATTGAAAAGTAAATGTAATCGAACATTTTCATAACAAATCTCGTACTTACTGAAAGGAAAGTATTATTATTTTATTGAACAAATAATTTTCTCTGAAGTAAAGAGTATACAAACTGTCTTGTATTTATCTTTAAATTCATCAATGCATATTTTTCCTTTATTTGGCTTGTTAAAAAGTGCACAAAATTATTTTAAAAGCCACCGCAAATTATGAGAGTAACAAAATAGCAGTTGAATTGAAACATTGTATACAACCACGGAATAATATCGTAGTCGAGTGCATGGGGCAAAAAAGCGGAGCGTAATTAAATGTTTTTGAGGTCTGGCCATATGAGATGTTGAGTATTTGGTTGCAGTCATTGCAGAGATCCAAGCAAATAACGAAAGGGCCGGGCCAAAACAAAGGAAAACACACGCAACGCACTTTGGGGAAACGGCCACAGAATAAAACCAGTTGCAATTATGAAATTTTAGACATTTTGATGTACTAAAAGTCTGTGAAGCCAGCAGATGTTACATCCCCACAAGACGCAACCATTCAACCCCTCCAGCTATAGTTTCCAAATGATGCCCAAAAATGGTTTTGGCCAGCAGAACAAGAGACAAGAGTGCATTTCATATGGGAATTGTTGTAAGGGATACGTCGTTTAAATGTTAAGAGTAGGTTTTGAATTTGTCGAGTTCTGCGCAGAGGATGTTTTGTAGTCGAGCTTTAATTAAATTGTTTGCAAATCAAATTATGATATCGGATACTTTATTCGGAAGCCTTCTTTGGGGATGACCAATGCGTGCTCGAAAAAGTTATTTAAAACAATTATTTACCATGCAATAAATATGAGTTTTGATTTTCACATTTACTTTAAATAAGTTATATATTTTTAACGAAACTTTCCCCAAATATAGTAGAAAGTGTTCTTAAAGCTTTAAAGCTATTTTTTAGTTCAATTCTTTATTTAACCACCTTTTTTCAACAGTTTTCCTTAGCCTGAACTATCTCTGAAATTTTCTCAAAATTTCATAACTGCTTAACCCAAAAGTATGCAATACAAACGAGATATTTTCCAAAACAAAGAACATTCTAGAATCCTCCTCATTGTTGTTTGTGGTTTGTTATCATTCTGGTTGTTGTTGTGCGAGGAAGCTAACAACTGGCCAAACAATGTGAGAAACAGAATCCTTAACCCCATACGTACCAGCTTACCAACACTTCTGTTAAGCCACAAAAACAAACAAAAAAGAAGAAAAACTAAACAAGTTCCCATTTCTCATTGAAATGCAAATCCAAAGGCAAATCTTCAAATGACTTCGATTGGTTTTGCTGTTGGTTTCTCGTTTGGAAAGCGGCTTTTGTTTGAACATCAAATCCTGTTTAGGATTGTACCTTCAACCGGGTGTCGCTGTTATCACTTGTTATGCAGTCTAGTTTCCATGTCTTTGCCAACACTCCAGATCGAGAACAGAGAACAGTTCTCAGCAGTATTCAGACCAAAACATGTAAATGGCCCCCAAAACAATGGAGACGAAAGCATTTTAACGAATTTATTTCACAACAGAATTGAGGCATGTTTAAGTTGCACTTGAGATTCGTTTGTGGTCCTCAAAAACTTATAACGAAGGAGGAGAAGTTTCAAAGGCAGATTCAAACAACACCCAATTTCCGCTTGGTCAAGTGACATGATTGATGTGTCGATGCTGCAGGCCTGGTTCTGATGTTGCCCCTAAGACTCTCTGACTCTGACGCAACCACAAGAACAACACTATAAGCCAGAGAGTGGGGCATGTTGAGCCCAAAGGACAGAGACATCAAGTAGCCGACACGTTGCAGCTTAAGCATAACAGAGAAAGATTTTAATTTTCTATTTGTTTTTGGCAAAAATAAAAAAATACTTTAAGATGCTTTCATTAGGATATTTATTTTAATTTATTTCAAATAAAATATGCTCTATAAGAAAAAAGTTTTAAAACCATTAAATTCGTTTTCATAGATGCCATTCACGTTTTATTATATTTTATAGAGGCTATTCATTTTCTTGGTCGTATCAACATCGCGGCTTTTTTAAGTGAGTTATCGTAACCTTTAAAATGTATCCAATTGACACCCTTAGCATGGGTCTGGTCCCCGTATTTTCCCGTCAAGTGGCTGTAAGGACTTGATAATAAGCTATGTTTTAGTACAACGAACTACATTATACATACCAATTGTGGCAATTATTATACCACCAGCCTCCAGTAAGGTTTGTGGCACACTTTTTGTTCGGTCCATTTTCACGATCAATGGTTGAAAATTTCATAGTATGATGAATTCGTAGTGAGTCACCGGCAGTTCCGCTGGCTTTGCCCAGAGTATCCAAGGCATATAGTTCCCTCTCGTCTCCAATTGCAAATTTATCATATAATTCAAATGCTTCAACTCCGTTGTTATCCTGAAGAAGTACAAGCAACTCCTGGCTTTTATCTGCCGTCAGTGCATGTATTTTATTCAAACCCAAAAAGAACTCGCCATCGAGATCTCCGAATCCATTTTTATAGGCGTTCCAATCCCGAAGAAAGTCGACACTGCCATCCATTCGTCTTAAGATGACTGTCCAACCGCCTCCCTGAGATATTTCGTCGCAAGACACCTTAAAAGGGTCTTTACTGTAGCTGGGAATAAGTATATCATAGATCCCACTAGCTTTAGACTTTGAAACTGCTTCAGCACAATTATGCCCATAGGATCTGAAAAATAGTTTTAGTTTGAGTTTGAATTTAAGACTCAAAAGTCTTTTTATACTTGGGAACATTAACAGAGTTGGACTGCACTAAATATGCATTCAATATTAAAAGTAAGCCAATTATTTTTAACAACATTTTGCGACTGGTAATAACTCAAAACTGTCAAACACTGAACTCAGCTACTGTTTTTATAGTGAACTTATATAGGAAAATTTTGGGCTTCTTATCGTTTGTTTCCCTACTATAAATAACATTATCACAGAAAGAGATACATTTTTTAATTAGAAATTGTTCATGTTCACATAAATTACATGTTCACATTCCTGCAGCATCGGTGTCTTTTTACGATATCGAGGCACGGCACGAATTGGTTCAACTCTCTTCACACGGTCGCTATTTCACCGTCACTTTTCTCTCAATATTCGATGGTGAAGTGTTGCAAGAAGACGGCTGGTTTATGGTTAATTGACCGAATGTATCTTTATTGAAAAATACCTTAGCTTATATAGGGTTTTGGTAAGCTTAAACATGCTTGGTTATTGGAAGCTGGTTGCATAAGTTCTTTAATTGCCAACAATCAACAATTTCTTGACCTCCGAGAATTGATATGCTTGTACATCGGTTATTAACCTACAAACAAGTACACACTACAGTAGTGTGAACACACATTACTATTTTTACCTCACACAGCTTCTTAGTGGTCATGGTTGCTTTAGGAGCTACCTCCATCGTTTCGGCCACGAGGCCACTCCAGAATGCCGCTAGTGTGGTCCCCTTTTTGACGAAAGCACCAAGCATATTTTCTTCATTTGTGGAAGATTTCGACTAGAGAGACATCAGCTGAAGGCAGCACTTGGAGTCGTGGTCACCCCAGACACCATTGTCTCTGCCATGTTATGTAGCGAGAGGAACTGGAGGGCAGTCAGCCACTTTGCGGCGTCCGTAATGGGTACCCTGCGTAGGCTGGAAAGACGGAGGAATGCAATATAGGAAGAGCCGAAGCCCCTGCGATGCGGTGTTTCCGTTGGAGTTAGGTTCCCCTATAAGCTAATTGTTTAAAGTTTACTTTTATATACATATATAGATTGTTAAGCTATCGAAATAAAAATAAATAAAAAGCTTTATTTTAGAGGTTCGGTTTTTCAGCGAAGCTAACAGTCAATCACTTTGAGCCATTGAAAAAAATACAGAAATAAAAGAGTGTGCCCGCATTCTGTGAGAACAAAAAGCTATCGAATTTTGGCCTCTCACGATGATGTGCTCAAGAGAGTCAAGTTAACGAAAAGAATATATAATTATGAAAGATAATAGAGCAATGGATTTTGACAGAGAAATATTTATTGTTTATAAGAGTTGCTTCCTTTTAAAATATAAATAATTCACTTCAGGTGCATAGCTAATAAAAGTTTGAATTTTTTGAAAATACATCGGCACGATTTTGAATTTAGTTTAATTGAAAGGTGTAACAATTCCTAACCAAAATATAAAAAGAATTGTACTTTTGGTAATTTATAGTCGTTTTAAAATAAATTTTTTATTAAACCACATCATTCAAGAATATAGACAGAAACTATGTGAATGAACCAGTCATTTAGCACAAAGAGTTTTATAAATGTAGATAGAGGTAATCGATTCACTTTCTTGGCCTTATCATCATCAGTGCTCTTTTAAGAGAGTTATTGTGACCCCGAAAATGTAACCAATTGACGCCTATACCATACGTGTTGTCATTATATTTTCCCGCCAAGTTGCTGTAATAATTCGTTTATTAGCTAAGATTTAAAAAAAAAAAATTGCATTCTATCATACCTATGTTGACATTTATTGTACCACCAGGCTCCTGAGCAGTCTCTGGCGCACTTCCAACCTACAGGACTATTTTCACGATCAAATGTTGAAAACTTCATAGTATGATGCTCGCGGAGTGAATCACCAGCAGTTCCACTGGCTTTGCCCAGAGTATTTAAGGAATATAGTTCATCCTCATCTCCAATTGCAAATTTCTCATACATCTCAAAAGTTTCAATTCCGTTGACATCCTCAACAACTACAAGCAGCTCCTGACTAAACTCTGCCGTCAGTGCGTGTATTTTATCCAAACCCAAAAAGAACTCGCCATCGAGATCTCCGAATCCCTTTTTGTAGGTATTCCAATTCCGAAAAAAAGTCGACACTTCCATCCATTCGACTTAAAATGACTGTCCAACCGCCTCCCTGCGTCTCCGTGTCGCAAGTCACTCTAAAGGGGAGTTCACTGTAGCTGGGAATAAGTATCTCGTAGATGCCACTAGCCATAGTATTGACTGTTGCTTCAGCACAATTACTTCCATAAGATCTTATGGGAGGATCTGCACTTTTAAATAATTCATTGTGAGGTTTTCCGTGTCGATCTAAATCCGCTCTGAAAAGAAGTTATGTTGAACTTTCAAGTAAATTACAAACTTAGGAAACTCACTTCGACTCATTAAACTCCACTAAAGAAACACAGTCGGAAAGAATTATATATCCATTTATTGTTAATACTATGCAGATTATTTTCAACAGCATTTTCGAGACAGTAACTAATTGAAACCTGTCGCGAACCAAACTGAGAGACTGTATTATACATCGAATATTTATAGCAAATCACTAGTGTATAATCATTAATACTAATTCATTATCAGCATGTTGATAACACTAAATTTTCTTATCTATATCTTAATCCGTCTTATCTTATCTATCTTAATCTATCTATCTCTTTGCTTGGATTTTTTATTATAACTAGTCAGATACCGAAATAGTCATAAATATTGAAAATATGATTACGCCTTTTAAAATAAAATTTCTTCGAAAACCGTAAAAATTAATCGGTAAACACTCAAAAGAAATGAGCAAGTTAGGGTGACGTTTAAAGAAACTTCCTGATTGAGAATTGATTGACTTGAAGATACCTCGTTGAATATTGAATAGGTTAAAGTATTATAGAAAGAAAAGAAAATCAACACTTAATATTTATGTTCGGTACTGATGCAGAAAATTCCTAAAATTGGTCTAACAGTAAACGAAAATGATACCATAATAATAATAAGGATTTCTTTCCTAAAGTTAAACTTTTTCAAAATATTTGATAATCTATTTATCGCTTATTATAAAAATAGAATTTCGGCAGAAGTGACGAAACTCTTGGATCCAAATTAAAAATATGTTCCACTTTACAGTATTTACTTTAATTAAGAGTTAAAAATGTAGTTTTGAAAATCACTTTCGAGTAAAAAAATTGTTTAAACTCAAACAAAAACAATTTCAGTTGATTCTCTGTACATGCTGTGCAATGCTAGCCGAAAATTTGAGAAAAAATGTCTTTCAAAGTATCTCTTATCTCATCTGTAAATTGTCTACAAATGTGTTTCGTTTCTTACTACAAAACAATTAAGGCTGAGTTTGAGGCCCAATCGAGTGGCATTGTTTTTTCTTTTTCAAACAAATTGTGTACTGCAAATGATTAAGTTTTCATTTATGAAATGACACTTTTATTTTCTTGTGGTTGCAATGCACACACACCCATAAAGCACACTTAAACACACACTTGTCAATGCAATTTTGGTATGTGATATTTTTTGGCAGCTTTTTGGATTCCTTTACCCTTTCTTTCCTGAGCAAACCAGGCGGACTGTCATTGTCAGTATGGAGAGCATTTAAATAAAATGAACTTGCAATAAATTTTGCACAGAGAAAACTTTTCCACATAGATGAGGGGACATACTCGTACTTTTGGCTAGCCACAGACTCTTGTCTGATTTAAATATTTAATCTGATTTTCCATTTCAATGCCTTGCTTGCCATAGAAAATTACAATAATTTTGCATATTTTTGCCAAGACTTTTAAACATGTAGTAGGATGTATGTATGTACTTGTGTTTGTTTTCATTGAGTTGTAAGTGTATGTAAATTTTAAGTGGCTCGCTAGCCACTTGACCCATCTATTTTCTATTTTGGTCATTTTAATTGCATTTGCAACCATTTGGCCACAAAAACAGAAATTATGTTAACATAATGTTGTTGTTTTATGGCAAAAGAAGCTTACAAGTTTTCTTCCTGTAGCTTAAAATATACAAAATAAACTTGATACCAATTTAAATAGCCACTTTTCTGGATTGCAGTTGCTTGAATAAATCTGACGAATTTTGTAGCATTAAAGGAATTCAAGAAACATTTTTTATTTAAGTACCTATTTAAATTGGACATATAACATGAGTAAGGTTACAAGAATTATATTTAGGTTTGATATTTATAATAATATAACAATAATAGATGAATAATTTTTATTAAATTTCTACAGCTACTTTTCCATAAGTTTCATATTTAATTTTGTACTTTATTGAGTATACAGATTTAAAACAGTTTCTTCCGCTGTATTTGTTTGCTTAAAATAATACTACTCGAAGTTATCAACTACACGTTTTAACAATTATGTTATCCAATTTTCAACTCACCTTTACTATTTTGAATTTGTTATTATTATTTTAAGTATATGTATTAACTCTCTGAATTCTTTCCTGATTAATAATTCAGTATTTATTTATCTTATATTAACTTTTCCCCTATAGTTTTCTAAGTATACTATGACTTATACATCCTTACTTTCAACATTCCTTGATTGTTTATGTAGAACTTATTATGCTATATTTAAAAAAAAAAAAATTAACTAACCTTTCTTAGTTTAGGAATACATATAATTCTAGCACTATCCTTAGTAACTTTAGTTATACTTTCTTAGCTACAGTTTCCACTACTATGTTCTAAACTAAAGTTCCCCCCTGTCCACCTGTTCCATCACCCGAAACATGCTGTCATAGAGCAACTTTTTCACATCAATGGCAACTGTAAAATCTAAATGACTGAATTTCTTATAAGCCAAGAGCTCATCGTGGACTACATTTGGAAGTTGTTTTCGCAAACGTTGCACATCTTTGAAAGATGTTAATTGATCATTAAGACTGTAATACAAGGCCACTTTGCAGTTAATGTTGGACACTTTGTACTCTGGAGGACTGTAGGTACCATATTTTTTAAAGTTAACCATGGGATTATTATAGTCATATTTGAAAAAGCCGCCTTTATTAAGTAGCTGGGCATAGTGTTCAATGGATTTCACAGAAGAGCCAGCTAGGAAATGTCTGGCAAACAATGGAGTAAGTGTCTCATTAAACTGAGCATAATCCACCCCCATGGCTAGCATTAAGAAGTAACTGCAGGTATTCCGGAAGGCAAAGCTACAGAGTTGATAATACAAACGGTTCCAAACATCCACTTCCGGCGGAAACTCATAAATGCCAAAGAGTTTAACCAGACTCTGCAAGAGATAAATAGGATTAATATTCAAAGATATTCAATCATAATTAGATACCTATACTTGGACTTACTAAAAGACCTTGCGCATATGGCTTGATAAGTTCAGTTATTGGTGCTTTAAGATTATAGAAATATGCCACAGGACCAAGAGCTTGCAATAATTTGATCTTCTTCATGTATTCGGGTCTCTCGGCTCCCAAGGCAAAGACCGAACTTGTGCCCTGGGAGTGACCCACATAGTGCACTTGTTTGTGACCCTCACTTCGAGCCAGCATATAGTCAATAGTGGCGGGAATATCATAAATGCCGATCTCGTGAAATGAAAAATCCCAAAACTGACGCATCAACGGATGATATTTACGATGCTTCCGGGAATAGCGATTCCCTCGAGTATTCAGCATCCAAACATCATAGCCACGATCACTCAGCAGATAAGCCAGACCATTACAGGGTCCTGTGATGACAAAGCCTGCGGAACTATCCTCCAATCCATGCACCAAAAGTACAGGCTGTGCACCTGGCTTGGGAATACGATGAACTGTCAGTTGAAAGCCATCCTTGGCCTCAATCTTATGCTGTTCTGCCTTATAACCATGTTTTTTGATCAGACCAATCTGTAAATTTAAATTTAATTTTAACTCTAGCGCAAATAAATACTTATTAGAAATTTTATATAACAAATATATTGTATATAACCCACCGTTGTCAGCTTCGCATCTTCAAGGATGTGTGGATCATATTGTATTAAATTAGAGAGCACGAGATTTGCATGTAGCCAAAAACAAATGAGGAAGCCATATATCCCACCCATATTATTAGCTCAACTAGATATTACATCTACTACACTCGTATAAATCAAAATAAGAAAAATGTGCGAGAATTAATTGGCTTGTAGCACGATCAAGTTCAATGTCACGAAAGTGAATCTAACTAATGAAAACTAGTTTGCTAATTCCAATAAAACCTGTTGCTCTTCACATTCTCAACAAAAAGTAAAAGCATAAAATGTTCTTTAAAATACTAGATACACTGAAAACAATTCAGGTAAATTTTAAAACTCAAATCATTTTCAAAAATAGATTTCGCGTGGGTCAAAATCCGTCTTAACAAGTTAAATTTTTACTCTAGGTATTGATTTTTTGATTTAGTTGGCACATTAATTTAACCCGCTCTTTAAAATCATGCTCAAGATTATCTTTTAATTGGATTTAATTTTATATAGTCGCAAATACAAAATTCGATTTTACAGAATAACATCGTAGGCTCAAGAATTTCGTTTAAAATTAATTAAATTAGTAGAATGCTTAGATGAAGAAACCGGATTTAAATTTATGTACACACTTATTCAATCATTATAGAATTTATACACATAAAGATCCCAAAAATACGTATACGCCTGGTTGGTATGCGAGAAGAGTTTGCAGACGAATTTGAGAGCGATGAACTAGCTTTTTGCTGTTAGAAACTTTGTTATCACAAGCACGTTTTTTAGTTACGCTCTTTATTTAATTATTACACTTATTTCTTAAGTTATTATCCTTAACAAATTGATTTGCTTGGCTTTTCGTCCAGTCTATGCTTAATTTACCCTATCTATCTATTCAGTTTTTTATATTTCCTGAGTAACTAGAAAAATATTTAGCTAGTAATCCGATTTAAACTGTTCCCGACGCTCGATCTGTTGCCACTGAACTGTTAAGTTAGCCAAGTGGTTGTCATAAGTAGAATATAGCTGGAATCTCTCACAATGCTTATTAGCTAGAGATGGAGACCAATGTCAGATGGGGAACACACGCGAATGCAATTTAAAATTTAAATAATGCAAAATATAACTACATATGAATAAAAACAACAACAGCAGGAAAATGTTAGTTTTAATCGCACCGATGCAATGTCAAACAACTTTGTTAGAATATTTATCACACTGGAAATTAATTTCAAATACAACAACTGTAAACATCTTGCAATTATTACACACTATGTAGCGCAAAATTATTCCTAGTGGACTTGGGCGCTTTACACACAAATACCTTGACCTATTACATTAACGGCTGAAAATTCAAGTTCTTTTTTATTTATATGTATAATCAAAATCTATAAAATCAGGCTTGTAATCATATGTCGCGTATCATCTAGACATACTTGATGTCATAAATATAAATTGATCTGTTTAAAATAATTTATAGATCCGCTATTGTGGGAAAGAAGAGCTTGACAACTGTGCTTCTATTTAGTGGGCTGAATATATTATATCATCTATTAGAATGATAGATTTCCATATCACTATTACATATTACACCTTTAAAATTGTTCTCCCGAGAACTTTATGATAATAAATAGATAAGAACATATATTTAAGAAATAGTTAACATAAAGTTAAACTTACCGATATTAATATGATATACAATTCCTGAAAAGCTAACTCAGTAGGAAAAACGAAACTTATTTTTCAAATTACACCAGTTATTGTTTTATTTTGTTAAAATATTTTTAAAAGGATAAAGAATTTAGTCAACACAGTTCATCACCATGAGGGAGCTAATATAAAGGTACACTTGATGTTTAACTACAATCCTGTATCGTAAAAAAACAATTGCTTATTAATTGTGCAATATATTAGATAAATCATGGCCCATTTTTTAATATCCATATAAGCTTGATTAAATAGATATTTTCAAATTTTATATTAGTTTTTATACACCTTACGTAAGCTTATCATTTGGATAGTTATCTGAGTTATTATATAGACATTGAAAAGATTGGCTACAACATACAATCTTTACCATTCTCCTCTCCTAAATGGGAGATCTTGAGCTTGCATGTTATAAAAAATGCGTTCCCAGACCAAATCCCAGGAGTCCATACCCCAAATGAAATCCAAATGATTAAGTTTTGGATAATTACTGAGATAATCATAGATGACATTGGGCAACTGTCTTAGCAATAATTTGGCATCTCCGGGTTGTGCCAACCAATCGTTTTGACCATAATATAAAGAAACTTTCGCTCTGACGTTCCTTAAATTGTATTCCGGAGGAGTCATACTTCCGTATTTCCTTAGGTTCTGCACCATTCCATAGTCAAATTTGCGTATTCCCCCTAAGGATCGGACTTGTCCAAAATGCATTATTTGTTTGGTGGATGCTCCAGCTGGTGCATGAGCTATGTACACTGGTAGCATGGTCATGTTAAGCTGATCTGGACTAAATCCTGTTGTCAGGAAAAGCATATTCGAGCAGACCGGTTTGGTCAAATCAGAGCCACAAAGTTGTCGACTGAACATGTCTATAAACGCGGACTTTGGCATAAACTCACGGGTGCCAAAAAACCTGTTCATCAACTGAAGACAAAAAAGGTGAAGATTTTGAAAAATTAAATCAAATACTATAATTCCTTACAATCGATGATGAATGAGCTTCACCCAGAAATCGAATCACAGGACTCCTTGTATGCTCAAAAAAGGCAACCGGTGCCATGGCATGCATAGAGATGATCTTTGACATGTACTCGTGTCTCTCACTACCCATAACAAAGAAGGTGGTTGTGCCCTGGGAATGACCAATATACTGCAGCTGAGGAAAACTAGTATTTCCAAGTATATAATCAATGGTTTTCGGCACGTCGTAGATCCCGATTTCATGAAAACTGTAATCCCAGAACTCATCATAATGCAGCTTCAGAAATTTGTGTTCCCTGCCATATGTATTCCCTCTGATGTTTCCCAACCACACATCGTAGCCACGATCATAGAGCAGATAACCTAACGAGTTTATAAAGATATGATAGAGAAGTTGAGATTCACATTACATACCTAATCCCTTGGTGGGACCCTGCATCACCCAAGTGGCAGAGGCATCAAAAAGTCCGTGCATCAACAATACAGGAACTGCTCCGGGCCTTGGAATGCGATGTATGGTTATTATATAACCGTCGTCAGTCTCAACTTTATGCTTCTCAGCAGGATAATTGTATTTTTTAATCAGCCCAAACTGTGTAAGATGAGAAAGCAAATGAAATGTCAATAAATTAATATTTAAATTAATCACATTCATATTCACGAAAACCTACCGTATCTAGTCTAGAATCTTCTAAAATGGATGGATGAAGAGCAAGGATTCCATTTACGCTAAGCCAGATCAGGCAGCCAATAAGTAAAGACATCTCCGATATAGTGATCCGATTTCCGAAATACTGCCTCTTTCTAACTTGAAAGCTTTTGGCCAAATGAAGATTACTTACTTATATACTATTCGATTATTATGGAACGTAATTCATTTGCACGATTCTGCTCTAAAAAAGCGTGATAAAAATTTTATTTCTGCCATATAACATGGCTTGTATACGCGAATATTATAATATTAGAGATGGTATATTGTTTCAAATGGTTTTTGGAAATCGTAGAGACTTACACAGATACTAAAATGTTATTAAATATCTTTCCAGCATTTGGCTTAGTTTCAAAAAAGGTAATGTTCTAATAATATATCTTATAATTAGGATCATTTTATTATATAATTATATGGTATCATTTTAGTCTAAATGTCGTCGTGAGAAATAATGAGACCCTTTATAACCATAAATAATTGTCAGTTGATTTGTGCTACGGACATAATATCTAAAAAGTCACAGTTGTAGTTTGCCATCAAAGCTGAGAACTTACTATATGTATTTATTGTAATGCAATTAGATTTCCAGTTATGTAATTTTTACAAAAATATAATACGGGTTTAATTCTTGTTTTTGTTGATCATGAATGATCATGGATACTGTCTACGTAGAATATGCTAATGAGTTTTTTCAATTATCAAAACTTCTCCGTCACATTTATTAAATATGGGTATGCATTTCCATAAATTATTTTCCACAGTAAAGGGCTAAGGGAAGAGTCAGTAGTTTGGCAACGTGCTTAATTATAATTTACTTTTAAGCAAATAAAGATTCAGTCAATTGTAAGTTTTTTGTCCATATAAACAGTAAATTTACATACATTTGTGTACTTAAAAAAATTACTCATTTCCTCACTTTGTGCTATTGGATGCTGCGATAATTAATTTCCTTGCTTCATTCATTACAAGATAAATTTGTTTTTATATCTTAAACCTTCTCAATAAAATTAAAATATTTTTATGTTATTAAGATGTGTTAACATTATCACATGCACTTTATTTTATTATTCTACGCTGCGTACAATCAATAAATAAATATTATATAAACATAAGCTCTTACTGTAAGTTTCGTATTTTTAAATTAATTCTATTGCTTTTTATGCAGTTAAATTATCTCTGTAATGTTCATCATCAATGGATTGCATATTCCTTAGCATGCGATCATAGAGTAGTTCTCGAGCATCGACTCCCCAAATAAAGTCAAGATGATTAAACTTTGGATAGTCCACTAGATATTGGGATACCACATTGGGCAGATTTAGACTAAGAGCCTCCACATCATCGGGTTGGGCTAACCAATCGTTTTCACCGTAATATAAAGCAACCTTGGCCTTGACATTCTCCAGTTTATAGTCGGGAGGAGTAATGCTATTATAACGCCAATGATTTCTCAGCCAGCCATAATCAAACTGTCGGAAGGCTCCAGATCTTTTGAGTTGACCAAAGTGTTGCATCTGCTTGGTGGAGGCACCAGCTGGGTCATGGCCCACAACAACAGGTAACATGGTCTCATTCAACTGGGATTTATCAAAGCCTGTTGTGAGGAAGATTACATTCGAGCAAATCTCTTTGGTGATTGTGGTTTCATCGCAAATCAACTGATTAAACATCGAAATAAACTCGTTTTGGGGCAGAAATTCATGGACGCCAATTAGTTTGAGGATAAACTGAAAAAAGGAAAGAAAGTTAAGTAAGCAACACGTTGACCAACAGGTGGAGGGGAGGGGGACTTACGCTCACCGAGCTGTGAAATTCAGCTAGGAAATTCACCACAGGACTCTTGCAATGACTCAGATAGGCAACTGGAGCCAAGGCCTGCATATAGATGATCTTCTTCATATACTCGGGTCTCTCACTGCCCATTATCCAGAAGACAACTGTGCCCTGAGAGTGTCCAATGTAATGAAGCTGAGGATAGCCCGTCTTCTTTAGTATATAATCAATGCAACTAGGTATATCATGGATGCCCATTTCATGAAATGTAAAGTCCCAGTACTTGGCATGATTATGTGTGTACTTTATGTGGCCTCTGGAATACGTATTTCCTCTCACATTTGCCATCCACACATCATAGCCTTGCTCATAAAGTAGGTAACCTAATTGAAATCTTAAATTAGTACCGATTTTATAATTAATTTATAATTTCAGAATCTTACCTAATCCCTTGCCTGGTCCCATCATCACCCATGTGGCAGAGCTATCCAATAGACCATGTACGAGAAGCACAGGGGTTGCTCCAGGTCTGGCTATGCGATGTAGGGTTAGTATATAACCGTCCTCAGTAACGACTGTGTGATTCTCCGCCGGATAACCATACTTGTGAATTAGACCGTACTACAAGATAATAGAAAAATTATTTTATTATATATTAAGTCGAAGATCCTTTCATTAAACATTAGAAAGAGCTTGATTGTATAATATTCGCTTAAAATACTAACTGTTTTTCAGTCAATATTTTTTAAACTTATTGATTAATCATTTTTATTATCATTTTAGAATTAATTATCATATTATTATTTAGAATGAAAGATTAATAGATTTGCCTTTCAATAAAGATGACACATTGATAACTAAAACCAAATCTTTAAGAATAATTTTGAATCATACAGATAATACATTTCTATTGCAGAAATTAATAACAATGATGATATCACTTTAATTAATTAATGAATTACACGCGACGATTTTCAATCTTCATTGTTGTTGTATGAAAAATTTTCTTTTTGTTTGTTTAGTATATATTATATTTGTCCAGAACGTATATTATTACATTGCCTGCTCAATCGCAATTAGAAATTATCAAATGATTCATAGAAAACTGAATTGAACTTTTGAAAAACGTATCATGTTGAAATTAAAATAAGGAAGAAATTATTTAAATTATTATAACACTTAAACGAACTTGGCATATTTCAAAAGAATGTTAAAATACCCGATTAAAATAAATTTAAAAATAAAAATAACCTTGTCTGACTACAGTTTTGGGGGAATTTTTCCAGTTTAAGTAATTAAAATTCATAATTTTAATCACTGTCAAAAATATCAACTTACCGTACTTAAATGTGAATCCTCCAGAATATTGGGATCCACATCATTTTCAATGCGAACATTACTAGCCACGGGTAAAGATCTTCCCAACCAAGCCGGCGATTTGAAGTTCACATTGAATAAAGTTGTATTTCCAAATATAAATGATAAATCCGCGTTACTCTCGAGTATAAGTCCCAGACTTAATGTAAAGAGCAACAGCTGCTCCAAGCGCAGAGTTAATGACATTTTTCCTATATATTTTATATAGTGTATAGTATAACGTGTAGATGTGATCGCACTGAGGCACAAATGTTGACTGTTGATCCGTTGATTGGGCTGCGAGAATGAAACTTTGTCATGCTATATAAAACCATAACACATATGCAATTATGCTGATTATAGCGCATGTACAGTGTACACTCGATAAATGTAAAATTTGTATGCCCAATTTTTCAACAATAATTTAATTCTTGTAGGAATATATTCATCAAATAAAATAAATTGGATTATATTTATTTGGAAAGTCTTTTTGTCGTAAGATCAATTTAAATCCGAGTAGCATACCATAAAATTTATTTTTGGTTTTTTTCTAATGATATTCCTACAAGTTTCTCATTGTTCAAATTAGATTAAAATCCCAGCATTGTATTATAAAATTAAATTAAATTATTTGTCTTCACAGTTTGCTGCAAGATATTTAATGATCGAATGATTGATATAACAATAACATATAGTAATCTGATCCGACGTTAAATTTTTTTTCACATGATACTAAAATAAAATATATACAAATTCGCTCGAGTTTCCATTGGCGAATGCCCACTGTACTTCCACGCATATCAGTGTGTAATACTTTCAATTCAATTGAATCACCGAAACACACAAGCACAAAAAAACAACAAAAGATGAAAACAAATATTGGTCAAGTGCGATGATAACCCTCGGCCATGCCTTCGTCACAAATTGATAAGCCGTGAGTCCGGCTTAAGATTATAGCTCGTTATGCCCGAGCTCTAAATATAGTCTTGACTTTGACTCGATTTACGCACGAGACTTTCGTGTTAGGTTTATCTGCAAATACTCAACAGCTTCGACCTCTGAACTCTGGAGCTCTTTGGGCTACCAACTGTCAATCGCGACTGCGTCATTTGGGGGCCATTAACTAATAGCCCTAGCAACTCTTTAACAAACAATCAACATTGTCAAGTTACTAGGCAAAAGCTACAAATAAATCACAAAAAATAATTCTTACCTACACTTTTATTATAGTTTTATTATGTAATAGTTACAAAATTTGTTTATTTCACTACGATTTTTGAGTGCGTCTCGTTCCGGCGACGATTTCAGACTGAAGTCGCAGCTTAGTTTCAGATTTTTGTTTGACTGCCTTGAATTGAACTTTGTTTAAATATTAATTACAAGTTTCCGATGATACACAGATACACACAGATACACTCGAACACACACCTCTTATTTAGGTGTCTACCTAACCTGTCTCAAAGTTAAATACTGCCAACTCTTCTCTTAATCATTTGCTCATTTAATTTTTTTTTTTTTTTTTTGGCTGATTAGGATTTATCCAAAGATCGCATTGGCACTCTAGTATGTCATAGTTATGACGTAGTTAAAAGCTGCTGTTCAGACTGGTTTTTGAAACCTGACCTAATAATCGGGGTATGTGTTTAGGGCTCTTCATTTGTAGGTTTTGTTTGTTTGCCGATAAGGCGTTATTTCTATACAATTTCAGTGTAAGTTTGTTTTGAAAACAAAGTCCAAGTTGCAGACACGATTAATAATTGTTGAAAATAATTGCAATAACAAAAAAAAATTCAATTAATCATGCTCGCACACTAAGATACCCTTTATCTAGTCAAACTAAGCAATGAATTAGTAATGCAATTGTAAAAAAATTATTATTGTTGCTTTTATTATTTGCGGATCAAAGTGCAATTAAAATATACCACAATATTTATGCGATTATTGTTTTTCCATTTATCACAATTTGATGGCCGACAAATTGTGGCCAGAGCGTGATAATAGTTTACTATCAGATTGAGAGCTATTCATAAACCACAAATAAATTAAAATTAGAAATTGTCAGTCTATTTAGCAAACACACACTCACCCACATAGGCAAAATCAACAAGCAACAAGCAAAATGCAAATTATAATAATATGCAATGAAAATATATTTGAAATATTTCAGTGACTAGTTCAAACATTAAATAACTTTGACTAGTGGGGAAAATACTCAGCAGTATTGCTGCTTATCAGACTCTGTCCATACACACAGTTGAGTATTATTCAATTATGAATACGAGTACTTGGCTTATTTTGCACTTATGCAGCACTCAGTTATTCACGAATGTATCCCATCGAAAACAACAAAATGCAAATACGAATATAAAGACAAGACAATGTGCAGTTCATTAACTCATGTTATGTGTTGTTATTGTTATGATTATCGCTGGCTAAGCTCGGGTTCTGATAGCCATTGAACATGCAATGTCAACCAGAAGTTTGTATCATTATAAATACATATAACTTGTTTGATCAGCCACACTTTCCGTATGCTTCAAACATATAATAAATTCGTGCGTTTGCAGCATGTTGCTAAGCCAAAATGTTGCTATGAAATGTTGCTGGCTAATTTAAGCTAATTTGTTAGCTGGTATATTTGAACGTTTGCAGCATGCTGCTAAGACAACATGTTGCTATGACATGTTGCTTGCCATTTTAAGCGTTTAATTTATTTGTTTTTCAAATTCTTTTGACATTAAGATTAACACGAGTTTTAAATTCAGTTTTTGATTTCATGTAAAAAAATTATGATTAATGTTATTGTTATGCTTCAAACATATAATAAATTCGTGCGTTTGCAGCATGTTGCTAAGCCAAAAGGTTGCTATGAAATGTTGCTAGCTAATTTGTTAGTTGGTATATTTGAACGTTTGCAGCATGCTGCTAGGACAACATGTTGCTATGACATGTTGGTATGACATGATGCTTGCCATTTTAAGCGTTTAATTTATTAGTTGTTCAAATTCTTCTGACATCAAGCTTAACACGAGTTTTAAATAAATTATGAATAATTTTATTGTTATGCTTCAAACATATAGTAAATTCATGTTTTTGCAGCATGTTGCTAAGCCAAAATGTTGATTGACATGTTGCTTGCCATTTAAAGCTTTAAACTTATTAGTTTTTAAAATTCTTTTGACCCGAGTTTTAAATTCTGTTTTTGATTTCATGTAAGAAAATTATGATTAATTTTATTGTTTTGGTAAAAAAATGAACCTATTTTAGGCAGCTCAACTCAAATTGAAACATTTTAATTTTATTGCAACATTATTCAAATTTGAAATATGATTTTTGATTCGAATAATTTTACTTTATTTCAACTTTTAAGTTTTACGGATTTATTTTGAAAGATGTGAGTTTTTAGAAAATTAATTATTAACTAATTAATTAATTGTCGATATGGCAATTTGTTGATGGTAAATTTTGTTGGCTAGTTTAAAATAATTAAAATTTTATCATTTGATATTATTTTTATATTTATTAATAACTTGTTGCAAGTTTAATTCAACTAAAAAATAAAAATAATATTTTACATACAAAATCTTTAACTTTTCAATAAAACTTAACTAGTTTGTAGTTATTTGACCCAAAATTTAGTCTGTTACAAATTTAGCAAACGCATTTCTATTTCCCATTTCCCATTTGGACATGCTGTGATTTTCGCGTTATTTACTATGTGGTTGAACACTCGAACATTTTCAACTAACCAAATATTCCCCAATGCAACCAGGCCAACAAATAGCAGAGGGGCAACCAAAAAGCCACTTGGACAGGACATTTAGCATTTTTAATTTGGCTCATGGGATTGACAGCTGCAGCCAACCACAAGCCGCAAACAATTGTTGTCAAATAGTCATAGAACCTAGTGTAAATGGACCCAACCCAACAAACAAATGAAACTTCAAATACTTATAAGAAATTGACTTAGTTGCAAAGTTTTCTCTCACTGAGAGAAAAAGAGGGCTAGAAGTAGAAAGAGTTGATGAAATGCACTGATATTTGCATTAGAAAAAAAGTCCAAGAACTTGGAGCATTTTATTTGTCAACGAAACTTTCAAAATGGGCTTAAAGTTGTGCAGCTCATAAATTTGTACTTAGAGCTGGTTGACCTAGATAAACAGAAGTTTTAGTAACAGATTGGTTCAAGTCTATAAACTTTTGTTAACTGTCAGAAAAGCCAGCTTCGAAGGAAAAGCCTTTGATTAAGCTTAAGTATGGAACAAATTTCTTGACTTTTTTTTAGCAAGATGAAACTTTGCCTGGATGTTGAAGGCATCAATATATAATTTATTTGTGTAAAATAATAATAATATAAAAAATGCTAAGCCAGCTTTGGAGATTATTGCTGAGGAAACAAGAAGAGTAAGAAATTATAGAAAATATGAGATATGTAATTGTGAGTTGCCCAAGATTAACTTTATGTCCCTATTAAGAGCTTCATTTGCAATTCAGAGAAATTTCGTGAATGTAAGTGAAATTTGGGAAATATTCTTTGTTGTTGAAATTGAAAAATGTTTGCTGATGAATATGATAAGTAGATATCCATTACAATACTCCCTTGACTTGGATGCAACAATTGAGAACATGCCGCAGCTGTCAGATAATCGTTTTAACCCTTCAACTGTGCAACATCTGCGCCTATTTATACAAATAATTAAGTGTCAACGACAGAAGCCAAAATATATGGAATTTGCCTTCTTTCATGTGGTATGAAGCACCTTGACTCCTCAAAACGATCACAACAAATGCAACAACAACAAGAACAACAAAAAGAAATCCCTACACAAACACACACACATAATAATAGGCAATTTTTGCAGCAATGAGAAAAATGAAAAATGAAAAATATAAATAAAATGTTGCGATGTAAAAAATGTGAGAGAAAAATGATTTTTGCACGCCTCGACGACGTTGACAGGACCCCTGTAAAGGTAGGGGGATGTCAGGGGCATCAGGGGTGCAAGGAGTTGACGGGGTGACGGCTCCAGCTGCCAGTGTCATTAACTCGACAAACCGCTCAACGGCGTCGCAATGCGAGTTATGCGTATAAGTGGAGCGGAAGTGCAGAAGAAAGGAGAGTGAAGGGAGCAAAAAAATAATGTTAAGGCATTTGTTATGTCAACAAGCAACAATAACAAAGAGAGGGAGTAAGAGAGATAGACAAAGAGAAAAAGAGAGATAGAGCGAGAGCGAGTGTTACGCGCATTACATCACTCATTTTTTGAGAGCCTTCTTTGCATTTGTATGTGTTGTAATTACAGAAGTCATGATTCGCCTAACGACAAAGTTCTCTCACTAAGCTAGCCTTTTATACCCTGTAATATTAAAAGGAATTCTTTAAAGAGGCTGCCTTAAATTTTTTTGACAGCAAATTTGTTTTATTAATTGAGCAAGTCGGTTTTCTAATTCTCAGTAATAAATATATAATTTTTTCTCTGACGAATTTTTTATACCACTCGTAAATTAATTTAATTTGTATGACATGTGACTAAATTGTTAATATAAGGATATTTCTGCCAATTATCTTGGTATTATAAAAATTTCAATACAATGTGTTCGTAAACAAATAATTTATTTATAATTATTTTCATAAATTTTAGACAAATTTTCTAAATTGTTCTCTGAGTATTAGAAAATGGTTCCAAATTTAATGGATATTACGGTATTCTTGTGAATTGTAGAAAGCTAATATCTTACTTAGTTATAATATCTATCTACATATGTACATGGTATCTCCTTGTCGATCCCTTAAAACCTTCATTCTTGCTTGTTTTTAATGAAGTGCAGCTTCTCCCCCAACTTCAAACTGCAGCCAAGCGACAAATGTTTCGCTTTCTTGTGGGGAAAGTCACGGAAAATCACAGAGTACCTTGGACTTGATGTGAGAGTAGTGGGATAAAGGGGATATGGGGTAAAGTCTGCTCTGTAACCTTTTGTGCTTTGTGGCACGTTTTGCTTTTGACTGACTCTCACTCAGTCTTCCTCTTACTCTCTTTCTCCTTTAGAGGTATACAAATTTTGTGCATGGCTAAATTTGAAGTGGTAAATGCGTTAATTGGGCATCAAATGTAACAACGGTATTTTTTCAGAATTTTATGGCCTTGTCGTTAATGTGTGATGGCTTTTTTAGTGCAGTATGAGCACGATTTGACAGTCGAGAGTGCTCGACTAACCTATGGCAGAATATTTTTAACAACTGGAAAATCTGAAAAAATGTTTTGAAATATTTAAGTGTATCTAAAAATCTTGGATTTTGTTTGGTCGTTTATTTGAATAAAACATGACAATTTATTTTATTAATGTTGATGGACATTTTTATTCAGTTCAAGTCCGTCTAAAACAAAATTTGTTTTTTAATAAATATTTACATTTAAACGACATGTTAAATGATTATATTATGTCAATGTAATATTACATTTATTCCTTATTATTAATTACTAATATTCATAGAAAAAATATAGTTGTAATTAAATAAGTATAAACATTTATTATGTTATGTTATGTTATGTTATGTTATGTTATGTTATAGTTTAAAATTAATTATTTTCATACTGTAGTGAAAAACATTTTGTCATGCTTAAAAACAGCCCTAAAAAACATTACAACTTCCACCATTCCCTTTATAAATTTAGTTTGTTAAACAAAATTAATAGACTCCATAGATTCAAAATTAGTGTCCATAATTCATCACGGGGTATCTGAAAGTCGAGCACTTGCAACTTAAGTGATTACTATTCCTATATTTAACTGCTGTTTCTTTGGTGTCAAATCCTAAGTAACTCCAGCAACGTCAGGTATAATCAACTGTTATCATCCTGACAAGCGAATTCCCGTGAATTCTACGCTTAACCAACTGACAAGCTTAGCTCTGATGACTTTAACGCGTTGGGAAGAAGTCTAACCATTAGCCACTCTCCGAGTTGGCTTTAATACACAACCTGCCAAAATACGCAACGAATCAATGTGCAAATCCTGCAAGCAGAGACAGCTAAAGAATCTGGCTTAAAGGGGTTGGAAAAGAGGGGAGAGTAAAAAGGTGGAAAGGGTGAATGGAAATGGGAAAGACGGGTAATGTGTACACTGTACATTCCCACGGGCAAGTAGGAAAAATGTTGCAAATATGCGAGCAGCAACTTCTGAGTGTGTCAATGTGGCAATGTGCGATTCTTCCTGCTTCCTTACTTGCCACACACACAACACACACACACACACACACACACATTTGTGCAAGTATCAATTTCAAGAGATTTATGCGCTCAGCAAAAAGGCCATAAAATATTTATTGTTTTATGTTGCATGGCCAATGATAAGGCAACCGATAAGACTAAGACGGGGCACAAGTTGAAGCAACAGCTGAATGTGCCACAGGATACGTCGTGCCACACGCTCTCGCTCTCCTGTAATGCGATACACGATACACAAGCGGAGGGAATTCGACAAGGATAACAGGATAACAACAGGATAGCAGGAAAGAACCATGAAATATTACCTTTAAATAAGAATTTATTTTCATGGCACATTCAAAATTTAAATAAAAATACGCAACTAACGGAGACACACACACTCACAAGCACATCTAGCAGTTCCAGTAAATTCTCCTTTGACCAAGTCTGCAATTCAAGGATTCCAGGATTCAATTTTAAATTTAAATTGCAAAGCAGTCAAGCAGTCTTTATTTTCCCTAAAGGATTTTGTTCATTTCTATCTTCATAATGATGGTTGATGGTTGATGGTTAACTGCCGGGTGATATTTAAAGTTCTCCCCTAATACTTATAGATACAGTTTTCAAAAAGAATACTTGGTAAGACCAATAATTTCCCTGCTATTATTTTAATATTTTGTTTATAACCACTTACTTGTTTTTTTATATTTCTTTCTTAAGGTTTCAAATTATCAATATTGTGTTTCTAATTTGTATCATAAACTAGTAGTAAAGCCAGCTGTTCTTCTATGTAAATCTACCTGAGCTTTTAAGAGTTTTAAATATAGTCTAATGACTTGGTAAAATAGTAATCTGAAAGATATGACGCTTCTTAAATAAATTCTAAGTTCACTAATACGATTGCGTTCCAAATTTAATTAAAATGTATATGGATAGAGAGTGTAGTAAAGTAAAGTGAATGAAAAAAAAAACAATTGGCTTGTTATACAATCAAAAATTTAAAAAATAAATTTTATTATAATAATAAAACTATTGTCAAGCTATAATTAATAGTGTTATACAATTAATCTTGAACTTTTTATAGTTTTAATTAATTTTAATAGTTTTAACAATATATTTAAAGTTTAAATTTTAAACTGATACTTTACTGCTTAAACTCTTCTCTAAACATGTAAGTATATTTCCTTACTTAATTGATGTGTTCTTGGGAGATCTTAAACACACAAATTGTAAGTTTACCTGTGCCTCAGATGGTGTCACCTGTCGATATTGTCTCCGTGTTCGTTCAATCAGCTAATAAACTGCCAGCTGCAGGACTCGAAAGTGATTATTGATTTAATTACACATCAAAGTAACGGCAAATGAAAACAAAGACAAGACTGATGAAGAGATGGGTGAGAGGAGCAATGGAGGAGGGGAAAATGGAGGTACCCAACAGTGGCTGCTGCGTCACAACGTCAAAGTAATAAAATGCTAATGAATTAATTTTCGCATGAACTTTGCAATAAAGTGAGGAAAGTGTATATAGCAGGAACTTCAGTTCTCCAGTCCTCAGTTTCTATGGCAGGACTTTAACTCCCTCAATCTGCTAATGAATGACTCTACTAGCAACAGTCAAGTCTGCATTTAATTTAATGAAATGTTATTAAATTTGAGCATGCAAATGAATTAGTCATAATATTATTATAAAACTGGTCCCTTGTCGATGCATCAAAGTAAAGTTCAATAACAGAAGTAAATGCTATTAACAGGTGAACGAATATTAAATATCTTTACAGAGAATATGAGAAAGTGATCCAATTATAAAATGAACCAAAAATCGATTGCAATTTTCATTTATGTATTTCATTTCTTATGACAAAACTATAATACTCTCAGTTAAGTAATCAATATTTTTGATGCATCTATTATTAAATCACTTTGTGCGTAAAATTATAATATTTTCCAGTCTTAAATATAGTTACCATGAGTAAATAAATACAAGATTGGATGAAAGACCCCCGACTGTGGGGAAAGCAATTTCCTGGACAGTTTTGATTTGTTTGCCAAACTGCGAGATACTTAGACGTGTATCTTAAAGATACATCGAGGCGGTTAATGCTAATGAAATGCATGCAGCACACACGAGGGTTAGACAAACAAAATCAAGTTGCGGGATTGTCTCAACAATGACAGAGCTCGTAAAATAAAAAACAAACTCGGAAGAGCGATAAAAATCAAAGGGACCCCAGAAAAAGAGCCAACAATTCAATATATACAAAGCAAAAAGCGAAATTCGCCTTTCCACTGACCGCAAAACAAACTTTTTCGCCAGATTTATGCAGCAATATTTGGCTTTGAAAGCGACTGACGATTTCCCTTTGCCCCTTTCCTGTCTCATCCCTCCCTTCGCCATCATAAAGGCTCATACAACCTGTGGCATTTTCATTGCGTTGAGTAAACTTTCCATTCTATTTACATTTTTCGCTTCAACGCACTTTTTATCTTGCAAGCACATGGGCGCAGTAACCGGGGTAGATGAGAGGAAGAGAGCAAGGTGGATAGAAGGCAGTATCTAAATTTTAAATTGAAAATTGATTTTTCCCAATGTATTCGCATTTTTTTGTGTTTTGCCATGTTTGACTAACGTTTGATTTGCTGCTTGCTATTGCTATGCTTTTGGTCAATTTTTTGCGATTGAGTTCAGTTTTGTAGCCGGAGGTCAGAGATTGAGCAACGATTTGAGTAACAAATCGATGAGGGATTGTTAATAGCAAATAGGGGATACGGGGAAGGGATATACTGCAGGAATAGAAAGATTGGCATTTGCTCATCGCAAGTGCGCCTCACTGAATTTCCACTTACAGTTTTTGTTTGAACTGAAAACATAGGAAAATGCGTTCACTTATATCTTTTTATCGCATACTTTCTTGCGCATTTGACGTCAAAATGACGCAATAGAATCCTGGATTTTAATAGTATGAAATATAATATTATATTATATGTTTGGGGAGAAATATATAAATTATATTAAATTGTTTTTCAGTTGCCTGAAAAATGTTAAAAGGAAATCTTTTAATTCAAAATCTTTTTATTTTGGCCATTTCATCAACATTTCTTTTAACACGATTAGAAAAAACTTTTCTCAATTATGGATATACATTTATTTTTGACTCCCATTTGATTCTGTTTATCTTACTTTGCCCAAACATTTAAGAATACAGTCTACAATTTCTTTATATTTATTTCTCGAAAATTAGGTCAATATTACCTAAAACTCGATCCTTGACTTTGAATTTTTTTGCAGTATTTCTTCTTCAATACAATTTCAAGAACTTGTTTTAAAATAACATCTTTGAAATGAAACTAGTTTTTCTGAAAAATTTGACCTATATAGCTTCTTAAAATTTCAACCCTATTTTCCTGCAACTCTTTCTTTATTGCTTAAAATATATTTTCTCTACAACAACATTTTGAAAATTAAATTTCCGAAATCTTACTGTCTTTTTATTTCGCCAATATAACAATAATATAATAATATCGAAAGATAAATATATAAATTAAAAAATGTTTTATTAATTCTTAAGTTTTTTTCTATCATAATATTTTTTTATGTTCTTAAAATTGATTTTCTCAATTTGTATGTCTTTAAATAATTTTCTGTTAATTCAAAATTAATTTTTACTACAATTTCTCCAAGCTCTACCTTTCGAATTAAGGCATTTGCTATGCACCTTTCGTTAAGCCTTTTAAGCCTCAAGCTTTTCGATTTTTAGCGCCTTCTTATCACAATTTGCTGTAACAGTTAGCGAGTAAATTTGAAATAATATCAAGACAAATAAATTCTGAGGGAGCGTTACAGAGTTCCCCCCTGGTGATTGCAACTGGTGTGGCAACATGAAAAAAAAAAAGAAACCCGGTCATAAGCCTATCAAAGCGTTTTTATTGGATTCGCGCACGCGGCAAGACCAAGCCCCCAAATACTGGTATCTTGAATGGGATGGAATGGGATTGGATGGGTTTGGTATCCCAATATACATACAGTAGACCCGATAGCTTAGACCAAAGTCGACGACAGTTTCGCGTGTGTTTGCACTTTTCCGGTCGTTTTTCTAGCTTTATGCCAACAAGCAACTGAGACTTCGAGCCAGGTTCGAAAAGGGGGTTGGTTTTTCGGCTAAAATGCTTAGAAATTGATAGCGACGACAAATCATACGCGTACCTTGGGTAAGCTGCCAACATGACTGCATTTTCCTGCTGCTTGCTTGCTTGCTGGTTGTTGTTGGGGGTGGCTCATAACTTAGGCTACCCCCCTTTAAGTTATTTGTCGTCTTGCAACAATTTGCTGGCCTGCTAATAAAATTTGATAAGCCAAAGTGGAGCGACAGACGCCCCCACCGACTAGGCATAAAATGTTGGCTCACTGCACGCAAATTGGGGATAAATTTAATGCCACAGTGAAACTGGTTTGTAATGCGTTGGGAGTGACAATGCCCCCATCCACTACCACACTCCCCCCATCAATTGGAAAGTTAATTTGTGCTCTGGGCATGCATAAAAATGTGGCCAACTGCTGTTGCCAGGAATAACTCCAAGGGAAAACTCCTCTGCTCTGTCTCCTGTGTCTCCTTTTCATGGCTGCTGCGTTGATTAGCCATAAAAATGTTTGCCCATCGTTACCCATCGGAGTTAGTATTTTTTTCTCATTCTCTCTTTCTTTTCGTTTTTTTTTTTTGTTACTCTCTTCTGAGCTTTTTGATTTATTCGATGTGTTTTGATTTGCGCCATTTCATTCTATTCTATTTGATGGTCGAGCAAGGGAGTCCGTGTCCCATTTGCTGCATGGGAAATGCATTTTTGATGACAGTTAATGGAGTTTTTACTGCCTTTGAAGCGCGCTTTATGGTTAGTCCAAAACAGACTCTACCAATACCTCATATATACACCCCCAACCATCATCTCCTCTCCCCATCATAAGAGCAGCTGACTTGGCATCTTTTTGTTTTACGTGGGGAGCAGAATGAAACAAGTTTGTGTTGTGCAATTTATTGGGGGTTGTGCTTATTTTATTAAAGACAGTCGAGACAATTTGGTAAGGGGAAAAACTGCGAGTCTATAAAAGAATTTTCATGCTATTTTCCTTTTATTTTTATGGCTATTAATAAATGGAGTTTATATATTATTCAAAAACATGAAGCATGTTCACCAAAAAGTAATTACTCCTTAGCTTGATAAATTCTAAAAAGAATGCTTTAAACGAAATGAAAAAGTCAATTTCTAAAATACAACATTTTTTACTTGCATAAAATTAAAGATATACAACGAAAATTAATTCAATTTAATTCAATGAAATTCAATTCCAATCCTAGCAGCAAATCTTTATAATTTAAAAAACGCTTTCAACATATTTGTATTTTAAGCTTACATTTATATATTTATATAAACTACTGTTAGTCCTAAACTTTATTTTAAACTAAAATTCATTGCTAATTAATTTAATTTTTATAAACTTGTTAATTTGTTCATTGTACATTGTGTGCTTTGTGTTGTAGAAGATTTTTTTAAGATTTAAATACTGAATCTTAAACTTAACCCCAATTTTAAATAATATAATACTCAGGTAACGTTACATTTCATTCTTAACTTTTAAAATAAGTTCAAAATGTAAATTAAATTAAATAAATTCATTTAAGTCCGTTTTTTTATAGTCCAAATCTGTATCTGATAGTTATATTTACACTTCAAAATTTCGATAATAAATGAACCATTTTTATTTACTTGTCAAATTTAAATTATTAATTTATTTCATTGTATATTTTTGTACTGTTTGTGTTGCAGCCTTTTAGGCGCATATTAAGAAAATGAGCTGCAAATCGGAAGAGCAAATGTAAAATCAAGTCAAATATTTGTGAACACAACGCACACATACACTGGCAGCTAAAAACTGGCAATGTCATGGCCAGAACAAGGCTTAGACAAACACGTAGACACACAAGCCAACACACCCACACACACACACTCACATACAGAAGTCATTCAAGTTTGTTTGGCGTGATAGAAAGAGGAAGCAGTAGCTGAAATGTTGGCACAGGAAGTGGCATAGACGCAGTCAAGACACTTAAATGCTGCTCAAAATTGGATTTGTGCTGCTTAGGCACAGAAGCTACCTACCCCCTCCCCATTACCCGCCCCCTTTGCCCTTTTTGCTCACATGCTGATAAACATTTTTATAGTTAGGCCAGCTTTCAGTTGGCCACAAGTCATGGCTCATCCTTAGCCTTCTTTAACTTCTTCTTTTTCTTTTTTTTTTCGACCGTATTCCCCAGCTGCACATTAAGATTTTGCCAAGTGAGTGGAACGAAGAGGGATGGAGGGGATTCTCTTTTGGGGGAAAGAGGAGCCTGGTGACTGTCACTGTTTATGCTTATTTAAAAAAGTGGCAGCGCTTCGGAGTTTTGATTTGATAAAGCTGAAAAGAAAATGCTAAGAAAATGATAGCACCAAAGAATTTTATTCTGAGTGCGTGTGTGTGTGTGTGCGTGTGTGTATAAAAGGGGGGGTAGGTAGATAGAAGGGGGCTGTTTAGGTGTCAGTTGAGGACTGATAAAAACTCATGTTCATCGTAGCATTTATGCAAGTCACATACGCACGAAGCTTTTAATAATAAAAACAACGAGCAAATGTTATATGAAAACAAAGTAAGCGATGCGCCTCAGAGGGGGTGGGATTGTGGGGTGATAAGAGGGGGAAGAGGGCTGGGTAACAGCTCGTGGTTGTGCGTGTAAATGTCTTTATGCGTTGTGAGGCAAAAGTCCTATTCGCAGCTGCTTTCAATGCAGCCGCAAAGTAGGATACAAAATTTGATTACACTCGGTCCAAGAGTTTTTTTCTTTCTTATCAAAAAACCCCAAAATGAAAAGTAATCATTGCTCAGTTCTGAATACAAGAAAGAGGTTTGCTTATTAACAAAAACAATACTTTCAACTCTTCCCCCACTCAAAAGCAGCATCCTTTTCTACTCCAACAAGACAAACCACTTAGCTTTTAATATAAAAAATGTGAGGTCTTTAATGGATTTTTTAAAGTCAACAGCTAGCATATTATTATTATTATAATTAAATTCGTTTTTATTGGCATTTTTTAGCTTAACAAGTGTTTAATATCAGTCAGTTGCTGTAATAAGTTAAAGAAGTGATTTCAAAAAATTAAATATTTATATTTGAATGGAATTAATTGTTGCTTTTGTTAAAGAACAATTATTCAAATAGAAAACTATATATCCTTTCATGAACTTATTTGAGTACAAATAATTTACTTTATTTTACTTTTAACATTTTAAATAATAATTCTAAATCCACAGTGCCGGTTTGTGCATAAAAGCAATTGATTCCGAAACAATTGAAAGGGTATGTTTTGAGAAAAGGAATCTTCCAAATAAAGTGAACAAATTGTTTTTAATCCTCTCGAGTAAATAGTAATGTAAAATTTGCCTTTAGCGACTGATAGGCAGAACAATTGGGACCACAGAGAATCACATCAGAATAAATCATCTGCTCACGACTATAGGTAAGATTCTTAATATGCGTAAACTTTGGCTGCGTCACGCGCTTTAACAAATCCTGCTCTTCCAGAGAATAGCACAATTTGCCACAGAGGCACTTGGGTGCCTCCGAGATGAGTTCAATAAGTATGGTAGGCAGTGTACTCGCGGAATAGGGCAACTTGTGGTTGGAAACAACTCGTGCCGCTTGCAACCAAAGCGGAGGAGGCTTGTGTGCTGCCGCCGTTCGTTGCATATGCGCTTGAGCTGCAACCATATTGAAATCCTTAAAGCAGTTGCCCCAAACATCCAGTAAATCAATGTGTAGATCCTCAATGGCAGTGGGCAGGGATTCCAATTTATTGCTGGACACATGCAACGAACGCAGCTTCTGTAGGCGACGTATTCCAAACGGCAGATGTCGTAGTTTATTATGGTTTAGATTAAGCGTAACCAGACGCTCAAATTTGACTAATTCAGTTGGAAAGTAATCGAGTCCATTGGCCGACAAATCCAGATCACAGAGGGACTGTTTTAGCTGGCTGCCTCGCAGCCAGGTCCAATCATTAAGCTCACCCAAAGAGTTTCCACTTAAATGCAATGTGGTCAACGGCAGTCGTCCCAATTCAATAGGAATCTGTAAAGATCATAGTATAAATACAACTACTAAAATATGACTAATAATAAACTGACCTTTGTGAGCTTGTTACCGCTGACATCCAATGAGGTAAGATTACGTAGTGTGCAGATTTCGAAGCTAAGCTTCATTAATTGTATGTTGTTGATGGTTAGAGATTTGAGTGTGCGCGGGAATCCTTTAATGGGATATTCACTGCGTTTGTTAATAGTCATCCGCTGCTGTGGCTGTGACTTTTGTGGAATGGCCGTTGCCGAAGCTATATTCAGTCTCAGATTGATGGCTTCTTTGCCTTCCATGCCCAATTTCATGGTCTGCAGGAAACCCTTTAGTTGTATGGGATCACATTTGATTAACAGATTCTCTGCTGGCTGCTTGAAACCAATTGTCGCCTTTCCGTCCAGCACAAACTTGGTGTGCACACAGTGTATATTATCTCGCACCTTGTAACGTGTGCCAGACTTTACCTGAGGCGTAAACAACACCATTTCCAGCTCCTTTTTGGTATTGCCATTGGAATCCCGCGCACTTTGTTTATAACCAATAGCCAGCGTTGATTTCACAGCTCTTGGCGTTCGATTTGCTTGCGTTGTGCGATTCACAACTTGCACCTCACATAATATTTTCATGGTGCAATTGCTTAGAGTTGCAAATCTACAGGAAGGAACCTTAAACTAAAGAGTAATTGTTATTTCTATTTATTTCGTTGTTGATACTTGCAGACGGCGTTGCCACTTTTATACAAAATATTCGAAAGAAAACCATACAAATTTCCCGGGTACGCCATCTCATGGGAAATAATACCGAAACAAATTTTCCAGAACAGCAAGACAAATAAAAGAGGCGCTTAAAAAAATATCAGGCTCTGTTTTTAATAAACAAAATTCTTGAATAAAAAAATATGATCATATATGAAACAAACCAATTTACTTATAAATTAAATTGAATTCTATTAATATTCCTTTGGGGACCTAGGAAATTCTGAAAAGTTAGACAAAATTCTACAGAAAATTCATGCAAAGTTTCAAATTAACTGAAAGTTCTGAGTGATAATGTTTTTTTCTTGATTTCAATCAAAAGTGGGACCCCAAGGCTTCCATGTTTCAAAGCAGTGGTGGCGCTGTCGTGTTTGTTAGCGCCGCCACCTGTCCTCTTGTTTGCTTTTAGAACTACAATCTTATTGAAGTCTGGCAATGAGCGATGAACACTGTTCATTGAACAGCTCTAGTTATAAAACAAAACAAACGGTTGCAGCTGTTGATAGTTAAACTTTGTTATTATTCTTAAAAGTCGTCACGGGTTTGCCTACAAAACACTTTAAAAATAGGAAAATGCTATTTCGCAAGGTTGTGCGTTTCCGCCGACAATTTCTGCCTTTTTATGTATTTAATGGATTCTTGTGACAAAACAACGAACCGCGTTATCAGCGCTTGCGTTCGAACAATTACAGCAGCAATAATCAACAAAGGCGGGAATTAACTGTAAGTACATTTGTTTACTAGCAAAAATGAAAAATCAACAACATTGCAAAAAGTCAATAACTGCCAGTCAAAACAAAAGTTGCAGCTTTCAAAAGCTAACAAATAAAGCTTTCTTGGCGCCAAACAGTTTGAATGAGAATATTTACAAAATATATAATGGAATATTATTAACAGCACAACAGCTTACTGGATAACAATGTAAACAGCAACGTGATCATTAATATTGAAAACTGCGCACTTTACAGCACCAGCGTAAGTGAACATTTACTTATTTTTAAATAAATAATTTTATTTAAATATACAAACGATCTGGCAACGCAAATGTGAAACAGCTGCGCAGTGGTGGTACAGCTGATCATCAGCACCATCGGCAATCGTTATCGGTTAGCTATCGATCACTGCAGCAACGAAAGCGCCAACGACGCGACCGATTTTTAGTCGTATTTCGTTATTTTTGCGCGACAGTCGCATTCGCTTTGGCAATCGCCTGCGTCATCTACACGCTTCAAACAATGGGTTGGTTTATTGCGGTGCTCGCTGCGCTCAGCGCTTTGCTGCTAACAAGGTCTTGGCGCTGGTTCTACATCGCGGGAGCAACAGCCAAACGAGATTTTACGTGAGTTTAGTTCATCATACAACAAATTTCTATCTGTGGTCCGGTCCAGTCTACGAATTTGCAGCACAACGTGTTGATTAGTTTACAATACCGCAAGTGGTGTGCATTTCAATACAATTATCATTTTCTTTTGTAAAACCATTGACGACGATCCCCGACACTCCGACTCGGTGTACTCCTCCCTTACACCCCACTGTCTCTATCAACCGCAAAAGAGCAGCGTCTACGATGCCCATTGTACCCAGCGTATATAACAAGCTGAAAGTCATAGAAAAAAAAAACTCGTTTTGCCTCCGTCTATTTGGGTCGGATATCTGCAGCCAGCAGCTGTGTATAAATTTGAGAAAATTAACGTTGAAAGTTTTCTCTTTTATGAATTTTTTCATATACTTTGACGCTTTTCTTTTCCCTTTCATTATTAATATCAATGTAAACAAAGCAATTGCCATATGGAGCAAATTTGTCATACATTATCATATCAGTTACGCATAATTTTTTATTTGTAAAATATTTATTTTTATCAGGCTTCCTTTTTTATTGCCAGTCATTGACTTGTTCAGGTTCAAGGTCGTGTTCAAACGATGCCAGTAGGTGGCTAAAGAAACCAAAACAAACTTTGAAAAATCAAATTCACTTTTATCCAACAAAAATCCATGTGATAATGCGTGAAGAGACCCCTTAGCGCATACTAATTTTATTTTTTTTTCTGCTGGATTTGTGTCTCTCTCTCTCTCTCTCTCTCCCGCTCTTTGCTTTAGGCGGAAGAAGCAGCGTTTTTGAGTAGGGGAAGCATTGTGAAGGGGGAAGTCCGGGGGGTGTCTACTCTGGCACAGTTACTGAAAATGCTTCGATCACCGCACGAAATGTTCTTGAAAACGTCGTCATATACCGACTTTAAGCATTTCATTATTATTATGTTTTTTTTTCGTTTCGTTTTTCGTTTGTATTTGAATTCAATTAAAATTGCGGAAGTAGCACTTTTTTGTGGCTGTTTCTCTTTATAGTTTTGTTTAGGGTAACCAACAATCAGCCGGATCCACATACATAGCACTAATTCAATGTAAATGATAATTATAAATGCCACTGTAAGCAAGTGAGGGCGCTGATCTATGGAAATTTCCATATTCCAAAATTGTGGAATCCCAAGAAACCCAAGAAATTGGAGACCAAAGATTCTTAAAAATATTGAGGATTTATCGTAATAATCTTTATAGTTATTGTCCATGAATTGGCTATCGACCAAAGATTTACGTAGTTTATATAGATCGCCATAAGTTTTCAAGAGTTAAATGAAGAGGGGACATAATATTTCGATATTATCCAACCTTTGTACATCAGTTAATAATTATGTTATTCCATTAATAGATCGGTTTATCATTATTTAATCAATTCGCCCTTAAAAATTAATACTTATATGAAATCTGTGTCAAAAAACTATTAATTTTCAAGTGCAAATTGAAGTTATGGTTCATAAAAAACGGATTATATAATATTAAAATACGTGAATCCAATCATTTTATATCAATTAATAATTTATAGATCGCCTTATGATTATTTCTTAAATTAACTCTATGAAATAAATATTTATATTTTGAAACGTTAGACTAACTTTTGTACTTTTATATGTACATACCACTTGTAGATCTTCTTATCAATTTTTCATTTAATTCATTTCTATATTCCTAAAAATTTGTACTCTATGGGCACAGTTTAATTGCAATTACTCTTTAAGATTAATATTATTATGCATTATACGCTGTCAATGACTTGTTTGGCATTGAGTCTGATTCAAAATTTGAGCACTCGAAAATTGCATGAAGTCGGCAAAAATTTGTTTTAACGACTTGATGCAACAACAACATTTAGTAAGATCGAGTTCCAAGCCAACAAGGTCAGCTCGTTTTTTTGTTCGTTTTGTCTTTGAGGCATTAACAAGATTCTTAAGATCGGACATTTGTTATGCGTCGTTTCTTGACGACCTTGTGGACTCTGTATCTCTCTGTCTCTGTATCGCAATACTCACATGGCACAAAGTGCAAAAGTTGAAGCGATCGCAACGATCGGCTCTACAAATAAATTAATATAAATAAACATAGTATACCTGATATTAGCATGTCAATTCCAAATTGTTTTTCTTTTCTTTTCACTCTAATCGCTGTTCAACACACTCACAACATTGGCATAATTTCAGCTCTTGAGTTAGCATTTAGAATTTAATTACAAAAGCTAAATACATTTTCAAGCATGTCGCTATGGGAAATAATCCCCTCCAACTGCTTAAACCGGCAATCTTATCGAGTATGCTAAACTCTCCATTAAGTGCAAAGTACTTTTAAGTGTAGAGCAAATCGAGTTTGCAAAAAAAATATTTCGAAAGATTAATGCTTATATATAAACTAGTTCAACTGATGTCGTTTACGGCAGCACTTAAACCTCTCCAAAAATTTTGAACCAAATACCATAAATTATTTACTTTCGATATGCTCTACATAAGCTTAAGCTTTCTAAGCAGCTTTCCACAAGAAAACAATAACAAAAACATTTGAAAATTATTATATTATAACATTATTTTTACGGATATTGAACTCTACACAAAATAATATATGTACTTATGTGGAGACATCTCAACTTTATTTATGGGATAAATATTTTATAAATTTGAAAGAATATGAATTTTATTTATTGTCTATTTATATTCTCACGTACTTTAATTAAAGACAAAATCAAAGTGTTACCCAAATTAAAATCTTTCTTGTAAATATTTTGAATTCACTGTACTCAATTTAAATTATGTTTTAACTTCATGCAGTCGACAATTAACAATCCCTTTTCAACTACATTGTAAATATTTACAATGCCGTGGTTATCCAAATCCAAATTTTAGGAACACATATTTTACTAAGATTTAACCTATATTAAGAAAAAATAAACAGTAGCTAGTAAAAGCCCTGATTTAAATAAATCTTAACTATGTAATAAGGAAAGAATAAATGTTAAATTATACTTTTGGATTTCACAAAATACAAAGTTACAAAGTCATCCGATACTCTTTTCCCAGGCACATGCACATTTAATTGCAGTTTGCCCCCTAGTGAAATGTTTGCTAGAGTTTTATTTTAAGCCTTATCTGGGACACGGACTATGCCGTTAGTGCTCCATTTATTTGAAGCTATTTTGGTTTGTTTTGCACAATAATCGGCCATAAAACTAACGCAATTCGAGGCAGATCGATTGATAATACCATATAATATATGTTGTGTTGAGCTTATCGCTAATCTGACTTGTTTCTCTTTGATTAACCTTCCATTATCCCCTTCCCACATATAGAGCTCTGTGGGCCTACATAAAGCTATTGCGATACACGAAGCGACACGACCGCCTCAACTATACGGTTGCCGATGTCTTTGAGCGGAATGTTCGTGCCCATCCGGACGCGCTGGCTGTGGTTAGTGAGACCCAGAGATGGACTTTCCGTAACGTGAACGATTATGCCAATCGTGTAGCGAATGTATTCCAAGCACAGGGCTATCAAAAGGGCGATGTTGTCGGTCTGTTGCTGGAGAATCGTGCAGAATATGTTGCCACCTGGTTGGGTCTATCCAAAATTGGTGTCATCACACCCTTGATCAACACCAATCTACGTGGTCCATCGCTACTCCACAGCATCACGGTTGCCCATTGTAATGCTCTGATCTATGGCGAGGATTTCATTGAAGCTGTTGCCGAAGTAACCAAAGATTTACCTGCTAATCTGACGCTCTTCCAATACAACAACGAAAACAACAATACACAATCAGAAGCTGTTAAACAGGCTAAGAATCTGAACCCGCTTCTATCTGCGGCCAGCAGTGAGAAACCCGGCAAGACTCAAGTCAACCATCATGATAAACTTGTCTATATCTACACATCAGGCACAACGGGTTTGCCAAAGGCAGCGGTTATCTCCCATTCTCGGTAAGTAATTGTTTTATTATTTCATTTGTTATAGTATCTTTAAAGTTATTCAAAATAAACCACATAGTTTTTTTTATGGATCAGTAACTGAACTACAGTACTTACAAAGCTAATTTGCTTCGATATATGTAGTTTTAAATGCAGCTCTTTAAAATTATTATACTACTTAGTTATGTCAACTTTTAAGCAAATGAAAAGTTTATTTCTGTTTACAGTGAAACCTCTCTTGGGCGGACACTCATGGTCGCCCAATTTGTGTCCGCTCAAGGGGAGTGTCCGCCTATAGGAATATTTTTTTTTATGAATTCAAGTGGTTTCTTCCATTCAGCGTTTATTAAAATAAATAATAATGACTTCAAAATAATACAAAATTAACTTCCAGTTAATTTACCTTCTAAGTACATAATATGTGTTAAGCTTAGTATAAAAAAGTGAACACAAATTGAAAATAAGAAAAAAAAATTAAAAATAAGGAAAATTAGCTTCGATTGCATTGGTTACACTTAATTCTATTGCGTCTTAAAAAAGTCATCTATTTTCGTTTGTCAAGCGCTCTTTAATTTTTTGTCCAATAGGCAGGACTGCAAATGGCTTTCTAAAATCTAATCTATAGATTCGTTTTTAGTAACGATCAAGTTATCAATTGACAAAAATTGTTCGAAGCTGATATCGATTTGATATGTTTTTAGAAGTTGAGAGATGGAGCAAAAAGTGGCTAGTGGCAAATCGTCTTCAGGCTCAAAGTCGTCTATGCCTTCTCCAAATTTGTCAAAACCCGCTTTTTTTAAACAATTAAAACAATTGTCAAATTTGTCCGCCCACTTCTGATTTTTAATAAGAAAACTAGCTCGTCAGCGAACGTTTTTAAAAAATTCGTGTCCCGCCAAGAGAGGTTTTCGTTCGTTTTTGTCCTTTTTTTAGTGTCCGCGTCCGCTCAAGAGAGTGTCCGCTCAATAGAGGCAAAATTGGTCTGAAAACCCCACCAAAACCAACGTCCCCGAAAAAGTGTCCGCCCAAGGGGAGTGTCCGCCTATTAGAGGTGTCCGCTAAGGGAGTTTTCACTGTATTTACTAATAAATAAATTCAAAAGTTATTCTCATGTGTTTAGCATTTAGTTTTAGGCAACAAACTGTTCCAAGTTTATTTGAAAGTTATAAAAAGTTATTTTAGATTTTTTTCAACTTGCAATATATTAATTTATATTGTTTCAAATTTAGAATATTTCTTGTTTCAAAATAAGAACATAACTAAATTAAGTGAATGCTAACATATTAAAACCAATTAATTGGACAATTCACATTTGTTTAAAGTTATAACTTCTGAAGTTTTTAAGTCCTACTATATGCTCACAAAAGTATAACTTTATAAAGTTTTTGATAACGCATTTAGGCCATCTTTTTTACAGCTTTTAATAGAAATAGTTTTATTGACAGTTCCTAAATATTTTAAGATATATAGATATTAAAAAGTTATAGATGTAAACAATTCAAATTGAATATAAAAATGTTCTTAATAATAAATATCTTTTTACCCTTTGCAGTTATTTGTTCATTGCTGCTGGAATACACTACACAATGGGTTTCAAGGATAATGATGTGTTCTACACACCTCTACCGCTTTATCATACAGCCGGTGGCATCATGTGCATGGGTCAATCCGTGCTCTTTGGCTCCACAGTGTCCATAAGAAAGAAGTTCTCGGCCTCCAACTATTTTGCCGATTGTGCCAAGTTTAATGCCACAGTAAGTTGTCAGTTCAAGTTGGAGAATATCACATCTAATGTTTCCAAATTCTCCTTAGGTTGGTCAATATATTGGTGAAATGGCGCGTTATATTCTGGCCACCAAACCCTCGCCACATGATCGTGCGCATCGCGTGCGTTTGGTTTATGGCAATGGATTGCGTCCACAGATTTGGCCGCAATTCGTGGAGCGTTTCAACATTGCTAAAGTGGGTGAATTCTATGGCGCCACCGAGGGAAATGCGAACATTATGAACCATGACAATACAGTGGGTGCCATTGGCTTTGTATCCCGCATATTACCAAAAGTTTATCCGATTTCGATTATCCGTGCTGATCCTGATACTGGCGAGCCCATAAGGAACAAGGATGGTCTCTGTCAGCTGTGCGAACCCAATGAACCAGGAGTTTTTATTGGCAAGATTGTGAAGGGAAATCCATCACGTGAATTTCTGGGCTATGTGGATGCCAAGGCATCGGCCAAGAAGATTGTCAAGGATGTGTTTAAGCATGGAGATATGGCATTTTTATCTGGCGATCTCTTAGTAGCCGATGAGAAGGGCTATTTGTACTTTAAGGATCGCACAGGAGACACATTCCGTTGGAAGGGTGAAAACGTGTCCACCAGCGAGGTGGAGGCCCAGGTCAGCAATGTCGCTGGCTACAAGGACACTGTGGTCTATGGTGTGACCATACCACACACAGAAGGACGTGCTGGTATGGCGGCCATCTATGATCCAAACGGTGAACTCGACTTGGATGTATTTGCCGCGAATCTTGCCAAAGTTCTGCCTGCATATGCGCGTCCACAAATATTGCGACTGCTCACCAAGGTGGATCTGACTGGAACATTTAAGCTGCGTAAAGTGGATCTACAAAAGGAAGGCTACGATCCCAATCTGGTCAAGGATACCCTGTACTATCAAACATCCAAAGGACGCTATGAGCAACTGACGCCGGCAGCATATGAACAGCTGCAGCGCAATGAAATACGATTTTAAGGAAGGACTCCACAAACAATCAAGTGTGGTTTCTTTCCTTTTTGCCCAATTATGCTGTTAATTAATTTGTAAGCGACTTCCAGCAACTGGGAAATTTGAACTATAATTAAGATTGGATTGCACATCCGAGTATTGCACTTTTTATTATATATACTAGCTTATAGTTAATTTGTGCATTTTTTTCATTTAGAACGCATTTTGTATAGTTTTGTAAAAGCCTCTTTATCCCAAAACTTGTTATTAAGTGCAATTTATGTGAATGTTTATGCGAGAATGTTGTTAGACTTTTAGTAGCATCTATAAATTTTTATACAATTTTATACTTTTTACTATTATACTTTGCTCTGCTTTGTAGCCTGTAAATATGAGCAACAATTCTGGTTTCTGTCAATCCTCAAAAGTCGACTCCCCCAAGCTAATCTATCAATAAACAAAAAAAAAGTTCTTTATTAATTATTTTATTGAATTTGTTGACTTTCCGTTGCGACACCTGCATACAAATTACGACAATAGTCCCCGATTTGATCATACACTTGACTAACATCACGTAATCGCTAAACGTGTGCTTGAAACTCGTATATAAAAAAAGTTTGTTCTCAATATGCATTTGTATAAGTGAAAAAACACAACTGCAGTGAACTTGAACCCCACTACATAGCAATGCAATAGGCCATTTAAATGTACAATGGAATGTGGGAAATGAGAAGTACTTATCTAATATTATATAGACCTGTTGATCTAGTATTGTATTGAAGTTATATCATCAAATACAGTAGGATTTTGAAATATTGCCTTCATTATCAGCAAACACTTTGTAGTTGGTAATTCCAACTTGGAATGTGAAATATGATAAGATATGTAGTTTGATTTAAATAGGCATATCACTTTTACATATAGGTATACTTGTCGATCACTTGGAGTATTATGAAATTGTTGAACTGGGTTCAACTATTCCTAAATTCTTTTTTTTTAAATATTACTATTTTTCTGTGTTGCAGCGAAATTCCCAACTTTGAATTATTTCCTAATATAAATAACGGTAGTTATCTATACCTTTTTTATTTGATTTCTGTCATCAGATTTGAGTTAGAAATTCTAACTTAGAATGTAGTATACTCATCAAATTCCTAAAGGTTTCTCCTAATTAAATATTAATATACACACTCATCCCAAATGTAGAGTTATGGGTTTTAATTACTATCCAATTAACTTTAACTAAACATTTTAACAACCTTTGTTGTTACCAAGTGTTCTAATTATAGATACTATTATTCATTAATTGTAATTTAAAACAATTTAAATCAGTAATTAACAAAAATCAGTGAAGCAAAGCGCAGTTTGTTGATGTCTAAAATTCTATCAAGTAAAGATCGATATTTTTATATATTCCAGCGGGTTCAAAATACATTGATTTATATCACTAACAGAATGATAGAGCACTTTTTGGTCTAATTACAATTTAAATGGTTAAAGTTCAAGTCTTTAGCTAAATTCAAGTAGAAGTTCAACTCACATTGCAAATTATTTAGCAACACCCAGAGTAAATATGATAAAAACATTTTGTAAATAACAAACAAGGTTTATTTTCATATCGTTTCATAAATGAAATTTACAGATTAAAGTAAATTGCTAAACATCTCGATTACAATGTTTTCAATGCCAAAAATAAAACAAAAGAAAAATATAAAAAAAATAAAAGATAATTAAATTCAGTGCGTTGTAAGCTTAAGTAAACGAGCCTAGCGGGCGGTAAGTCTGAATCCATGAAAGGAACATATAATTAGACTAAACACACATACAAATATATACATATTTGTTTATATATATATATATAGTGTAACTAGATAGAGAGAGAGATTTGTGCGTTTTTGTTTGGTGGCAAAAACAAAGAATGATTTACATATTTGTTTCTCTTTTTTGCTTGTATGCCTAACGTACAACTAAACGATAATTATACAATTAAGTCTTTTATAAAAATCACAAAAATCAACGGGGCAACTTAATTGATCCCATGGGGATCATCAGAGCTTGCACAGGCAAAATAGCAATGGTATAAATGCTCCAATGGCAATAAAGACCGGCATCAATATCGACGAATCGTCCATGGAATACGGATTTGGTTGACGTGGTCCACTTCGTGTACGTTTCGAGCTCTGCGGCGATTGCTGTTGCTGTTGTTGTTGTGGCTGCAGTTGTTGTTGTTGCTGGCTCTCTGGGATATGATCAGGTTCTATTTCCTGTTGCTGTTCACCCTCCTCCACATCATAGTCATCGTCATCTTCATCATCCTCGTAGCCTCTTTGCGCTTGTCTCTCATTATAGCGTACAATACGCTCCTGATGTTGTTGATTATCGCGTGGACGTGGCTTTTCCTCCTCCTCTGGTTCAGCACGACGTTCACTAGCTTCCGTATTGTGCATGCTTGGTAGCTGCGTTACATCACCTTTTAGCAGAGCAAAAGCATTAATCTTTGGATTGTCCAGAGCTCCCTTGATAAAGTCCAGACGCAAGTGACCATTGCGTACATCAGAAGTCTCAATTTCACCCTCGAACTCGTAGTGCAGACGACCATTGACAATCTTAAAGTAGACAACCTCATCGTGAGCGGAACCACGTCCCACCTGATTATAGATATCCAATTGCTTCACAACTGTATGCTTTCGATTGAGGAGCACATCGAAAACCTTGCGATTGGGTGCATCGAAATAAACTTCACAGAATTTCATAATTAAAGCGTAATCGCCATCGCCATCAACAGGGAAATCATAACCAAATGTTGTCGTATGATAACGCTCCGTACGATAAAGTACCTCGTCCTGCTCTTGAACACGTCCAATCATTAGCAGATGCTTCCCATAATCAGAGGAAATGCCCACAGTCAAGGGATCCGCATCGTAGTGTATGCCATTCTGATCCGTATGCTCCGCTCCGCCAGCATTGACGGCATAAACAACCTTTAGCGGCTCAGCTAGAGACACGGGCAACACACAAGCAACAATCACTAGTAGCAACATTTTTAACAGAACTGAACTCTTTGCCCGCAAGTTGTTTACATTCTTCTTGTGTTTGCATGCAACGTTGCACATGTTAATTGTTAATGTTGTTTTCGTTGTTGTTGTTATTGTTATTGTGGCGTGTTTACTCTTCATTGGCTTTTCAGGTTGCCCACTCAAAATTCTCAGTGAACACGTGGCAGCAGGTGAAGTTATGCTGCCTACTTTGTGCTGACCATTAGTTTATCCATTAATTTGACAATATTTTATTCTACTGTAGACTAGAGTTGTCGTTTCGTTCAGAATAGGGATGTCGTAAAAACATTGAAAAAAGGCTAAGAAGCTAAAAAATACCAAAGAATACCACACAATAATACCGTTTTTATTTCCGCATCTGTGGTTGGCGCGGAATTTATATTAAATTTGTTGCCTTGTTGTAAGCATTTAACAGTATGTGAGAAATAGAAAATTGCAAATTAATACTCGGTAACGACACTGTGCCTAATCATTTTAGGGGCTTTTAAAAATTTTAAAAATTGTTCGTGGCGTTTACACTGGTTAATAATATTTTTAAGCAGTAGTTTTTTTTTTACAATTTTTAATTATTAATTTTATATTGGTTTATATGCGAGACGTAAGAGATTGTTGACTAATTAACCCACCTATCGTTTTTGATGTAATAAATTTCGCGCCCTATTATAGCTATCGAAGTGAAGTTGGCTGCAACACATTCGATTGTTTTTTTTTTGTTTAACAGCACTAATGCCGCTGCTGCGTTTAGCAACACTCAAAAAAACAGCTACACGTGCGGATTGTGATTCTGTATGGAAAATACTTGCATAAAATAAGTTGTTATTACTTCAAATTAATAGATTTTAAGTGTAGTGGCAGTTGATACTGCTGCAAAGGCTGTGCACTTGGGAAAGCCATGAATTTCGACGATGAAGACAAACTAGAGCTGCAGCATTTGGCGGGCGGCAACATTGTTCAACATGCGCCCGTTTTCTCTGAACAGGGAAGGTTAGTTATAACATTTAACCAAGGGCATTTTCTATGATATAAATGAAACATTTGATTTATTAAACTAGATTCATCTTTGTGCGATGTGGCCTCAAGGTACAGGTGTTTGTTACCAGCACAGGAGAATTGACACGTGAACTTAACGATGCAACATCTCCGTTGATCAGCTTGGAATTGGATATAAAGCAGCCGGATTTGCTCTTGGGCTGCACCATCGAAGGACAACTCCTTCGTTGGCATTGGCGCACTGGAGTCCTGCAAAAGAGTGTCGATTTAAAACTGGGCATCGACAGTCCACAAGTATTGACATGCAATTTGTTAAATATGTACAAAGGAGGCGACACCGCGTGTGCCTTTGTCACGGTCAAGCGGAAAAGCGGGGAAAACCTCAGTTGGCTAGTGGTCAACACAACCACGGGTATTCCCATCGACATTAATTGTGGCCTAAGATTAAAGTGAGTAAATTTTTATATTATACCTCCACTTGAAATTGTGCACAACTGTATAGGAATTCCAAACAGAAAGATCAAAAACTAAGCACTGAAGTTTAAGGAACTAAAAATAGGATAAACAAAGAAAAATTTAAATAAGGGAAACATTTACAGTACAAATTTTTGAAAAAACTAGTTTATTAGTATAACTGGTGTTATTTTACTTTTTTTTATTCTGCAATTTGATTCAAATATTCAGAAGTTGTAGGTAAAAGTGGAAAAAATTGATATCACAAATATTTATGGATGTCACAGAAAATTAAAACAACAGAAAACCAGCCAAAAATACTTGAATTTTTGGTTAATTTGTATTTTTGATTGATTTTCGGTTGATTTGACTCTGTGTTGCATTTCCAATTAAATATTTTAAAAAATACAATAATAATAATAAAATTAACATTTTAATAAAGTATTTCGGATTTAATTTTATCTTTCCAATCTCCGTCTATTCCCAGTCTTAAATTTTATAAACAACCTGTTGCCCTTTTCTTTAAATTGTTTTTTTTTTTTTTTATTTTTATATTCCTTTTATTATTTGTAAAAATTCTCTAAATATTCCATCAACAAGTTTTCCAGCCCAATTTTATAAACAACCTGTTGCACATTTTCCTTTTCAGAATTCGCACACCGGTAGTGGATATCAGCAAGGGCGCTTTTAAGTACATCATAATTGCACAAAGTGTCTACGTTTACTTTCTCAACTATGAGACTTGGAAGTTTTGTCGTTATAAGAACCCAAAAAAAAAATTTTATACGACTGTGCGCTTGAATCCCCGTGAGGAAATGGCAGCTACAGGCGATGAGGCCGGACGTGTTGTTGTCTGGCGTCAATTTGATAAAAAATCGACCGTGTTGTGTACGGAATATCATTGGCATGCAACACCCGTTACGAGCCTTGCATTTACACCCACGGGCATTAGCTTTTATAGTGCTGGCCTTGAATCTGTGCTGGTCAAATGGTCATTGACTAATGAAAAGGATATCAACTTTCTGCCTCGCATGTCTGCGATTATCAGGCACATTGTGATCAGTGATGGGAATGAACATGTGCTTGTTTGCACCGATGACAATGCCCTGCAGTTTATTAGACCCAACGATATGAAGCTACTATCATCACTGCAACATTTTACATATGCATTACCAGATAGAACAGGAAGAAGCTTGTTCCCTCTTGGACTGTGCCTCAATCCACGCACAAATTCGATGGTGCTCAATGGACGCATTGGACAATTGCAGTTCTACTCGGCCTACACAAAGAGTTTGCTTTACAATGTAAATTGTTTGTAATACAATTTATACTTTATGTTTCTAATTATGGCTCTCATTTTAATAACTTAGGTACGTGTGGTGGATGGTAATGTAAACTCTTTTGAAAAGGGCACTGTTATTTACAATACGTGTGTGACGCGTGCCGCATTCAACATTAACTGGATGGTCACCGGGGAGGAGTACAATGATCTGCGTAACTTTCCCGAGCTGCGACTCAAGTTTTGGCAATATCATGAGAAATTGCAAACGTAAGTACTTAAAAAGAGAGTTTTGAATTATAAACTAAATACTCTGCTAAGACCTTCAATCAATAAGATAATACCTGATTTATATTAACTAACTTTCTCTTTATTTTTTGCAGTTACCAGCTAAACACAAACATTGAACTGCCACATGAAGATGGCTTCCAGGCCATCATCTTCTCCAACCAATTTCAAGTGAACAATTTGCGCTGTGCAAGCGCCGGCAAGGATAATGTGATCAAACTGTGGACTCTTGGCGATTCGGAGAACATTTACAAGCGTGGCGTTATGTGGAATTGTGTGGCACAAACAAGCTTTAAACAACAGACCCTGGAATCCATATGCTTCTCCCAAGATGGTTCAATTTTAGCTGCTGGGTATGGCCATAGTTTGGTGTTATTTGATGCAAAATCACTCCGATTGTTACACGCATTGAGCACCTCTGCTGGATATGATGGTGTCCTGGCCAAGGCACAATTGCGGTTATGCCAAACACCAATGAATGGCACACGATCGGAGCTTACACAGCAGCGTCAACAACTGTGGAGTCTGTTGCAGACGCTGCTCAACAGCAACGATCAAAAGTTAATCCAACAAGCAAAACAATTGATGGCAAGTGCTCCGAATGGACAGTGCAAGGCAAGTAAAGAGCAAGCACCCAAGGTGGTACTCACGGAATCTGTTTATAAGCACATCATGCAAATGTCCGAACTGGGACTCCATCAGAAATTGCAACTGTTGCGTCGTTTTGGCATTGAGTGCACCGTCCACGCCAGCTGTCAAATGCGTCTCAAGGCTTATCTTCAGAGCTGTGTCGTGGAACCTCGTGCAGCACAAACACGTCTTAGGACGCTCGAGGCGCGCTTGCATCGTCTGCAGCCGAATCAAAGCTTCAAGGCGAAACAACGACTAGCACGACTAAATAATCGTCGAAAAAACTACGAGAATGTGGTTAAACAGGAGCTATTGCCATTGTTTAGCGTACTTCAATTGGATGAGACTACCAAGCCAGCAATAACTCAGACTTTTAAGCGTAAAAAATCGGTATCAAAACGAGCCAATCTTTTAAAAGACGAAGTACCGTTTCAAAGCTGTGCGCAGATTTCACATGTTCAATTTGGAGCTGGCGCGCAGGCGCATCTTGTGGCAGTTTGCACTGAATCGCGTGTCCTCATCTGGAATCTAATGACATTGCGTCTGCAGGCGGGCCTTAAGCTCTCTGTGCGGCAATTGGCCTTTGATCCACTTACCAATCTTATAGCTGCCGTCACTCGTAATGATGAATGTAAGTATATCTCAAAACTGTGCTTTAAATGAAACTAAAAGTTTTGCAAATAAAACTTTAAAGAAATATTGTAAAACTTGAAAATTTAGAAGATAAACATTGATAAATTTAAATTGGTAAATCGCGCTCAGCTTGAAAATATTATCTAAAAACTGTAGTTCAAAAAATCAAAGCTACTTCTCATTATTAATGACGTTGTTTTGATTTATAAATTTTTGTTTTATTATTTTAATATGCTACATTCCCATCCTTTTTCTCAATTTTGATTTGTTTCTTAGTGCTTGTTTTTAGACTCTTGAGTAATGTTACTCCTTTTTCTTTTTCTAGTACACGTCTTCCAACCAAATGTTCCGTTGCCTGTCTATCAACGCAGCAATTTACCCAAATTACACGGTCTTGTGTGGCTGCCACGTCGTCAGCCCAAACAGAGCTCCATCAATGTGGATTGGCAGGCACAGTCTACACTCCACATGCTCACCCACGACAGGGAGATTGTCTATCTGGGAACGCCAGGTCAAAGCGTAACAGATGATGCTCCAGCTCCTATTTCCTTTTCCCAGCTACCAAGTGGGGATCTGGATCTGCAATATGCTACCTTTGGCGCCTTTGTGGCCAGCAAAAAGACTGGCGTTAATACAGAGATTGCACAGAAAAGCGGTCCCCTGATTGTGGGTCGTGGTGTCCACAGTGCAGTAAATGCGGTAAGTGCCTCCATAAGTTTATTTAAGAGATACTTATTCAAAATTTGATTATTTTTATGAAAATTTAGTTAGTTTTTATTTGTTTAAAAGTTTGGAAGACAAGTTTTTGCACTTATGTAGTTTGAAAGTTATGGATTGAATATTGGAGCATGTTGAGAATTTCCCATTAGTTTCTATATAAGATTTTACTACCATTCATTTATTGATTTGCATCGAAATTGAAATCACTTTTTAACTGATTATTACGAATATATTTGAACCCTTGTGTGCTTCCTTAATGTTCTAATTTAATAACCAATAGAAAGCTAAGTTTTTCAATACCAAACAGCTCCCAAATGTATGCTCTAAATATTTTTAATCGATTTTAGAGGAACTTAAAACAGTTATTGAGTCATTTGTCTTTTATTTCATATAGATAACATTTGTATAATGGATTTGTTTTGTTTTTATCTTTTATTGAAACCTTACATGCTATGAAGTACAAGTGGTTAGTCTTAAGATTAGGTTATTATAAATATTATTTTTTTTGGTTTGGCTTTGGTCTTGTTATAAATCTTGTTGAAATTTGATTTGTAATTGCAATTGTAATTCGTATTGTTGCTCAGTCGTATGCAGTTGTTGTTGTTCTTCTTCTTGTTGTTGTTGTGGTTCTTGTTCTTGTTGCTGGCTCCAAGTCTATTTCTTCCTTTTGCGTATAAGCACGTCTCCGAGACGTGGTGCCGTTGGAACACGCAAATGTCGACAACGTCGCATCATTAGAACATCGTGTTTAAAATAACGCAAGCAATGCCATTGAGGCACCTTGGGCATCAGTTGATGGTGCTGATCAAGAAAATTTTATAGAAAAGATATAGAATAGTATAAAAATGATTAAAGTTTTTTTTTATCTATAATCATTTCACTTCAAACGTTTTTGCCTTAGTTGCTAATAAAGAGTTCCAATAATAATAATTACTTAAGATTTCTTTATCTATAATAAGTTCCTTTTCAAACATATTCGGGTCACCCTGTTTATCGTGATCTCGTGATCTTTTTATTTTTTCCTATTGTGTTGTTCCGTTGTAAGACAGCCAAGTGTCAGTTCTGAGAACTATTTTGAATAATTTCAATTAATTTTAACAACACCATTCTCTTAAAGCAAAAGCCGCGATTGTGTTGTTTATTTTTGGATGCCTTTAAATTGCATAATATCACCTGGCAACAGCTTTATAATTAGAATATACGATTTGACATAGGTCTAGTAATTGAAAAGGATATTAGGAAAGGTACAACTACTGAACTTTAGCCTTGTGCTAAGATCATTATAAGCTAAAAATATGTACGGTCTGAGTTAATCACTTTATTTTTAAAAAATTTCGTGTCATTATTTTTTTGAGAAAAAAATTAATAAGGGATGTACATTATTATATAAGCAAGTGGAATAATTCTGATCATATACTCGAAACAGTTAAAGCCTATAAATAGTCATACTGATTAACAGCCTCCCAAGTCGTGTACACGACCTTATTGTTGTCAATTAGAAAGTAATCTTTTAATTAACATTGGACTTTGTTGTAATCAAACTTTTATTCTCTTATTTTTTTTTGAATGTTTGCAATTTTACTATATGTATTTTCCGTACTGTTAACCGGAGACAGCTGTACCCGGAACCAAGGGAAATGTCATTGTGCCAAATTGCCTGAACTCGTAAACTTTTTGGACTTCCTTCTCTTCACACTCCATTCACTGAACACTCCCCCACTCTTTCCCTTTCGCCCCCTTCAACTCACCTCATTCACAATTGGCACGGGTCCAGCTTGCGCCCAGGCGAATAATGCAAGGCATAGCAGGGAAATGACAGCAACAAAGTTGGGCCACATTTCGTTATTTCTTTACGTTTGTGACTTCAATTTTATATTGCACTTTTTCGTTTAATATTTGCCAAGAATTATTTAAGAATAATTGAAGATTTTTATTGTCAATTTCGTTTTGTGCACCGTGAACTTATTTCTTCTTCTTGTTATTTAAATATATTTCCGTAAACTTTTGCGGCACGCGCTTCCGTTTGCCTGCTTGTTCAGTCACGCTCTCTCCGGCTTTGTCTGCGCTTCTGTTTCTTGTTCTGTTGCTGCTGCTACTGCTCCTCTTGTTGTTTGCGCAAAATACAACGGCGAAGTGTTGAACGTTGTTGGCGCTCAATGCAATTTATATGCCGCTTTGCAGCGACTGCGACGCCAGCAGAAGCAGAAGCAGCTTCGTGCGTGACGCGCTCTCATAATTCTAATACACGAGGCTTTGCCCGTAAAGTTCGGTTTGTTATTGTTACGAGCGCTCTCTTACTCACACACACACACACACAGTTATGCTGGCGCTGCATTTATTGCAGCCGCCCACTCCAATGGAGCTTGCGCTCCCTTGTTTACTCTCATTACCCCAATACTCTCTCTCTTCCACTCTCTTTGGCTCTTTGTTATTCAATTTGTTTTGTTTATGCGTAGCTGTAACATATTCAAATAGTTGTTCTTGTTGTTGCGTGCTTTTACGCTCTAAGTATTATGCTGTTCAATAGTTCACAGCATTTGCATTTGTTGTGGCTACTTTATGGAGAGCTCACCCAATTTGATTTGCGATTGTGTGTTTGTGTGTGTGAGTGTAATTTCCCATGGGAGAGAGGAGCGTGGGTTCAGCCATTGTAATAATTATTATGCGAGCACTTGACGATTATTGGCTTAATTTCATTACACACTTACATATGCACAAAGCATAGACATATGTACATATTCTATATACATAATATATAATTTAGCTGGTTTTATTTGGTTTCCTCAAGCTCAAATTGAGAACTTTTCAACGCCTCTGATTCACTTTGGATTCTCAAACAAAGTTTGCTTCCTGCTGAATAATTTCTTAATTAGTATTTTAATAAGAAAAACTGTGATGAGTGACAAATATTTAAATATTAGGGTCTGATTTCACAACATGCAACAATTGTAAATAATTTACTAATGGTACATGTAAAAGACGCATGCGCGAAGGTTAATAGACCTGAGCACTTGAATCTGGGTCTTACAGTTAAAGTTTTAGCTTAACGGCAATGACAAACTCATAAAAGCAACAACAATCTGTAAAAAAAATAACAAAAATAAATGTGATTACGTATTTGAAGCGCTGAACTTGAACCAGAATCTGTGTTAGCGCCCCAAAAACCTAATCAAAAATCATGTGAAATAGCGCCACGTAAAAGTGTTTGACCAGAAGATACCCTCTATTTAACTGTGACTCCTAATCACTATATTACACTGAACGGCTTAAGTTTTAACACTTTTGTATTATTGTGGTAACTTTTTTTAAGGGTAAAATGAATGTAGGCTCTCGGAGCATTTTAATAATTTTTTCGGTTAACTAAGATTATTCCTTTTTAAAAATACATCGAGAACAAACCTTTTTTATGAGTGCAGTTCTAGGTCATTAAGTCAATTTTAATATGCCCATTATATACCCACTATCACTTTGTAGAGTGTAGAAAACGAAACGAAAGAAAACTACCGCAGTTTTTTTATGAACTTTGTCAAGGTTAATGTCAATTAATGTTCCCTCAAATTCGCTTCTCGATTACAGCTTGTCAATTTGTCTGCCCACACGATGCCAGCGATGAGTCTGATCTGCGGCGAATTCATCAAATCGCTCCTAACGCCTGCGGAGAGCGGAGCAAAGGTAAATGGCACTGCCGAAGAGATGCTCAGTAACGGCACATTGAATGGAAATGGTTACACTGGTAGCGACATGGACGATGAGGAGGAAGACTTGGAAGAAGCAGACTACAAAGTATCCACAAATGTAAGAAAAATACTGCTGGAGCAGAATTCGGCACTGGAGAATGTCAGCAGCAAAGAAGAAGAAGAACGGACGCTGGATGAAAGATTACAACGCGTTGCGAAGATTGACGTACATCTGGAGTTTTAATAATAGACTTATTTTTCAGACGGTTCAGCTAACTTTATTGTATAAAATAGTTGTTGTAACAAATATTATTGATTTGTTTGTAAAAAACTACGACCCACAATGAGTAACAATTCTATTAAATATATAAACTAAATGAGTTATTTTTTTAAATAACAGACACTCTTCATGTAAATGGAAAGAGTTATGGAAATGGGTGTGAAAAGTGAAAGTAGAAATGAGAAGAGTAGTGAAAATTATAAAAGAAATGGGAATAAAGTTAGAATAAGTATATATGATAAGTAAGAGAAATATAGAAAATTCAGTTTATTTCATAAAATGTTGGCTCCGAATAAAACCTATATATTATATACCATGTGATCAAATCCTTTTATGAATGCTAGAAAATTCCTTAATTTCTTAACTACAAACTTCAGTTTTAAACTTAAATCAATGACTATAGCTTTATTATCATTCGTTTTTTCTCAGTGAGATACTATGTACAACACGTAACAAATTGGAATATTATTAGATCTGATTAAAAGTACTGGCGACGTGGAATGAGACCAGCGTGAGAGAGAACATTATAGATTTCCATGCGTGGAATTTTCTCAGCCTGACGTTCATAGACCTAGAAAGGATCTCAATAATTTTTAGAATATATTTAATTATAGATTGTAATTGTCTTACCACTTCTTCGCCGGGTCCAAACCAGCTGGACTTGGCCAGGGCATGTCTTACACGTGGCGACTTATAAAAAGGATTTTGAAAATGTTGCGGCAACGTTTGTTCCCAGGCGGCATTCTCCAAGACGGCAATGTGTTGCACGTTGTGCTGCGGACGTGCCTCAATGTCAAGAGTGAAGATAATAAAGAGAATAACTAGGGATATGATATATCGATAGGGCGGGCACCTAAAAAGAGAGAGAGAGAGAGAGAAAATGAGATAGCTAAAGATGAGTAATAAGTATAACAAGATCACGCCTCAAGGCATTTCACTTGTTGTCATGGAACTATTATGATTATTATTAGTATTATGATCATCATTGCGTAAGTGTAGCGTGCATATGATATTACAAGTTTCCGCCTGTCACGCATGTACACGTATGTGGCCACTCCCCCCGCCCCATCACTCCTGGTATACGCCTAAAAACCTATATGACCGCTTTTCACTCCAGACACTGGACAACTAGTTAACGGCTTACCACGTTAACCAAGTCAGCTGACTTGGTCAACCAACTGCAGCGCCAATTGTTAGTGTGGTTTTTGGTCTTATATACATATGAATGTGTATTTGTATCTATGTATTTTTGTATCTGGCAGGTTGTCTTGTGACTAGGCGAACTACTGTCATTTCCTAGATGTCGCGTGCTGCGTCGCGTCGTCGCTTTGGTGCGTACAACAAAAATAAAATGAAATACATATAAGAAATGCGTAAAAGAAAATTTAAAAAAAAAGCAAGATACATTTTATTGCATATCGAAGTTGCCATCAAACTGTTGTGAACGGCCCACATTTTGTGGTTGGAAAAATATCCCTGATCTTTGCTTTTAATTGGATAACCGGCAGTATACGATGCACCACAATGATAATGACCATAGTGATGATGATGATGATGTAAGTCTTGGACTTGATATTGCCACTTGCTAGTTGCAACTTGAGGCAGTTGCATTATCAACATACTTTATGTGCCCTTCTTCTGCCAATTCATCATCAACTCTTCGGATTAAAACGTAAGTTAAAAAAATAAGTTACGTAAGTTTATGCAAATATCTTGTTACTTCGGGTACTTTCATTTTAACATTAAGATATTTGAAAACTTATTTTTGTAGATATTCAGTCAAATTGCTTAAATTGATATAGAAAAAACTATATTTTAATTACAATTAAAATAAGAAAAAAATATTAATATTTGTATATTTTATTTAAATTTTTTGTTACTACTTATATACATATTACAGCATTTTTCCATGTGAGAAAGATTTAATATTTGAAAGCATATTCTTTTTCAGAGAACAGTTAATTTAAAACATAGTTTCTAACTTACAAATATGTAAATTTTTTTTTAATGTAGTTTACAGGACAAAAATGTAACGTAATATCATATATTCTCTTATGCTATTCCTAACAAAACCTAGAGCTCATTTGAAACTGAGCCTTTTTAATAAATAAGTTTTGAGTTCAGGGTAATTGTAAAAGTTTCTAAATTGTGTTGGTAAAAAAATTATACTCGCTTAATATTGATATTGTGTTTATAATTTCAAAATGCTAAGTGTAAAGTTTAAAATGGTTCGAGTCTGAAAATCATACTATATGTATCTTAAAAATTAAATGAAAATGTTAAAAGCTTTCGGCTTAATATTATTTTGACAAAACTCATTGTCAGGGAAACTGTGTGATGGAAGTAAGAACTGTAACCTAATCAAAGACTGTGCTGCATTAAAATTATGCGTATGAAACAATTGTTAATTAACACATAATTAACTTTAATAATTTGTCTAAATGCGAAGCAACATCCTCAATGGGTCAACCTTGTAACTATTTTACAGAGAGAGAGAGAGAGAGAGAGAGAGAGAGGCTTACACTCTTTTGAAACTTTACGAGCACTTGCCAAAAAGAAGAAGCAAAACTTGTAATGAGCCCAAAGCGGCTGTGTTTAAGCCATGTATAATATCAAGGCCTACTTGTGCCGACCTTTCACTCCCCTTTCGATGGTTGGCTTGACTACAAATTGCAATTTCAGTTGCATTTCAAGTACTACAAGTTCCAGTTATTTTCCAGATATTAAAGATGCGTGTAACTATTTCCTCATTGTATGCAAAAAAATGATTGTGTGCAGTTGTGTGCGTGTGTGTGTGTAAAGTTGTAAACAAATTTGTAGACGACTTTGTAGAACAACAATACGTCAATCTTTGCCAATTAACCGGATGACCCAAATTTTCGGAACGTAGAGCAACGAAACTGCAACGACGAGCAACGCCAATTCCAATTGGATTCCATTGACCCAATCAAAACCAACAACACGCCTTGTTGTCATCAGTAAGCAGACAGAAAGACGGAATCCACACATATGTGTGGCAGAGTCTGTGGCACAACAAGACATACAAAAGATGCCTCTAAAAACCTGAAAGAAGATAAACACAACAAAAACATTCCAACTCTTGGGGGCGCTCAGAGTTTGCCAAGTTTTCAGGTTGCATAATATTAAGTGAATATGCAACTGGGGGACAAGGAATACAACTGTTGATAAAATTGATAGTAATGGTTTGAGTAAATAATCTTGTCAATGATTGAATGGCTGAAAGTTGTGAATGGAAATGGGAACAAGGAAACAAAGAATTGAATCTGAAGTAAGGGGTATTTGAAGTAGTTGCCGATGGAGGACTTATAATATTTCTTTTATTAGTTGTAAATACTATACATACTATCTAACTCATCTAAACTGTTTCTTTGCTTGGTGAAAATTATCTCCCAAGTCAATTCTAGCTAGTCATTTCCTCATTCGTTTTTAAACTTGATAAATAGATTTCGTTGCCCTTCTTATTGTCAGTCAACTTATACAATAATGAGTTTCCTTTTAAATATCTTACTTTACCAACTTAAACTAATTAGAAAACTTAGAAAAATGTGCTGAAAATATATATTGTCCTTTGGAAAATTCCACAAGCAAAGGGTGCAAATAATATATAAAATCTTTTCTTATTTACTCAATCTATAAATTACTCAATAACTAAATATTAATAGTTTATTAATAATTTCTATGTCACATTATGGCAAATATTCAGAGTTCAATTAAACTGTATTAATATTTGTATGCTCATTCAAATCCGTAATTTAAAGAATGCAAATAAACTGAAATATATTACTGCAAATATTTAATTTCTTTTAATTTAATTATAAATTGTTATATGCTCATCAGATTGATTAATAATTTTCCCTCTGCTTATTTGTAGTCACACTTTAGGTAATGACCGAGATATTGCCCAAAAAACTGCGATTGCTTCATGGTCAAATATTATCGTCATATACATTTTATGGTCAATATTGATATTCAGTTCTTGTAAATTCCCTTCGACATGACGATAATTTAAAGTCGTAAAATTATTGGTTAAATTGTTGCTCGTTTTTTTTACATTTATTTTCAACATTTGATTGCAAACGTGCGACAACAACACACAACAATAACAAACATTAAAAATAAAACAAAAATTTGCAGTATTATTTTTATTAATTTATTGCTGTTTTTCTTAAAGCATTTTTTTCTATGCCGCACTTGTTGGAAAAAACGTGACCGTTAAATTGAATTATGTACCGTGAGCTACTGTCAAATTTAAAATTTTCTTTTAACGCTTGTCACTGTTTGTGTTTTTGTTGTTGTTGTTTCTATTGTTGTTGGGATGAGTCAACTTGTTTACGGCTATTTGCAGTACGCCTTCACCTGCTTTGACAAATGCAAATATTTTGAATTTTTTAAATGTTGCCAAACATTTTCAATTCGTTTTGGGAATGGCAAAGAAAACAGTTTTGAGGAGACAAGCTTGCAAGGTTAGTTTTCGGTAATTGTATTCGGCGTATTCCCAAACTAAACTTAATTAAATATTCATTAAATTAGACAAATAAAAGTTATAATTTATTCAAACTGTAGTTTATTTAAAAAATGCAGAATTGCTGTGGAAAAAACTATTTTTATCACATTTTAAATTCATTTTAAAGTAATATTCGTTTCTCTTTCTTTCGCCTTTCACAAATTCAGTTTCATCACATAAACTCACATTTTAAATTAATATGTATTTTAATTGGTATATGGCTTAAGATTTTCCTTAAAATCGCGCTTCACTTTTTTTTTGCTTCGTAATCCTGACATGCACAAAAACCGTTAAGCTTCGGAAAACAAATCTGAGTGTCGGGCTAAAAATTCCGTCAACAAGTTGTTGATATGATCGTAGTCTGTTGGCAACTAAACTGAAAACTTGAAGTCAGCGACGGGCAGAGCCACAACATCAAGACTTCAGCTTGAAAGTTTTCGAATTCCAAAAAAAAAAGACAAAACCAACGAAAACTTAACGAAGCGTCAAAAGCATCGAAAGCTGTGACAACTAGTTCATGGATTGTAGGGGAAGTTATTTAACTCGTTGCGTTGTTTCTACTTATGTGAACAAGTCTGTGTCTGGACACGGCTAGAAAAACATGTAAGCACACAGCAGTTTAGACTTTAAAATTTCATAACATTGTTAGAATTGAACCTATTAAATACATAAACTAATATCATCCTACTGATACAAGGTATCCCTTATAAATTAATGGACTAGTCACAATGTGTAAGTTTACTAGTTAATTCGAAATTGATTCATATGCAATATTTACTTATTTATCTAACAATAAGATTACATTTTAAATGAAATTAAATTAAACTAAGTTATTTAAACTATTATGTCTATTTTGATTTTGTGTATATGATTTTAAAATAGTTATATTTCAAAAAAACAATTATTTTTGGAAAGTCTCGGGAATTAAGATTACAAAAACTAAAATTTATAAATCTTGAGCTACACTTTTACTCAACACTTGGGAATCCAATATATAATCGAATACTACATTTTTCAAAAACAATCCTGTACTTACGGGAAAATAAAGCTTTCAAATGTAAATATGTAGTTTTAAATCGAGATGTGTATTATAATTTTTGTAATTTATTTTTGGTAACAACTTTTTTTATTAATATTATAAGTACAACCTTTAAATTTTAGTGTAATATATATTTAGGATAAATACAAAAATTGTGTAAATGTAAGGATTATCATTATTGTAATACATAATTATCGACAAAATCCTCCAGCATATCGCTAATTCGATGTCTGTATAATTCGTCCGATTTGAAGGCCTTCATGCAAATATCGATTCTTTTGCGACTGAAGAAATCACTGAAACCATCCGCGGAGCTGGTCAACTCTTGGGTGAATGCTGGTGGCAATATGACCAGATGGCAGAACAACAAGCTCTCAATAAGGCCGACAATGCGATACTCTTCCACAGAATCATAATACTCAGCCTCTGGTAAAATGCTGGCAATATCCAAACCCGAGCGTTTTAGGAACTCGCCCATAAATTGATAATATTCCGTCAGTAATTCACTGAGATACTTGGCTCGAAATTGACTGGTCGTCGGAATGGTGAGGACTGTAAGTAAGTCCATCGCAGGAGGAGCATACCGTGCTAGTTGGAAGTCCACGAAGCGACACTGGAGTGGAGTTTCTCCATATTTCCCATACTGGAAGAGTATATTATTTGCCCAGAGATCTCCATGGAGTGTGGCATTGAGACGCGTCTTGGAAGTCTTGGACAACTCAAAGATAATGGACATACGTTTGGTGAAATTTTCCAATATAAAATCCAATTTACTCTCATACTTGGGAAGCGTTTTCACGATTTCTTTGTAGACCTCACAGGCCTGATTAAAATTAACATTTCGCATGTGTTCTGGCGGCACATTTGAGGGATATGCGTTCTCCTCCAAGGGTAGTCTTTCCTTTTTTTCCTGATCCTGTATTATGGAACCGGCATGAAGGGCAGCCAATGTCTTAAGACAACAATGGAGCTGCTCATAGTTTAATACACCATCTCTTCCAGATCCCATGCGATATCCCTGATCGATGAGATTCTCAAAAATCAACAGATTTTTATCAGCATAATAACACTTGGGTGCAATCTCTGTAACGGATGCTTCAAGATCCGGCAGAACATGCCTATAGACGGCAATTTCCTTTTGGAATACCCCAAAATTCTCCAGATATTCCATGCGCGATGCATTTCCTGTCGGTGCAGATTTACAGAAGAATCTCAGATGTTTTGGTTCCTCATTCTCCGACAGCTTTAGAGTAACTTTAAGATAGAAGTGACTTCCCAGATAACCAGCGGGAGCATCCGAAGTCGGTTGCAATTTATAACTAATAATCTTAAAACTCGAACCCAGCTCATTCTTTTGAAGATAACTCTGACAGAGTCCCTGTAGATCAGTATTACTCAGTTCTAGTGCCGTTGCCATCTTGAATACAACTGTAGCGACAATTCTGAATGGATCTCTCATTTATACTTTCCTTAAACTTGTGGATCACGCATTTGCAAAACTTTCGCAAGACAATTGTAAACCACAACCCTGATAAGATATCTGAGATTGTGTTTACCTGTAATGATTACAATCCTCACTAAACTTTAACTAAAATGAATAGAGAAATTAAAATACGCTTTCTTTGAAATAATGAAAAAATATTAGGAGAAAGATATCATTTTGGAATATGAAAAGCTAAACCATATCAAGTATGTTCTCTCATTTTCCTTTATCTTACTAAAATTTTTTTTAAGGCGAAGGTAAATACCAGAATGATTGCTTAATATTCTTGTATTTACCTTTACCAAAATATCACATCTGGCTTTTTTTTGGGTAAGTTCATAGCCCCGATAATCCATGCGTGTGTTACACATTTCAGTTTCATCAGTCGTGCGATTCTTAAGACTAGACCTTTAAGATAAGACAATTAAGGAACATTTGTCGTGTGAGTGACCCACTGCTTCATTCATGGGACGATAAGGCGTAGTTTAATCCAGTGAGATAGAAATTTCGGGAAGACTTTTAATTTATGATGCATAAACACACAAGGAAGCGGTTAAATTAGAAGTAAAAAGGAATTCTGGATTCTGTTAACATTCTATTCTAATGAATTAAATTGCTCAACTTTTTGAATGTTGATGTAATTTCGAAAATATCCAATATTTTTAAACAAAATTCTACTTTAGTCTTCTTAATTTTGCTGCAAAATTTCAAGTCTATATTTAGAATTAATTCCAAAATATCGGACTTTTTTCCCATTGTGAGATACAACATTAATTTACCAGGAAGGAAGACAATTGCCTTGCAAGGCTGCAAGGAACGAAATAAGATTCGTATATAATATTCAAATTGTTTGGAAATAAATCGTGAGCATTTAAATAAACAATTCTCCGTTTTTTCAACTTCCTTATCTAACAAACCAGAAGCTGTAAATCTTGCTAAGCTTCTGCAAACTGTAATAAAATCATTTAAGTTAGTTAAATATTATGATGGGAATAAACTTGTCAAGCACCTCTCTAATTAACATGTGGAAAAAGACTAGTGTAGTAACTAAATTTATGCCTACCGTGAACTTTAAGCAAACAAACCTAATGCATTAGATAATAAAGTCAAATACACACGTCAATTGCCCATTTTGTTTATCTCAATAGATAATTGTGGGAATTTCGTGTAGGCAACAGATGTTGCCTAACCTTATCAAGATGGTTTAAGGAAACGATTTGTTCGAATTTTTCTTTTAGTAGCTAACAGGACCTTTGAGATACAAGTACACAATGCGAATAAGGCAGAGCATTGAGGAATATCTGAAGAATTCGACGTTGCATGGAGCTCGATTTATAGTTGACAAGGATGCTAGTTGGTTGGAGAGAATATTTTGGGGCATGTGTCTGATTGCCGCGTGGTATGCCTCCTGGCTGCTGATCAAAGCATCGCTAGGTGAGATATAGACCAGTTTTCTAAAGTTCTTCTACAAGCTATTTTCAATATTATAGCTGCCTTTGAGAATAATGCCATTAGCTTTGTGGTGGAAAGTTCCTATCGCGATTGGGATACCAATTTTCCAGCCATTATTGTCTGTGAATCTAAGAACATGGATCGCATACAGGAAGTAGCAGAACAGTAATGATAATACTCTATATACTTAGTCCTCTGAAATAATTTATTAAATATATATAAATGGAATCCCTTGCAGACTCTGGGGCGCCGATCATGACTTTACTTTGGAAGAGGTGCTCAGTGAGATTGCCTTTTTCCGAGGGGAGTCCTATCACACTGTACATGAGTGTGGAGGAGAGGAATCTACAACTTCGTGTTTCTATTCCAACTTCTCGTACTATGCTCAGTTAGTTAGGAGCAGTTGCCCCGACTCTATTCGAAGTTGCGAGTGGAATAATAAACCCTTCGACTGTTGTAAATATTTTCATCGCATGGAAACTGAGTTAGGTATTTGTTATGCCATTAACTCAATGCAGGCGGGGTAAGTACTAGTATTTACAATTACACTTTTCTACAACGAACAGAGAAGGAAATGATCACAAATTAACTAAAACATAACCATCAAAAGATAAGAAAGAGAACACTAAAGATATTTTCGTTTTAAAGAATGCCTACAAAGTATTAAGTATTGCCTATAAAGTATTAATAAGTTGACAAAAAAATAAAGAATTTATATTGCATTTGGTATTATGTCTGAAGTTTTAAATATGAGTTTATAATTTTCGATGTTACGATATTAATAAATTATTTTTTGTCATTCAAGGCACAAAATATAATATTGTTATTTTCGTTAAGATATAGGATTGTCAATTAATTTAAATTATTAATAATTGATTTTATTACTTACTTTTATGTACATTTTTCTTACAGAAAAAACAAAGGTCCTAAGCTCAATATGTACTCCAACCGATATACAGGACCGGGCTCTCTCAAAATGGAACTACACACAGAAGCTACAGTGAGTATTCTAGAATTACACCACAGACAAGCTTCTCTACAATGAATTTGAAAGGAAGCAGAAAATGAACTGAATTCTGTTATTATAGAAATATTGGTTTATAAGTTGATCATAGACTTTTATAGATATTGCTTTATAGTTCTTTATAGAGAAGCTCGTCAGTATATCAGTTTGCTGAGCAATTTAAGTAGGAATGCTCTACACAACTTATTTTTATTGATACTTTCAATAGGTTTTCATATTGGGTATAGAAGAAGTGCCCACTTTAGTAACACCAAAAACCGATTTTCTTGTAGTGGGACCCTACATATCCTTTGTGTGAGTAATTTAGATATTAAATACACGACACAGTTTTAATTATAATAGTTCTATTACGCTAATTATGACTATAATAATTATTACAGCCGCTATGTAACGAAGCGTGATATTGAGAACGATGAACTGATTCGTGAGACGACGGTTAAACAAAGAAATTGTCGCTTTCCGGATGAGAATATTCTGGATGTGCATCATTATTATAGCTACAGTGCCTGTACCGTACAATGTCGCAAGGATCGTCAAATAGAGTTGTGCAATTGCTCCAGTCACTTGTCACCCAATTCCCCCGATTGGCAAATGTGCAACATGGATGGTCTCGAGTGTCTCAATCGCAATTATGAGGATCTTTCGGTGATTATTGCCAAATGGTCACGACGTCGTGGAAGAAAAGGACTCGTTTGTGATTGTTTGCCCTCCTGCACAGAGGTGGACATTACCACGGTGCATGACAGCAAGGATAATCTCTATGGATATGCGACTCCTGTATCAAAAATAGAAGTTGCACTCATCGAGTTGCCCACAGAGCGTTATAAGCGCAATTTGGTGAGAGGAAAATTGGATTTGGTGGGTAAGTTTTCATCAAAACCTTATAATAATGCAGTTTGTAGTTAATATAATGAATTGCAGTGTCCATAGGAGGTACAACGGGTCTGTTTGTGGGTGCAAGCTTACTCAGCTTTGTGGAGATTATCTACTATATGACGATCCGCCCTTACACTACCTACATGCATGAAAAACTGCGCCAGCAGCGACTCAATCTGAGAACCGTACACTAAAAAAAGAATGCAATCATTTTTTATGAGAGTCTACATGGCGTATAAGAACCATGTTCATAAATACTCGTATATATTTATATATCTATATATCTTATCGCACTTAACTGAGTATATTCTGCACAATCCAAAAGCAGACAAAAAACAAAAAACCAAAGCAACCCGATTTCAAACCCGAATGCCTCTCAGAGAGTATAAAAATCTATAGAAAACTTTTCATATTGAGTCAGTTTAATCGCGATGCGCTTTGCAAGCACACGGGAAAATTGCCGTGAAAAAGAGGGCATAAGCCAAAGAGTCAGAGAGAAAAATTCGTCGTGCGTATACGTAATGCAACGTATACGTAATATTCTCTTAACGCGCGAGGAATGCGTGAAAATCTTAAAGAACCTATTGAAATCAGATTGTGATCAATTGCAGCTGGTGCATTATGATTTAGAAAGGGATACCAGTGCGATTGGTTATCTGGGCGATTATTATGCATTGACACTATGCTATTGCACAGTAAGTTAAATTAATTATTTGTTGACACGGTTATTGTCGCAGTGACTTTCGCTTGAACTTGTCAGAAATATACGAGAAACGTAAATAAGATTACCCGACAAAATATTCTAAAGGCGAAAATAACAGTTCTGGAAGTAAACTTTAGTTAAATAAATCAATGTAAGAAAATTATGCTACAGAAACGTATTGAAATTGTGGAAAACTTGTCTTCATAATTTGTGCAAGAAAAATAGTTTTGTTCTCATTTTAAATTTTTTTTTTATTTTTAAATTGCAAAATTTTAATTATATATCAGTATTACTGATAAACCATAATTTTAAATTATTAAAATAATCATTTCCTTTGAAACGTGATAGAAAATACTGAAGTTTAAGGTTTTGCTTAGTTAAAGAAATTTTGCTTTAATTATTTGATAAATATTTAGTTAGATAGGCTTTTTAATTTCCAACTTCCAATTTATACGAAATATTCCAATTTTGTCGCTTTAGCTGAGATAAATATGAAAAAATACTGTTGCATTCTTTTAGGCAGGCACCAAAATCTTCTAACAATATGCCACAAAAGCTTTGCGTATAATCTGAATCTACAAAATAAATGAAATTAGAACTGGGTAGTTGTAATCTATCAGGTCTGTTCCAGTTTTCACTTTTCTTCTTACTAAATTAATTGAAAAGTTCTTTCACGTTTCATACGTTTATAGTTTTTCTTTATATATACATATTATATTGTTCAAATATCAAAGTGGTTTTAATCGTCAAAATTTTACAGAAATAAAAATATATCGTTTAAAATAAATACACTTCCGGAACACAAACCGGAACAGTAAATGCTCTTAGTTATTGTTAAATATAAATTCAAATAATACTTTTTAATTTCCCACTTTTAATTCCCTCTCCTAAGAAACATTGAAAAAACTATTCATACTTCCAGGCCGACGATAAAAATGCTCAACAAGCTAAACTATTTGTTAAGGCGCTACCCCAGCAAAGCGATGAGCTCGCAAAGAACACGATATTTCAAAAAGAGGCGTGGCTCTATGAATCATTATTACCTAAAATGCAAGAGTATTGTACGTAATTGAAATTTTTGCCAGTCACATAAGTTCCAAAGTATTTCAATCCCATTCACAGCCAAGATTAAATGGAGCGCCAAATGTTTTTACACGCGTCCTGATCTTTGTGTATTCGAGAACATTAAACTCATTGGTTATCGAAGTTCTCCATCCAAGCAACTGAAGGAGGAAGAAATCCTTCAAATGCTACGCACTCTGGCAGCATTTCATGCCTCCAGCTTAGTCTATGAACAGCAACTGGGAATCAATATTGGAGATGAGTTTGGTGATCGACTGCCGGAGATTACAATGTCTGCGGACATAGCCTGGTTTACAACAGCTCTCTCAGCCATTATCGCCGTGATCAGAAGTCTATCTCAGTACCAGACAAGAAAGCATCTTGATTTTATCGACACTCAGTTGACTGAGATTTTGCAGAGGGTTTATGAACAGGTTTCGCCCTCAGCAAAGTATAAAAACGTGCTCTGTCATCGTGATTTATGGGCGGGCAACATATTTTTTCCAACAGATAAAAAAAATGAGGTCCTACTTGTAGATTTCCAAACTTGTCGCTATTCACCACCGGCTATTGATTTATGTTTCGGCCTCTATTTAAATCTGACATCGGTGGAGCGACGTCGTCTTGAAGATAAATCCATTGATTTTTATTACAAATGGCTGAGACAGGACTTGCAGGACTTTGGCTTAAAGTCCGAAGAATTAATATCCCAAAAGGAACTGCGGCAGTCATATGAGGAGTTCCGTCTTTTTGGCGGTGTTTACAGCGCTGTGGCTACTACAATAACTAACGTGCCACAAGCTTTCGTCACTAACGAATTCAAATACATTGATCGCAGTAAAATCTTATTAAATTATATGCGGGAGAATGTGGAATTCAGAGAAGCTATGGAAATGTGCTGCGTGGAAGTCATGGAAACAGCTTTGCTTAATTTGTAGCCTCTCACTATCTCTCTCTTTTCTTATGAAAAAAAAACGTGTTCCTCCCACAATCACACTCTCTAATTCATTGTCATTCTCTCTGAAGTAATGATAAGCGTTTATTATTTTGACATTTAACAACTGAGTTTTGAGAGCGATAAGCAATGCACAAAGTTAATAAGTGTTAACTAAAGCGAACAACGAAATGTGTATACTCTATTTGTAAGTGCATTTCGGAATTGTCTAAAGTGTATCAAAGCAATTTGTTTAGGATTTATTTAAACACTTCTTAAAAATGTTATAAAATATTTAATAAATTTATCTTGCATTTAATTAACAAAAAAAATGCAGAAAAGTAAAGTTTAAGCCAAAGAATTTTTCATACATCTTTTATTAGTTTCTGAATCTCATAGAAGAGGTTATAGTAGAATAAGAAATAGAATAAATATATTATGTTAATTTATTAATTTTTTAGCTAAATTTTCAGCTGTTATTTATAGCTAATTGAGAGGCCATCAAACGGTTTCAGTGAGAGTATAACAACGAAATCATTTCTTATGCGTAACATAGAAAGTGTAAATAGTTCGAAACTGTCTACCGAACAGTGCACAGTTAAATTTTGTTGCTCGTGAAATTTGTTTTTAGAGTTCACTATCATGAATAAAGCGGAATATAATCCAGTTTTGACACGTGAAAATCGTTTGGAATTATTTACGACTGAAGAATGTGAAAAGATATTGAAAACTGTGCTACAGGATGAGAATCAAAAGGGAAGCCTAAAAAAATTTAAAATTATACCAGCCATTGAGCATGTGGGTTTTGTTGGGGAATATTTTCATCTGTTATTAAACTATCAATTGGCAAATGAGTCGGAGGAGCACACGAAGCGGCTATTTGTCAAATCTGTAATGTTTCAAAATGCGGACAAGTCTTATTTTGAGGAAAAAAGTGGAATTCTGAAGAAGGAGGCGATGCTCTACGAAAACCTGCTCACCGAATTGAAGACTTTCTGTAAGTAACAAAAAATAGTTAGGTGTATTCTCGTGCAGTAATATAAATATATGACAACAATAAAATAATTTCATAAATATTAATAATTAACGTAGACTCACAAAACAACAGAATTAAATTTAATACTTAGTTACATACTTAGTTAAATATTCTAAAAAACACTACTAATCTAAAGCAGCTTAAAATCTTTTTATTTTTATTTTAAGTTGAATAAACAGTCATAAATTTTATTTTCAATAAATTTGTTTATTTTATAATAATACTAATAATAAATAACGTTCATTAATATCAGTAGAGATTTGAGAAACACACTTGATAATAGCAGCTTTTAAATTTTATTCAATATTATTTTACTCGAATTATTTTACACACAAATTGAAATTAGTTTTTTGAATGCATACGTATGTTTTTGATAAATTTAATTTAATTTATTTTTGATTGTATTTGTTTATTTTAGCTCCACATTTGTGGTGTGCCAAATGTTACTTCACCCGCCACGATTTGTTTGTCATGCAAAATATTGAAGATTTGGGATATGTTTCACTACCATCTGAGACACGTTTCCTCGGTGAAGAACAGCTAAGACCCATTCTCAAGGCCCTGTCAACTCTACATGCCAGCAGTGTGGCCTATGAGCGACGTCATCGGGTTACCATTGGTGTGGAGTTTAGGGAATGGCTGCTGGAAAAGTCCATGGGTCCAGATATTCCATGGTGGACAACGGGCATTAAGGTGGGTACTTAAAGATGATAATGTGGAATTATTCGGATTATTCTGATCTTACAAAGTAAATTGTACACTACTCTAGTTTACATTTAACTTGGGATACTTTTCTGTTTGATCATTGATAGGATATTCCTGATGTATTAGTTTTAACTTTTCTAATATTCCTATCCTTTTCTTTCTTATTAACAGGCTGTGATGGCTGTTACTGCCACACATCCGCTAGTTGTGAATGATGCAGCAGCTCAGGAGTATATTGCCAATGAGTTGCCACGTTGCCTGGATAAAATTTACTTTATGATCAATTCATCTGCTGTTCATCGCAATGTTTTTCTACATCGTGATGCCTGGAGTGGCAATGTCTTTTATCATAAGGAAAATCCTCAAGATATGGGCTGTGTACTAGTTGATTTTCAACTCTGTCGTTATGCTCCACCTGCAATAGATTTTCTTATGGCCAGTTATTTGAATGTGGAACCCAAGGATCGAAAGGAAATGCAGCAACGTAATATCTCGTATTATCATGATAGCTTGGTTTCCGAACTAAAGTCCATGGGAATTAATGCGGAGAAGGAACAACTTGGTCGATCTGACTTTGAGCAATCCCTAAAGGATCTTGCACTCTTCGGAGCAACCTACAATTGTATTTGTGCGACTATATTACGTTTACCCGAGAACTATCTAAAGCAAATCAAAGACGAAAACCCTGCGGAATTTCATCAGTTTTGTAATATCGATCGTACTGATAGCGTCTTGAATCTAATGCATCAACATGAGGATTTCAGACGTTATATGTATGATTGTGTTGAGGATTTATTAGAGTTGACATATTATCAACAAGCTAAATAAAGGTGTTTGCCTTATCTATAGTTTAGGTTTCATTTACCTAGTAACACATTTGTAGTATCAGCTTCAAAATGTTGCTTCTGAATGATAATCTTATCACAAACATGCTTTATTAAATTGTAAAGCAGAGATTGTTGGAAATATTTTCAAGATCACAAAACTAGTTTATAATCATACACTTAAAATCAACGAGTATTGCAATTATAAATTATAATAAAACCTTAATAGATGTTTGATTTTTTTTCATAAATGTTTATGTTTTCTGTTCAGTTTATTTTAAGACAATCTTAAATATAAATAAACGATGGTGTTACATTTTTTGTGGCTGTTTTTAAAGATATGTTTATAATTGATTTTATAGTTGTTTATAAGATAAGGTTAAAGTGGTTGTCGATTAGATCGACACTCATAGGCCCCTATCAGACCCGTTGTGAAATACTTGTTTACAAAGTATGTTAAAAAAAAGCAAGTTTAAGCTAGTTCTGAAAAATTTTCCAATACATTTGGAGTAAAAATATAAAAAGTTGAATAATTAGATTAAGCAAAACTACAATATCAAAGTTGATTTTCATTCAGCAACTTTTTTAAGAGAGCAAAACTTTACTGAATTGGAGAAATGCTTCAAAATTTCTCTTAGCGTAAAATTTCAAGAACTTTCACTTTTCCTGAGAAAGCCAAGTTTCAATTTCAACTATTTTGTTTTAGTGTAAAAACAGCATGAACTCTCCCTTTGAAAGATTCAGGGTTATCAATCTATGTTTGATAAGCAATTCCAGCCTCTTGCCTCTCATATGAAATCTCCAAGATGTTTAGTATAGATCCGACATTGATCACAACCGGTAGCATCAATGGAACAATTACTGAGCTCTGAGGAATGTCGACTGATTGCGTTAAAAACACTTGATTTAAAAGAGGATGATGAAAATTTGATTTTATTGGATTGGCAACTTGTTGCAGGTGCCAAAGACCTTATGGGATACATGGGCGAATACTACAAGCTACATTTAAATGTACAGCACTCAACAGTTAAGGTAAAGGAGAATCTACAATACTTTGTGAAGAGTTTACCCTATAAAAATGCGCCACAAAAAGCTGAATGCGAACGCAAAGGAGTTTTTCGTAAGGAATCGACTATCTATAGGGAAATATTGCCCAATGTACAGAGATATGGTGAGTTAAACTTGTCATGTTGATTAGAAAATCGTACTAGCTATAATTAATCTCTTTTGATAGCAAGTCGTAAGCTCTATCCGAAATGTTATTTTAGTAGAGAGGATGTTATGGTGCTGGAAGATCTCTCACAACATTATCGACATCTGAATCCGACTGAAAGCTATACCCTAGAGCACTACAAATTGGTTTTGGAACATCTGGCTGCTCTACATGCAGCTAGCATAGCCTGGGAACAGCAGGAGAAATTTAATATTGGGGAACGATACGAGAATGTGCTCATCGAGTTGTTTATAAGCATGCAAAATGAATGGTTTACCACGGGCTTAAAGGTGGGTTTAATACTCCTAATACTATGTGGAATTTATTTAATAGAATCTCTTTAAACAGGGCATCGTTTTCTTGGCTGCTCGACATCCCAAATATCAAACGGAAATTGCACAAAAGTTTATTAAGGAGAAACTTTATCAACTTTTGACCAAAACGGAAGAACTTGTTAAACCTTCGCGAACTATAAGAAATGTGCTCTGTCATCGGGATACTTGGGATCGTAATATCTTCTTCGGTTTCGCCAATCCATCAGATAGTTTGCCCAACTCCTGTTGCATTGTAGACTTTCAATTGACCAAGTATTGCTCTCCTTTATTGGATGTGCTCTTCCTGCTCTATATTGTGCCCTCGTCAAATCAGAGACGTGAGATCTACGATACATGTATTGAGCATTATTATCAGTCTCTGCAATCGGAATTTCTTCGACTTGGTTTGTCGTCTAGTTTAATAAGTAGAGATAATTTGATGGAGGAGTGTCAACGCAGTCGTCTGGTTGCTTTAACAAAATGGGCCTTGACTGAACCTCAGACAAAGGTGTCCGCTGAAATCACAAATAGAATGCGAGCCGAGGAACCTGAGAAATTTGATTATTATCTCAATTGTGATCGCAGTGGATTTTATCTGAGAGTCATGGAATTACAGCCCGGCTATGAAGAGAAGATAATGGTTCCCATAGAGGAACTTGTCGATTATCTTATGGAGCACGCAAATCTGTATACCTAAGTAAAAGGTTTATTTTATAAATAAAGAAGATATCTCAATCCTGTTTATTTTGCTTATCACTTGCCTTTCATTTTATCAAAGTGGTTCACAACTGTCTGTTATTTCCAGTAAGACTTCAGACGATGTCAGAAAAACATCTCATCAACTCCGACGAGTGCTTAAAAATTGTTCGTGCTCAAAATGGAACAGAGTCCATAAGTGAAATACGATTAGAGCAACTGACCAAAAATGTAGGCTTCCTCGGAGAGTATTATGTACTTCGCATAATAACCGAACCAGCTGGTAAAAAGGTATATCAAAGTTTTGTGAAGACTTTACCACAGAAAAATTTGGAATATCGCGCTGAATGCGAGCGCAAAGGTGTACTGCGAAAAGAGAGCGTTATTTATAGGGAAATATTACCAAAGTTACAAAAATATGGTAAGTCAACATGTAGACAGATTTGCCAAATAACTAAGTGATCTTTTTATCATTTAAGCCAATTGTAAACTTTTTGCGGATTGTTATTTGGCTCGCGATGATCTATTGGTGTTGAAGGATCTGTCCATTGATTATCACCAGTTGCCAGCGAACAGGATTCTTACCATGACGCACTATCGTTTAATTTTGCGTCAGGTGGCAACGCTGCATGCGGCCAGCATAGCATGGGAAAAAGAAGAAGAGTTCTCCATAGGTGAACGCTATAAGGAAACCCTATTTGAACTCCTTTTAAGCAACAAAAATGAATGGTATATGACGGGAGTTAAGGTGAATATCACTTAACAATAATTTGAATATATTCTTTTTATAGATTTTTATTGATTTTAGGCCATTATCTATCTGGCAGCAAAGCATGTTCAATTTCAAGACAGCGAGTCACAGATTTTCATCAAAGACAAACTTTACAAAATACTTCTTCAAGCGGAAAAACTTTCCCAACCTTCCAAAAAGCTGCGCAATGTCTTCTGTCACCGGGATCTCTCCATAAGCAATATCTTTCTGAACTCTGCTGAGGGAACTCCAGAGTATTGTCGATTTGTTGACTTTGGTATTTCGACATACAGTCCACCAGCTATAGATATTCACTTTTTGCTCTATATGAACTCGACAATTGAGGATCGTCGTTCTATGTATAAGGAATTCATGGATTATTACTTTAATGAACTTCAGGCTCGTTTTAGAATATTGGGTATACCTTCCGAGGAGATAACCAGAGAGGACTTTCAGCTTGATTGTAAACGTGGACATTTGGCTGGATTGATTATAAGTGCCATTTGCTTGCCTCTGTTTAGGATACCCGGAGATCTTAACACGGAATTGAGGGAAAAGGATAGTGTTAAGTTTGATTATTGGATGAATGTGGAACGCAGTGAACTCTTGGAACAGGCCATGGCAAAAGATGTGGCTTATAAAACAAAAGTGATGTCTATAATAGCAGAACTTGTGGAGTATCTGAAGTCAGGAATTACTACAGAAATTCTATCTAATTAAAATTGTCTGCACTTTCGTTAATTTGTTTTAAATGAAGAAAAAATGACTGCATTGAATAAAATTTTAAGATTTAATCTTGATATAATGATCGTTCATCTATAATATCTAAAACCTTGCAGATGACCTTGCTTTTATGGGTATGTTTTATTTGCGAATATTCTTAGGCGTTTTTCTCGACCCATTTGAACACACTAGGAACATCGGCGTATACACCTGGAAAGCCTTTCTCAGCGCAATTTACACCCCACGATACAATACCAACGAGTTCACCTCGACAGACCAATGGGCCACCTGAATCACCCTGGCAGGCATCTCCCAACTATAAGGATTTGACACCTGCTTGCATATACTTCAATAAAACCAATGGAGATAGACTTGCAATTCATTAAATTTGTATAGTTTATTTATAAGAACTATCGTAGAGCTAGCAACAAATAGAATTCTTTGTAGAATACAAACTAACTATAAATGGAGGCGTACATTTAGGGCCTTAGTGTAATATATATGGTATAGTAATACTAGCTTTAAGCTGAGGGTACATTTCTCCTCATTGTAAATATTTAAAAGCCTAGCTAACATTTAAAAGGCGTTCTTCCACAGGCTGCATTGAAGCCTAATCAGTCCAGCAATCCTCATCGGCATCCTCCTCATCGTAATCGCGAACGTTGAAATCCTCATGGAATAGATCCTCGCCCTCCTCAAAGGAGGACTCTGATTGTCATCTAATCCCGCTCACACGTTGTGGCAAACTAATTACACCCTTGGGTGGTCGAGGCATCCTAATGCTTGTGGAAGATGATGCCGCTCCCAATCCTCCCGTTGAATTGGATGTCTTCCCCGATACACTGGGTATTAGTTGCGCATTCATGATGGTTGTGTGCTCAAAACAATTGCAACAATATCGATCGCATCGCATTAGAAGAATGATTCCAGACAATAACCAGACAAGTACTCCTGGCCAGGAATGCACTGCACATGCCGAGAAGAATATCACGCTGAGCAGCAAAGACATTCCACAGAGCACGGGACTCACATTGATGACACTCCCAGTATACTGTGGTATAATTCCCATCATTATGGCCACAATGAATACTCCAAAGGCACCAGTAAAGGCAGCAGGTGCCCAATGCAACACAAGACCCGCTACACAAAGCGCAATTCCCAATCCGATGACAATAATCGAGAATATGGTCACCCTCCAGGAGCTTACAGTGGGCACTCGCACACTGCGCTCCAAAGGTCCCGCTGTAGTTACCTGGTAAGAATCGGAAAAATTGTTTAGATCTTCAAGAGATCTTAGGAAATCTTGGCTTACCTTGATTTTCTGACGATATTCGTCCACAATGGCATCAATGTCCGTTGAGCTATCCGAATCGCTTTTGTCAAACTTGTCAGGATATTCAAAGTCAGAAGGCTGTTGGAATAAGAGTAAAAGTCATTTTAACTTTGGAAAAGAAATATTTTCAGGTGAAGAAAATTCCTACATAATTTAAACTAGTTTAAGCCGTGGGTCCTGGGAATAAACAAAGTTTCCTTTTTTTGTAATAAAACTCCATTATAAGTTAGGAGACTTTCAGCCATCTTCTTATGTTAGGGATAGATAGAGCAAGGCTAAAAAGTTTCTATAAAATAAGCCAAACGTTTCTTTCCGGCTCGAATTATCGAAATCCATTTAGACAAAAAATGGCTTAAGTTTTCAGATTAAACTTAACATCGTAGACTTAACCTCGAACTGTCATAGACTTTCAATCTAGGTTCAAGTATTTTTCTCAAAACAACTTAAGTAAACGTTTACCTTAACACTGTCCGACTAAACCAAATGGTCTTTCTCAGTCTCTAAAGAAAGGAAATTAATTACTTCCTATACTTTAAAGGCTTGAAGCGTCTTCTAAGTTTCTCTTTCGTTAGCTACTTAAAAAGGGCTGATCTTAGCTTTCCAAGACCAAACCAAATTAAAGAAAGTAATTCTATTCCAAAAGTTCGAAATATACGAAGTTCTAAGTCTTCGTTTCTTAATTTTCTCATACTCACCGGCGGCTCACCATCTGAGAGTATGGTAGACTCCACATCTCTGCCTTCTCGCTGCGGACAAGGCGATGTTGGTTCACCCAAGAGGAGCCACTCCTTCTCCAGTTCCGGTTTGTTTCTTTTCTTATTCTTGGGCTTCTTCAGGCCACTCTGCTTGGACAAGCCAATGTTCCAGAGACTACGCTTCAGACGACTTGAGCTGGAGGTGGCAGCACTGCTGCTGCTGTTGCTTTTGGTAATGGGTGCCGTGGAGAGGCGACTGTAGGAGAGTGAGGATTCACTGCTGCTCGGTTGCATGAATTTGGGTCTATAAGGTGTGTACAGCAAATAGAAGGCACGCAGAAATACCGAGGAAATGTGACTTGCAGCTAGGGTATAACTCAGATTTTGCAGTGGACAAGCAAATGCCAACATGGCACACAGGCTGCCGGCTATAAAGACGGCCAAGACGGGATTGCCACTGTCTGAACTCTCATAACTGATTTGTTTGGAGAGTATGCGCCATTCGGAGGTCGCCAAACGCACCACAATGCCATACAGTTCCGGAAAGATTTCCAGAAACGCTGCAGAGCTGATCAACAGGATCATACAGGCAGATGGAGGCACAAGCTTGTGAAATCCAGTCTCATCTAAGATATTGAAAAGCGGCACAGCAACGTAATTTTCTCGGGTTCTGTTTGAGAAAGTCTGATATGAAATGTGTTAACTTAATTGAGGTATGTATTACTTACTTGAAATGCACCACAGTGGATAGACAAATGGCAGTTAGGAGCAGGGAAACGCTTACGAGACCCAAAACCAGTAGAGATGTATGGCGACCATTGCGATTCTGATGAGGCCAGACACAGGGGAATGCATAGGTGAGGAGCGCGGTGATTAGAAATAGCTGTAAAGAAAAATATAACGTTACAGATTATTTCTTACTAAAATAATATTTCTGATATGGGAAAACATGAAGCTAGAAAAAGTTAAAAACAGATATAAAGAACTCAGAAAAAGTTGTAAGTATAGTTACAGAAAGAGACAAAAAAGGACTAAAATAAGGATAAATATTGTATGAGGTTAACATAAAGATAAATAAATAAATAAGTTGAAATAAAAAATGGATAAATATTTAGGTTACAGCTAACGATCAACAATAAGATTTAGGAAATTATGAAGAATATATTGGAGAATGAATTGATTAAAATATAGCTGAACATGTAAATAAAGCTACAGGTGTAGATAGAAATTGATAAATATGAAAAAAGGTTAAGGCAAGATAAAATAAACTATAATAGATACATAAAAAATTGTGATAAGGTTGAAAGCATATTTAAAGATAGGGGTAAAGATAAAACATAATAAATTAAGTAATTGTAAGTCTTTAGATAAACAATACTATAAAAGTAACACAGTTTAAGAATTTAAAAGTTTAGATAAGAATGTAAGAGGAAATTAAATCTATAAATTAAGATAAATGTAGAGATTAAAATTATCTATTTCTTAAGGCTGAATTCTATTCCCTTTACAGCAAGTCAAATGCTAGAATCTGAGTCGAAAGGAAAACTTAGCTTTACGTGTCATAATCAAAAGCTCATATCCTGCGGCTTCAATTGTCCTCAGTCACGAAAGTCTTTGGCAACAATACGGCAAAAAATCGATATAAAACAGAGAAAAACAAAAACGGAAAATGAGGAAAAACTAAAGAATTGGCGCGGAGTGCACTGACCTAATAACACGCCCATTTGCAAACTAACAGAGAATGAATTAAGCAACAAGAATGCTGATGATGATTGGTATGAGGGGGGCAGATGAACCACTTACACTGTTAATACCATTCGGTTGAAAGTAGTTCTCCGACCAGGCGACAAAATCGCCACGCCACCAGCCAACGGCACTAAGAATTGCATTTAAGCCAAACATGCCAAGTGTCATGATGAAACTGAAGGCCTTTGAGTGCTGCAACGGTACAAAAGGGGGTTAAAGGGAGTTAAAGGTTAAAGTGGAGCATTAGAGATGCAAGAACTGACCTCGAGACCCAGCATAAACATGCCTGAGACTAGAAAGACAACAGCAACGCCGAGTACATCTGGCCAGGGCTCGTTTGCTGGTGAGTTGCGTCCTAAAAGTAGGCAACATAAAAAGTTAATGTAGTCACAGTGATGGTGAAAATATTAGTCACAGCCGTGTACCTAGTATAAGTATTCTGGCCAAGCCACCAGTCATGGCATCCAGACAGGCGCTCAACGTTCGAGCCAACGCTGCACAGGCACACATTGCGGCCAAAGCATCCATCCAGGTGGCCAAGAACAGGCAGCCAAAGTCAAATTTGTTAGTAGCCCGCACATAGGGCATTTGTAGGCTGCGTAGACTCGATTTGCAGCGAGCTGTGGAGAAAAGGGATAATTGTACAAAATATAGTTCTTTTTAAAAAGAAATCCAAAAATTAATGAACTTTTTGTTGACTTCCTAATAAAATAATTGAATGTAGTTAAGAAGCTATTTTATTGTAAATAAGTTTAAATTTCTATTTGAGAAGTATTACCCCTATTTTTAAATTAGGCTTATGACAACTTATTAGATTTTAAAACCAATACTTGAATAGCTTGAATTTAAAATTTTGATTTAAAAATTATAAAATTGTTCTTAATCTCCATTTTTAAAATAAATAATTATTTTAATAAATCAAAATTATAATATATTGTACATTTCTAATCTAAATCTTTACCACAAACATTAGATGAAAGAAAAGAATTTTTTGTTGGCCTCAATAAATGCATAAAAATTATTTTTATTTAGGCCAAAGAAACACAAAAACTAATTTTTATGATAAAAATATAAAATAAGAATGTTTGCTGTTCCAGAATCCATCTAAAAATAGTATATCCGGGTTGTTCCTATTCATCTAGATAATTCTTTTCAAGTTCAAATTAGCTTGAATTCTTTTTGTGATCCATGCTTGAATATGTTACTATTTTGGAGACTGTTTCACCTACCTGCCATTGCTCCATAGATGGTAGCCAGCAGTGTGCCAAAGAGTAATCCCGGTGCGGCAGCTTCATTATAAGCTATTAGGTAGGTAATTACAGATGTGCCCAGCGCCAGGCGAGCTCCGCTTCCGCTGCACAGTGCTTCGAGCAAACTGTAAGCAAAAGAGATGAATTAATTAAATTGTGAAAATACAATTAAAAGTTAATGAATTTGTTGATGCGATAAAACGCTTGTGGCTTTGTCACCTACACACATTGACGTGGACAGTTGCGGTTGACAGGACACACACACACACAAACTCACACAAAGGGCTTAAATCAGACACACATTTTGGCGCCATCTCGACGAGTTGGTTATTGTGGGTATGGGTCTTGTTTGCTTTACAGCCGCCTCATGACTCATTTAACATTCACTCGTTACATATTTAATGGCTGTGTCAGAGCATGCTGAGTGTCCTTCATCGTATCCTGTTTCGTAATTGAAGCCACTCTTTATGCTCTGCCATTTTAGCCAATCTGCTATTAACAGTAATTGTATGCACAATTCGTGCATATTTTAGACAAGCTCGATTGTCTCTAATTACATGAATAGCCAGAGTAATTGTAAGGAACTTGTTATCCTTATGGTTGTTTAATTTGAAATAATTTTTCTACCAATTCACAACATCTATTAGCTTAATTTAATATTAAATGTATTTTATTTGCGACCAAGTGCAATTGCTTTTTATTTGTATCTGTCAACTATTTATAGCATCAGCTAGATAGTAAAGAGTTACGCTCAAATAAATAATGTGTAAATAAAACACATCCATCCATTCTGTATGGTATGTCCGTCATGCCTGTCTGTCTATCTGTCTGACTGTCTCTGTCTCTATTTGTGGCCTGTGTGGGTTGTAAGTTTAGTTGTTTAGTTTGGCCAAATGCGTGACTGGAAAGCAAACACAGAAAAATTTTAGTTAGCTAAAAATACTAAATTGCCACTGTACAAACTATAGTAAATAAACAGTTAAATCAATAGATCTGAAATAAAATAACACTTTAAGCTAAACCGAAACAGTCGGTCTAAAGGATTCAAGCTCTTAAAGGATATTCCTATATTAATCATTTTATTAAATACAAAATTTAATTTACATCTTTCCTTTAAAAATATACTCCCAAAAGAAACACTTGAGCTATTCTAATATTTATGATACAATTTAAAAGCAAGCTGCAGCATATTACACATACGCAACGTTGCCTGCTGAAAGGGTAGCGCCGTCACAAGTCAAATAAAAGAAATAAATAAACAGCATAAATAGAAGCAAACAACGCCAGTCAGTGTGACGCCGACACAAACAAGCAATGTGGGAATAGAATGGGAAATGAGGGAAAACAAAATGCAAAAGGAAAATCCCGCACACATAGCAATCAAAAATCAATTTATTGATTACACGACAAAATATCAGCATGTGGATAAATCATAATATGAACTGAAATTATATGATGTATTTGAAGTGGCATATCAAAGGATTGGCCCTGAATGCATTGTAACCAAGTATTGGAAATGACATTACAATCTCTAGGTGTTGGTTTGCCTACCTGGCGCTCGACATTGTTGGACAAGTGTGTTAGCCTGCTTTTTGTTAGCTGTTTGATGTTTTTGGTTTACGTTTGTTGGCTTCCTGCCAGCCTCAAGCTCAAGTGTTGAATTTGATTTGTATTTTGCATTGGTAACTTTTAAATCTCGTTTATGATATTTATAAATTTTTACAAGTGCTCGGCCAGAATTGATGTGAGTTACTTGTGTCACTTGTGGCTTGGCATTGTCTTTAATTAGCCACGTCGACGTGGCATGACAATGGGCCAAATATACTGCCAACTGTTTCGTTATGCCCCGCACTCAACACGTAATACGAGCAACTAAAAAAAATACAAGACAACAACCAAATTTATCAACTAATACGTTGCGTTCACTCAAATTAGCTGCAATTGACTGACTGTTCACTTGAAGCTTTTCCTTTTGGGCCCACTCAATTTTGGGCCAAAGTGAAAGCTTTTCTCGACCATTTCACGAGAGCTTCCTCAACGTTTTTTGGATCCTGCGCACTGACGATTGTTTACGTTTACGTTTACAGTTGGTTGCACCGCGCTATTTGCTTTATGCCACTTGCTCTTTGTTTTGGCCATGAGCTTGGTGCTGTCGAGGGGTATGGGCAGAAGTGTTAGTTACATTGTTATTTTAATGTCGCTTGAGTGCTGGGCCAAGTGTCATTTATTTGCTGATCTGAAATGCGCAACTTGTCTATTTACTTAAAGAAATTTTAGTTGGTTTAAAATACAATAAATCATTTATAAATATTAGTAATATATTTGCACATGCGATTTAGCTTCTTTTTAAAATCAAGTTATTTTATTTATTCTAATTTTATTCAATTTTATTTAATTGCTGATCTGAAATTTGATTTCGAAGAAAATTTATAAATTATAATTATAAGTAATATAAACTAAAGTATTTATTATACATAAACAAACAAGCAATTTAGCTTTTTATGTTAAATCAAATTATTTTTATTTTTAAGTCGCTTGAGTACTTAAAGAACTTTTTGTTAAAATCAAGGAAAATTAATATTCTAATCATGCATTAAATAAACTTAAGTTTTGTACATTATTCTACTTTGTATGATGATTCCAATTAATTATACTTAAACTTGTTTTTTAAACTAAAATGTTTCATAGTTCGTCTGAGTGTAATTTGATGCTGTCGTTTCATTTAGATCAAGTTCAGCTTAATTGCATAAATTTCATAGATACGCATCTGATAAAGTTCTTTATAAATTCAATCAAGAAACAGAAAACTTGTTTGTTTAAGCATTCATTTCTTTATACGCCAAATAGAATAGTTAAATAGCATCTGGCAGGTTCCGGTTTATTTGTTTATTTGCAACGAAAAAGAAGGTATCAAGTCTGAGAGTTTAGTCAGTTAAGACGCAGAGGAGTATTAGCTTAAAATAAATAACTAAGAAAGTAAAAAGATGTATAACTATTTATTTCATCAGACAAGAATTATAAAGAGATGTAAAGTTATTTAATCAAATTATTATAAATAATATTAAATAATTCTATAACTATTTGGAAATACAAAAACTCATTTTATATTTCCTGGAAATTACAGCTAAAATATCTTAGTCATTTTACTGGCTTGTAAGATCATTAAATGTATCAGAGTTCATGAAGACTCCCTACGAATATCATCTAAAGTTATTTTGTGACATCATATAATAATCATATGTATAAACAAATGATCGGATTGTACTCAACTGACACCCACACGGTATGCTAAAATTCTAGATAAACAAAAGTTCGATGGTGCTAATCAAAGATGCTATGTCAAATATATATTTAGAACTATGTAGAGTTCTATGTTAAGCTGTTTTCTAACGACTACAAACTGGATTTGTTTAGCCAGTATAAGTCGAACAAGTTTCAGACAACATAATGAAAGCCTCGACTTTGATCATAAAAATAATTAAATATTGAAAAAATGTATTGTTTTTAATAATAATCACAGCTGTGAATCAAAGAGAGTCTAACTGAAGTATGTATTGGACTTGAGCGTTTGTATCTTTGAGCTTTGAGCTCCGATTGTTAGAGGCTGCGGTCACTTAGCACTCATCAAAACAACGACTCCAGCAATCGACCTTCCTACCCAAAACTTTAAAGTCATTTCTATTTTTGGTATATTCAGTAGTTACCTGTAAGATATGTGGGTAATACTATATTGTTTATAGCTCAACTCGCAAGTGTGTTGTAGTATTTTTTTCTTTTTTTTTATATGTGTTAATATCGCAAAGCCTCAGTTGTCTGTGTGGCCTTTTTACTTATGATTTGCCTACTAATTTAATTAAAAGCACATTTAATGAGGCAGCTGTCTCAAGTTTTGAGTTGCGTTGAGTTATTGTTAAGGTTATTAAAGTGAAGTTTAATTTGCTCTGGTTTATAAATAACTATAATTTGGCAATGTCTCTATCAAATGAGTATACAAAATGTTTCACCTGTAATTACTCTTTAATTACACTTTCAACATGCGGGACTCAAGGTTGAAGTTCTTCATCATTTCTCCCAATTTAAAAACACGAAAAATACTTTTATTTTGTATCATTGTTATTTATGAACTTTGCATTCCTAAATATCATCTCTATCTTTTACATATTTGATTAGAATCGATCTGTAAACACAGAAAAAATTCAAGTCGCGCCCTTTTGTCAACAACATTCTTACCTGTTTCTACCTATTTGCACATTGCTCTTACACGTGTCACAAATTGACACATCTATATCATAATTTAATACAAACATTTTTACATATTTGCCTTAAACTTAAAACGAGAATTATAAACCAACAAGAGTTATTCAATGGAAAAGTTTAAGGGCCCTTTTTAAAATTCTGCCTTTTGTTGTCTTTATTTATGATGATTATTATTATCTTAGCAGTTTGTCAGCATCAGCATTTGTCTTTTATTTTTAGACCCAGTACTTTGAAAAAGTACAAATGGGTCTATTACGTTTGTGCAAATGTGCGTAACAGGCAGAAGGAGGCGTGGCAGACCCCATAAAGTATATATATTCTTGATCAGCATCAACAGCCGAGTCGATATAGCCATGTCCGTCTGTCTGTCCGTCTGTCCGTCTGTCCGTCTGTCTGTCTGTCTGTCTGTCCCTTTTTGTGTCGCCTAGATCTCAGGGACTATAAGAGCTAGAGACACCAAATTTGGCATGTAGGTTCATCTATATCTCCCATTGATCAAGTTTGTTTAAGATTTTTGCCACGCCCCCCTCCGCCCCTGGAAATTGAAATACAAAATTTTGAAGTCGAATTACAAGAGCCCCTTGAATGCTAGCCTCTTGATTTTTGGTACAAATAATATACACTATAATCCAAACCTATCCAGAAAATTTCATTCCAATCGGATGATAAACGCGAAAGTTATTCAACTAACAATGTTACGGGCAAAAGGAAGAAGAAGAGACGCTAGCGACCTCTGTGTTAATTAACTTATTTCGTAGTGGCGCCATCTATTGCATGGTAGGGAACATTGAAGATCAATCTATAGTGAACGCTTTGCTCTCAAAAAGTACTGGGTCTCATACTGTCGAGCTTGCTCCACTGTAGCTTACTGCATTTTTAAACTTGCTTTTGAACTTTGATTTATTTTACAAATCAATGGGCGTGTAACTAGTAATTGATATGACCTTAAAGAAAAGCCATAATTAAAATTCAATGTCATTTGGATCACGTGCAAAGATATAGTTCAAGAGAAGTGAGTTGCCAAGTATAGTTTGGAAATATTTGGAACCGGATAGAATTGATCGATGTATTTTAATTTTAATCGTCTTTTATAAGAGACGAGTAGATTAATTTTTAACCAACAGTGGTTGCTTCAATAAATTGAATATCTTTGAGTTATGGGAACTCTTTTGCTTCTTAACTCACTCTATTTTATTTTTATGCATTTAACATAATAGAATGTTGAATTAGTTAGAATTTAACACAAATAATAGTGATATATGTAGCTTCTTAATTAATGTCTGCCAAACAAAGAAACATTGTCACTTAAATTTATTTATTTAAAGAACGCAGTTAAAAAACGGGTTCTGTTTTGGTATGATCATGTATTTTAATTGCTTAAATCCATAAGTAAATAGAAAATCTTATTGAAACCCAATTATCACTTGTTGAAAAATTTGTTGACTGTGACGTGGACAACTTCCAAACAAGATTTCAAATAAATAATGACCTTGAATGTTTCAAGAATGAACGCCAAGAAATGGTTTATGAGTTCGTCAATAATTAGCAAGTTTATAATTATTGACATACTTAATATTGTATAAATTATAATTAAAATGCCCATGCTAAGCTCTTCTAATCAAATGGGCCATCGGACGGCAATCAAGAAAAATATAAAAATCAAAATATATTAATTTGAAACTTAACAAGCAAAAAGAAAAAGAAATATATTCCAAGTGGAAGTCCAAGTCATCATCAAATTGGCAACGGCGCACATGGTTTTAAACACGTTCTATGGATCGTTAGGCGGAAGTTTTTTTTTACAAACAAGAATTCTTAGAGCTATAGAGATACTCAGACATCTGTATATTTGGTTATTATTATGGGGTCTGTCTGATTTGTGAGGAAGTAAAATAGGTTAAAGTTCGGCTTTAAGAGGCGATTTTGTCGATGATTGGCGCCGCGGCTCGAATCTTTGACAAATGGCCAATTCGACAAATTACGTTAATTTCGATATGAGGTTCTAACGGGTTTATTTGTGGTAGACAAGGTCAGACAAATGAAGCATTGAAGCTATATGTATTATACCCTTTAGATATGGGAAAGGGTAAATAGGGTTTTATAAATGTAAGAGAATAAAGAAAACATTTATTTGAGTTCAGAATAATTGCTACAAATATATTTGAATATTTTTCCGTGTACAAATATTACAAGTTAAGTTACAAACATATTTTTAAATCGTTAAAACAGTTAATATATCCTTGAAAACCCATATATATACAGAACTTTTTTTAATGCAGTACAGAGTAACTTTTAGTCCTACAGACTAAACAGGCTCAATAAAATTTTAAATTATTAAAACAATTAATAATTCATTGTACGTTAAAAACAAACACCTAAATAAAAATATGTACTTTTGGAAAAAGTTTGTTTTCAATGTTTCACATTCTACTTTTGTTACAGAGTAACTCGACGTCTAGCACATTCTACTATTGCCTTATAACATTATATCTTTACTTACGGATTAACATATTTTTAGCGCGCGGTCAACAGGGCACGAGGTTAAATTGTTTATGCAATAATAAGAAAAAGGAAATACAGAAAAATAGAGAATGTTGTTTTGCTGAGCTAATTAGGCGGAAATTATTAAAATAAAATAGGTAAAAAAAACAAAAATAATGGTCATTAAATATTAAATTTTGCAAATATTTATCGTATTAGTATTAAGTGATAAACAAAAAAACAAAATAATTTTGAAGTTAAATTTCTCAAAGAGTTGGCAGCACTGCCAACAGCTGTTTTAACATGCTCTCCCTTTCAATCCTGTTTTTCTTATGTCATAATTGAAGCGCTCAAATCACAGCTGATTGTTCGCTCTCCCGCCTTGAAAATGCCGCTCGCTCTCTCGTTCTTCTCTCTCTTCCTTTGATTTCAATTTGTTCTTTAGGAGAGCGTCATTGCGCATGCGTCACAATTGTCATTCTCACGCATTGCGATGACAAGACAAAGAGGACGCTGAAAAATATAAATAGTCATAGTTTAAAATCGAAGCAGTTGGTAAAAAGCAAAGCATAACAACTAAACTATACATTTTTGCATATTAAATGCAATAATCGCAGCAATATTTCAAATCCGTTTATCGATTTCTACATATGACTGAAGAATATCGTGAATTGTGTGTGCCTTTTTCTGTTGTGTCTGCGCTCTTATAACATTGTGAAATTACAAAAAACAAATGCCGATATGCAAATTAAGTGTATAAAACTTTAAAAATTCGACGTTTAGAAGTGCACTCAAAAAATCTTAACCGTCTCAAGAGATTTTCCATAAAAAACGGCGCTTGTCTCGTGTCTATTTTTTATGCAATTCATTATTTCGGGCCAAAAGCCCCTCCTCCTCCAGCCCCTTTGATGTGTTGCACTTTGTTTTTGCATCATCATCATCTTGCAGCTGACCAAAAAACCAAGTGGCCTTTAAATTTTTTCGTGGGTTTTTGACCCAAGCCAACGCCACTGCAAATTCTTGATTTATCTAAATGCAAAAAAAGATTTAAAAAAAAACGCACGTAAACAAACAAAATAAAATCAAATAAAATAATGTGACGAAATCGCCAAGAATTGCCAAAAAAAAAGTATTCAGCAAAAAATGTTCTAATTTGCATAACTTGTTTGATCACGATCACATGTGTGACGGCAAAGGAATCTTGAGGTTGTCGAAGATTAAATACCCTTGCTGATATTTCTATATGTATACATTAATATGTGATAATATACATAGATTTTTAGACAATGTTAGATTATGTTTATGACATGACTGGTAGGCTTCTTCGATATTAATTTTATATATGTATTTTTAAAGTGAAGAGTATGCTCCTTTCATAATAATTAGAAAATACCTGTTTAACAACAGGGTATAGAGAGCTTTTAGCTTGCTAAATGCAAATCAGAACATGCTGTTAACAAACAAACTCCAATGAAGATGATGCACAAATAAAATGTGATACCAAAATAACACAAAAGAAACTTAAAATGGAATTAATGTATGTATGTACATTTTACTTTTATTTAGCATCTGTTTTCGGTTGTCCGAATAAGGGGACTTGAGCTTTAACACATAAATCAGCATCAGACTAAAGGAAAGTGAAGAAGCATGAAGTGTGTCGATAAATTGGGATGTTGGGAAAGCAAAAACATGTTGATAAGCCTAATAATCCATAAGTAATGGATACTCCCGAAATGATGGTTACACTCCTTAAGTAATATTTTATATGTAACCCTTTAGTGGAAAGTTGAAAGATCTTGGTCGACTGGTCGTGTTGGTAAATGTGTTTATAATTAAGTAGCATTCAAGTGTTGGTGATAAAGAAGATACTCAAATGTTACTGTGGGAAGTAAATAATATTCACACAAGTATGTACATATGAATGTCATATTCAGCTCTTAATGGAATAAGTTCATTTGATACATAAATCAAATACATACTTTCGAATTTTCTATTAAAGAGAACATAAGAACTTAAAAAAGGAAAGTTTACATAAAAACTGTAGTTTCCAAATGTTTTTATAAGTATCTCTATCAACTCAAACGTTCTCAAATGGTTTTGAAACTCAAAAGTTCAAGTAACAAGTTTTTAATTAGTTAAAGATCATTCATAAGGAGAGCTAATGAGCAATAAAGCTTAACGTTTTTAATAACTAAAGTGCAAGCTATGAGTTAACAATAATAATTTTTTTTATGCTAATTGACACACTCGAAACTAATGAGATTGCATAAATAAAAAGCCTTTGGCCGTCCTTCTAATGCAGCTGGTTATAAAACTTAGTAAAGCTTGTAGCCGGCATTAAATGCAGTTAATTAAGAAAACACAAATAACAACAGCAGCAATAACAAAAACAATAATTTTTGAAGCTTTTTATTAAATTACATAAAGTAAAACGAAATAAGCAATTAGCGTAAAGAGGCAAAAGAACTCAAGCTCTTCGTAAAACTTTAACTGAAGCCGCAGTTGAAACTGAAATTGAAACAGAAACTGAAACTGAGCTTCGTGACGTCACAAAGCTAAGCTTCAAGCTGCGCAGCGACGTCAACAGCGACGTCAACAGCGACAGCGACAGTGACAGCGACTGCGACGTCTACAGCGATATCCAATAGCGCCCCAAAATAAGAAGTCGAAACTCATTCCTTTCGTTCAAATTCGTTTGCTACGCTCACGCGAGCGGACGTGCAGCGCGGAAAATCAGAGACAAAAGTCAGAAACGCAAAAAAAACTTAATAACGACAACCCAGCAAAAAAAGCAAAAGCAAAACAAACATACAAGAAAACAAAAAAAAAAAAGATTTCGTTAACTCGCAGCTGTTGTTGTTATTGTTATAATTAATGTTAATGTAATTGTTGCTTGCCGTGTTTCGTTACGAAAATAATTCAATGTGCCCAGATTACAATAAATCAATTGAATAAATCATAATAATCAATTCAAATAAATAGTGCAAAATTCGTGTAATTTGTTCAAAATGGTGAAGAACAACAACAATCTGGAGGCGGATCTGAAAACGCTCAGCAATGGACATGGTCTGCATAATGGTAATGGTACCACAGTGGGCGTGGCAACGCCCACACCAGCTGTCCTTAGTTGGCGGCAAACGCTTTGGAATAGCTGGGATGCCTTTGCGGATGTTGTATGGTTCATTATCTGCAGCATAGGCTACATACTACAGGTAAGTTCAACTAGTCATTCATATCTATAACTATGTGGATACTTAAGTATCTAATATTTGATCGGTTCAATGTCAAATCTGTGGCATTTGAATTGATTTTAGGGGCCACACCAAAGCCTACAGGGCAATTGTGTGCTTTTGTTTACAACAGAGATTCAACAGATTTGCATTGTTTATTGGTCAGCATTTGAACTTGACAGCTTCCGTATGCTGTCCATCATTCCCTTGACTGTTTGTTACTACTTAATTAACAACATTGTGCGATGGCATATCAGACTTATTGGTAAAAGAAATTCAAGTTGGGATGAAAGGGTTTTGAAAGGCAGGTCTAATTTATAACCAATTCAAAAAATCGGTTAATAGATTCAACGAATTATTATTTATATAAAAATAATTTTGATACTGAATTAAAAAAGTATCATCAGAATAAATTTTATTTATTCGTACACAAAGAAGTCAATCAATATTAAAATATTATATACTTATTGCATTTTGATTTTAATTTCAATAAATTAATTAAATATGATTGATCTCTTGACTAAATAACTAATACACACTCTCAACTTTTAGTCTCTCAAAATAACTTGATGAATTAATTAAATCAAAACAAGTTTTAGCTTATATTTTCCATGTCTCTCTCCTATCTGCCCTTGCTCTTGGCCCTTGGCCCTGACGACTGAGGACTGTCATTACAACTGTTCGCGGTTTATCAATAAGTCTGCAACTTCATCTACCTTTTATGGTTTTTGCCATCGACACGCGTACAATCATTTCAGGTGCAATCTCTTTAATCTTTCATCTTTATGCTTATAACTGGATATCAGAGCACTGTCGCCTGATTATATAGTTTTTAAATATCTTTATTATTGTGATTTATATTATTTTTCTCACGATTCGCGATTGTTCCGCTTGTTTAAAGGTCATTCTGCGGGATTAAATCTGTTCAATAAATTGTATGACTAATTGCTGATTAGTTTTGTAAGATAAGTACTTAACTAATTTAAATTATAGGTTGTCGGCGATTTTAGTCAGTAATTTGATTTACAGCAAACTAAAATTTGTTATAGAGAAATTTAGTGAAAAAAACTATAGTTTACATTTACATTATAAATTAAAGTGTATATTAGAATAATGCATAATAAAATAATAACAATCTTTCATTGTTTAGAGTTAAGCTTCCCGGAAAATCAATATTATTCACAGCACATAAAATGTGTGAGCTAGACAATGTTTGTACAAAATTTTTTGCGACGCTAATTTAAATTTAAAAACAGCCTAGAAAAAAAGTGAATAAAAATCCCCGCGCTTTATTCATAGCTTGAACATTCGAAAGATTGTAGACTTAAGATTGACAGACACTAAATGCTCTACAGATTTATCATGATTTGCCGTTACGAGATCCATAGAAAAGGGCCGCAACAAATTTGTTAATTGCCGTTAAAGTGCACAATTGAAATTTATGGCTAGTTAACAAAGAATTTGGCTATTGGGCTTAAGGGGAATTTGTTTAGGTTTCCCTTTTTTGTTTTGTGGTCAACGAAAAAAAAAATTGACATGCTCGGCTTTATAAACAAATTTCGCTGCTATTACATAAGCAACAATATTTTTCAAGTTTTTTGTTGTGCTACATAATTATATTATTTTCTCTTTGGCAGCAAAAAAAAATTAAGAAAAAAACTAAAACTAAAAAAATAACCATTTATTTTGCGGCTTGTGAGAGTGTTGAGATATGATCATTATATATAGCATGTATATCATGGATTTGCCTGAATCTTATTATGCATGAGTGCCATTAAATTACCGAGGTAACTCTCTTTGCCTGAATGCTTAACTAGCGTCAATGATGCCAACTGCATGGAATGAGACAGAGACACTGAGAGAGAAAGAGAGATAGTTATAAAGGGTAGGCGGGGGAGTGCGGCAAACAGAGGCTGAGGCGGTGCCCATTAAAAAATGTTGACATTTGCATGCTGAATGCAACATCAACGAGTCATGAACGATCCAAACGAATTTGCATGTACAATCATTGTTTTTATTTTTGCGAGACGATGACTTGTGATATGTTGTTGTTGTTGTTCCTGCTGTTGTTGTAGACGCTGCAATTGCATATTGATTGATTGAGCTAATAATGTGCTTTGCATTTGCTGGCCAACAATCACTTCAATTCAGGCCAATATTAGTCAGACTTATGTCGCACTGCATTTTTGATTTCAATGAAAAACAAATGACTTAGGCAACAAACTTGCTGCGTCTAGGCGTAGCTTCGGGAATTTTCTTATCGACATGTAATAAACCAAGGAGAGCAGTTCCAAAAAGGAGAAAAAAAGGCAAAAACAAAAAATTATAAAGTATTCCCAACCGCAACGTGTTACGCTAACTGCGCTGTCGACGTCGCTGCTGCGTTTTGGCTTGTTGACCCAGTTCAACTTTTGCATTTTGCCGGCTTTGCAGCGCTGCGAAGCCTGTTTTTATTAGCTTCGCTAGTTGTGGGTTCGGCTGTTGTTGCTGTTGCTACTTCTGTGGCAACAACAGCTACAACAACAACAGCAACAACAATGACAACAACAAGCCATTCCAAGCAACATACACACATTTTTTTCGCGGGCAACTTGCTGCCTGCCTGGCTGCGCTCATAGCTTTGAGGCGTGTGTGTAATGCCAGCTGAAGAAGAAGCAGAAGAAACTGAAAAAATATAAAAGAAGTAAACGCAATTGAAATCGAAAGTGTTGGCCAAACAACAACAACAACAACACAAAAAAAATAACAGCAACAACCGCAATGTAAGTCGTATATCTATGACTTAATATTGCATATGTGAGCATAAAGCTGACTTTTTGTTCGAAGTTGTCGTTGTCTTTGGATAGAGGTTACTTTGAAGCACAGGCTCATAACCTACAACGGCCTTGGCTCACTTGTTTGGATTATCTTTCATGTGAAGTGGGTTAAGGGAGTGTGTCGGTCTAGTGCTATAAATAGTGCGATGCTGAGCTAACTTTTAGCGATATCATAAAGAAGTATAGAAGGTTGATGGACAACTTTATTTATGCATGAGTAAACATTTATTTTCAAGATTCTCTGTTAAGATGCTGAACAAATACCTAGAAGTAAAGGGATCTTTACGAGATTTTTAGAGTCTTGGTAAATATTTATTTAGAACATATTTTGATATTTTGGTTGTAGTTCAAATTTAACTCAATTAATAACCGACTCTTCTTCAGATTTAAAAAAAACTCTATGCTCATTTCAAACTTTGAAATTCAGAACTATATTTATTTATTTTATACTCGATATCAGATGAAAAATAAAAATAATGTTCTTATGAGATTGATAATTTGCTCATATTATATTAATCCCAAATTACCAGTAATTCTCATCATATTATCACACTTAAAATTGACCACAAAATATATATAAAAAACATATAATTAAGCGCAGACTATTATTATGTTCCCTCTCGATTTTACACATTCAATATCCGTTGGGTTCACTTCGAGATTGCCGAATCTTTGAAGCAGCATAGAACTTGATTGGTTGACTTGTGTCTGTCTGGTCAGTGGCCACACACACACATCAATTTGGGTCTACACTGTACAAAAACTACCGGTTAATTTTGTGTGCTAATTTTTGCAAAGTAATAAATTATAATGGCATTTGAAGGCCGATTCGCCCACCCGCTGTAAATGGCTGTAACACAAGAAATTCAACTCATTGACCACCTGTAGGACAGGTAAAACTTTCAAGTGTACTAACAACTGAGCTAACTGACGCCTCAAATGCATCGGGCAATGCGCTGTGACGGCATCGAAATTGAATTCACGTCATGTGTGTAGCTGCTGTGTAGTCCAGGGGTAGCTCAATTCGTAAACCCGTTTCAAATGTTAATAATTATTCATATTTAATGTCATCAATCTTAGCACAACATACTAGAGGTTGTCGGATTGAGGTAAAGCTGCATGGAAAAGTCAATATATTATGTAAGAAATTGTTAGACAACAGAACGCATTTCTAATGATAAAAGTATTTTTCATAGAATGGTGTTTTCTTTTAAAAGCAAATAAGTTTTATTTCGCATGTACTTAGCTGTTACATGCTTATCATTCTTATTGTGCATTGCCATCAATCTTAGGCCCATATTTTAATAGATGTCTGATTGAGTTAAAATTGCAAAGAAACATCATTAAATTACTTTAATATGTTTAAACAAATTAGAAGAAATATTTCTAATTTTACGGGAATTTTTCTCACAATTCTGCTGTTCTTTTAAAAGCAAAAAAAAATGTATATTTTATTTGTACTCAGATTATAATCGTTTATCATTACTTTTGTGCTTCAAGTCAGAATATTTTAGTTATACACCTATAAACATGTATAACATATCAACATTATTAGTTATCCTCGATCACATTTCATGGTCAAGAAAATAAATTTTTCCATTTCATAAAAAAATCAAATGTGTATTTTATTACTAATATTTTAACTAACTATAAAATCAAATTCGAAAACAGTCTTGAAATTTATGCTGTTTATTATTATTTATGAGATTAATTTATCGAAATTATGAAAGATAAGTCGGTTTTCTATGTTGATCTATCTTTGATATAATCCAAGCGCCCCTCGTATTTGACTTGTTTCATTAGCCGTATTTTGTTATGGGCTTCAATTTCAGGTTTAGGCCAACTGTGCAACAGTGGCAAGTGTCGGCGTTTCGTTGCGGTGTCTGTTGCACTCTGTCTCTATCTCCATCTCTCTCTCTCTCTCTCTCTTGCTAGCTTTTAGTTTATCTGTATCTCTATACATCGCTTTTTTGAGCCTCGTTTTTCATTTGTTTTTTATGTTTATTTATTTTGTTTATAAACAAGTATTTGGTAAAGAAGGTCACTATTAAGCCGTGAGTGTGAATGGCAGCAAATGAAAATTGCAACAGTGGGGCACAATGCAAGTTCGTGTCTGAAGTCTTTTGTATTTAAGAAGCTCATTGAAAAGCGCTCAACATTTAAAGCTCACAATAAGGCTCCTTACGAATACTTGCAATCCAAACCAAAACCTAGCCAATTAAGGCAGCTGTCGAGACGCCAAATCGACTCCAGTCAAGTCAAGTCGACTCGATTCAAGTCGAGTTGTATGGAATACAGTGGAGTCGAGTGTAGAGTATAAAGACTGCTACAAACTATGTTGTTGTTGGGCAAGACACTTGACGTCGAATGGCGGGCCGTTTCACTTTCAGCTGGCTTAGAATCACCTGGTCGACGTTGGCTGTTTAGATTTTACAAATTTTCGCAATTCTCCCCCGGACGAAGCAAACAAGTTTTCATGTAGCCATTAGCTTTGCCTAAGCACAACACCACCTGAGACAACACAACACAAACATTTGATTACTACTCGTTCCTGCGATGTTGTTGGAAATGCCGCCTTTTTAGAAGTTATCATCATGTTTGCCCACATCGATATAATACTAAGCTTGCATTTGTCTGCGCTTTAATGACATTTTTTGTTTGAATTTACATAATTGCGCAAGATTTTCTCCCAATCTTAATGCTGATTATCAACTTTTAAAGCAAAGTATTTCATAAATACACATGTTTCTATACCGTTAGAAAGATTCGCTAATTCATAGAGATGTGTATAAATGTTTACTTAAGATTGAAGAATACTAATGAGCAGCTAATGATAATGAGAGAGATGCTGTTAACATTTGTAGATATAGCAGAGAATCAATAGAATGCGGGAGTAATTGTGATTTTAATTAATGAGTTAGTTACGTTGTTGCTTTTAAGTACACTCAGCAAAAATAGTGAATAAATAAACTACTTAGTAGCGTACTTATCATACTTAATGAATTTTAGCATTCTTTTCTGTCACGAGAAATCTCAACTTAGGTATATACTCTACATATAAACTTTAAACAAAAGAGTTATAATAATATACTCGCATTATATTTGTATTATTATAATAAAGTTGAATCTTTTTCTTTCATTAATTTTTAAAAATAACTAACTGCATTTTAAATTTAGATTTATTTATTTACTTTTGTATCTAAAAAAGTTGAATCATTTCCATAACCTGATCATTTCATGGGTTGTCAATAAAAAATTCCACAGCACTTAAGCATCTCTCACATTTCAATCAATGCCCAACAATCTAATATAGTTTACTAAATACAAAAACATTGGTACTTTTCCGTTTTTACAAAGGTCGTAACATTCACCTTGGCCATCAAAGCTATAAACGACCCAATAAACCCTTCAAGTTCGTTGCTGACTTGGCAGGTTTTTCGTCTTACAAAAGCTACAAAGTGAAAAATTATTATTTCCACTTTTATTTTTATTTTTGTCAAATGACAAGGCATATAAACATGAGTCTAAGATTATGTTAAAGTCTGGCTTGGGGTTTTTTTTGCCAACAATTTACATATAGCCAGTCACGATTGGAGTTTATTAGCCTTAGAACTTAAGAGAACAACAACAAGTATAAAATGTTGCCTATAGAATTGACTTCCGTGGTCCAAAGGTTTCTACAGAAATCTTTCGTATAAACTTTAAATAAAACTCACAATGAAATTGTAAAATTCAAATCAATGTCATTTTAATGGATTGGATTTTTGCATATTTGTTTTTTTCGCATACGTTTTTTTTTCTTTTCGTATTTTGATGGCCTCAACAAATTTTCGGTGATGTAAATATTAAACCAAAGTTATCTCATGACATAAATCGTAGTATATACTTATATATTTAAGTTATTATCATGTTGTGCATAAATTATAATTGCCCGTTTCCTGCCCTTGTTGTTGTTAAAGAGGAAAGAAAACAACACGAACAAAATTGTAGCGAAATTGCATGTTCAATTATGTGACAAAATGTCTGTCAACAAGGCAACAAAGTGAAAGAAGCAACTCATCATCGTCATCAATTCCATGAGACACCAGCAACATGTTACCTTTAATGAAATTTCTTATTATTTATGTTGTCTTTTCGGGGCCAAACTGTTGAAGCAACAACTAAGAATGACCCAATGGGAAAGGGATCGACTGAAAGATACCCTTAGATGGCAATAGATAGTTAAGTCTTCATTTATTTAGTTGGAATAAATTTACAATCAGTCTTTCATCTTTTGTTTTATATATTATATATTTTATATTTAGTTAAACCAGCTTAATAAATAAAGTCTTCATTCATTTAGCTAGGGTATATTTTCAAATCAGTCTATCCTCTTTTGTTTTTAATGAATTTTTATAACAACACTTAAGTTAGATCAGCTAATTAAATAAAGTCTTCATTTATGTACCTTGAGCATATTTACAATCAGTCTTTCATCTTTTGTTTTATATATTATATATTTTATACTTATTAAATAAAGTTTTCATTCATTTAGCTAGAGTATATTTTCAAATCAGTCTATCATCTTTTGTTTTATATGAATTTTTATAACAACACTTTAGTTAGACCAGCTAATTAAATAAAGTCTTCATTTATGTACCTTGAGCATATTTACAATCAGTTTTTCATCTTTTGTTTTATATGAATTTCAACACCCTTTAAAGACACCGCCTTTTGCATAAATTTGCGCAATGCGTTGATAATCTTTCTACACATATGAGTACAGGGTATAACAACGCCAGTCACGTTGCGCCACATTTATTGTTAATGTCAAAATAATTGGACACGCTTGCCAGGTTGGACCCTAACACAGGAGCTGGTGTTGCACCCCGAAATAAGTCGCAGCTTACAAACCAGAGCCCATTGCCTTCTGGCCAAGTTGTCGTCGCGTGTGGCACGAACAAAATTTATGAGTTGCCTCCGGTCGCAAGCAAAGAGGAAAGTGCTACCGTCTTGGGTTCTTCTCGTTGTTATATTTATATATTTTTTTCTTCTCATTTCCCAAAAATGTAAAAAATGTTATGTTAATATTGTTGCTGGCCGTCTTTTGTTATTTTTATGCGACAATGCAGACGTGCGACTCATAAATTTGGACAGCTTATTGATACTAAATCAACAGAAGAGTCGAAGAAAAAAACCGAAAAGTTGAAAAAAAAGCTTGAAAACATTTAAAGTGTTTTTGCCCCGAACGGAGGCGTCAAATTTGGTGTCTATTAACACGCTACCGTCAACTGCATGACAATTCGCATTGTCTGCGCTTTGTTTGCCCATTTATGTAGCTTGTTTTTGTACTTTTGTAAAAGTTAAATTTGCATAAGTGTACTACTTCCAATATTGGCAGACCGTTGTGTACATACAGCAAGCGCTCTTAAGAAAGGCGCCAAAGAATGGAATGGGCGAAAACAAAAGACTTAGGCAACAAACTTGATGACATTTGGCATTAGCTGCAAGCTAATGGAATTGTTGTGTAAGGTTTGTGGGAAGATAAGATCTATGTATCTGTAAAATAACTTGAAAATAAGCGAATATTTATATTAAATATTTTTACCATACATGTATGTTGTGACAATTAAGTTCCTAACAAGAGTTACACTTTAAATATTTTAACATAATTACTTTACGCACTTCCTGTATAATTATCAACACCTTTTTTTGACATCTGCCTCTTGCAGGACCTTTATTACATAGCCTTTGGCTATCCCGAAAAGGAACTCAACACTGACATTGCATTAATCACAGGTGGCGGCAATGGACTTGGTCGCTTGCTGGCCGAAAGACTTGGCAAAATGGGCACCAAAGTCATCATCTGGGATATTAACAAAAAAGGTAAGACAAATATTGAGATAGAAAGCGATAGAGCATACTCTATTAATATATAATTTCACAACCTTTCAGGCATTGCGGAGACCGTTGAGATCGTGGAAGAGGCGGGCGGTTATTGCAAGGGTTATGTGGTGGATATAGCAAAGAAGGAAGAGGTCTACAAAGCAGCCGATGTCATCAGAGAAGAAGTCGGTGATGTAAGTACAAAATGGGACAGGGAAAGGGGTTTACGACAATTGAAGCATAAAACTCTAGTAATTGCTGTTCACAGTTGAGCGCTTTATGTGGCAGACAAAATAGTCAAGATGTTCAGTGCTTGTACATAATTGTTTGTTGAGGGGCGTTTAATGGCCAAAGAACCCTTTTAGAAACACATGTAGACCCAACACTCTCTCGCAATGCCACGCCTTCGAGCAACACATTTATGCATATTTATGTCATAAATTTAGTTGGGAAAAAAATCCATAAGAGAAAGAAGTCAAGAAAAAAAGAGGTAAAAAATTTCGTATGCATGAGCGCATCTTCTTCACAACCTTGAGAAATGGTAAGAAAAAAAAATCGGTCTGACGAGTCTTCAAACAGGTTGCCACTTGCGTTGCAACTGGCAATTAATCACAATATGGAGCTGAGCCTGGGTGCCGAGCTGCCTTCTCTTGGAGGCATTCAAATTAATCGCAACCGGCACGAGCTGCATCCAGAGCCAAAGCCGCGCCCATTTGGGCCAC